>VWZE01005161.1:125515-153544 GCA_013396675.1 Eubucco bourcierii
GTAGCCTTAAAACTGCTGTAAAACTTACCTGGTTGTCCAAAACATAAGGGCTAATTTTGGCTGCAGTTGAAATACAACCGCAATGCCTCTCCTCTGACCACACTCTATAAGCTAAGGTTTGACAAGATCTTTATCACCTGAAGTACTCTCCACCGTGGAAGAACTCCCAGGGACTAGGCAGCCAGTTCTCTCTCCCTTTAGCTCTGCTAGCTTTCTAAAGAAGAAATTAACATCAATAGACAGAAGTAGTCTATTTGAGGTTCTTCACATTTTATCCTTCTACCTCTCCCATTTTTTATATCCTTTATCTGTACCTTACAAGCATAATTCTCTACTCTCTTTTTAAGCAGAGCAATTCAGTCCAAGTGCCTGAAAAAAAATCCACTCTACATTCTGATGCGTGTATAACTGCCTTAGACTGCAGTAACAACAAAAAACCCAACCAACCAAACAGCCCACTATGCATTTCCTGTCATTCATAAGTCTAGCTTTCCACAGTAGCCATAGAACTGAGCTTCACGAGCACCTGCCTGAACCTTACACATAAGAATTCCACTACATAACAAATTTAAACAATGTCATATTTTCTTTTTTCAGGATAAAGAAAGAGAGAAGGGAATAAAGGAAAAGGACAAGCAAAAAGGAATTAGGACAAGGCACTGAAGGTAACTTCACCATTCAAAGTTTCTCTTGTGAAGCATTGTCATACATATTGCCACATTGCAAACACAAAGGAAAAAAAATAGGCTAACTTTCAAATGTTCATTTGTAGCTTTATTCTCCTCTATTTTATTTGTGCTTATGTCTGGAGGAGTACAGACTACTGTTTTTAAATGATTATATGCTGTGGTTCTATTTAATAAACAACATATAAAAAGGGTGATGTTAAGTAATAGTGATAAAGGGTGACAAAGCCTATTAATATTGATATAAGCTGATTTTCCCAAAATCCACATAGTTCATTTAAGAGTATTTATTCTGCTACAGACTTCTTCAGTTATAATCTCATTTTTTTAATGTAGCCTTTCTACATTATTTCTTGCATCTCTCATCTTTTCCCAGTCCCTTCCACCATCTTTTCTAAGTTTTTTATTATTAAGAGAGGTCTCTTTTCCTTATGGATGAATCACAGCAAAGAAATCGTAAACCATTTTCAAAAATCAAAGTAAAAAAAAAAAATCTCTTCAGAAAGGATATTTCATAGAATCATAGAATGGTAAAGTTCGAAGAGACCTCAAGGATCATCTAGTTCCAACCCCCTGCCACAGGCAGAGACACGTCCCACTAGTACAGGTTACTCAAGGCCTTGTCCAACCTGGCCTTGAACACCTCCAGGGAGGGAGTAGCCACAACCTCCCTGGGCAACCAGTTACAGTGTCTCACCACACTCACTGTAAAGAACTTCCTCCTAACATCCAGTTTCAATCCTCCCTCTGCCACTTTAAACCCACAGCCTCTCATCCTGTCATTACAAGACCTTGTAAATAGTCCCTCCCCAGCCTTCATTTAGGCTCCCTTCAGATACTGGAAGGCTACTATAAGGTCTTCTCAAAGCCTTCTTTTCTCCAGGCTGAAGAGCCCCAACTCTAGTAGCCTGTCCTCATATAGGAGATGCTCAGAGGGCTGGAGCAACTCTTCGTGGCCCTCCTCTGGACCCACTCCAACAGTTTGATGTCCTACCTCTGCTGGGGGTTCCAGAACTACACACAGTACTCAGTGCACATGATGGGGTCTGAGGAGAGCAGAGTAAAATGGCAGAATCACCTCCCTTGCCCTGCTGACCACGCTTCTCTTTATGCAGCCTAGGACTCGGTTGTTGTCTGGGCTGCATGCGCACACTGCAGGCTCATGTTGAGCTTTTCATCAATCCGGACCTTTTCCAGGTCCTTTTCCTCAGGTTTTCTCTCCAGCCATTCACCACACAGCCTGTATTTGTGCTTGGTATTGTACCTACCCAGGTGTAGGACCTTACACTTGGCCTTGTTGAATGTCATGAGGTTGGCTTGGGCCCACCTCACCAGTCTGTCCAGGTCCCTCTGGATGGATCCCTGCCCTCTAGCAAGTTGNGCACTGACCCCTGAGGGACACCACTTGGCACTGGTCTCCAGGTGGACATTGTGCCATTGATCACCACTCTCTGGATTCGACCATCCAGCCAATTCCTTATCCAGTAGTTGCTCCACCCATCAAGTCCATGTTTTTCCAGCCTGGTGACCAGGATGTCATGTGGCACAGAGTCAAATGCCCTACTTAGGTCCAGGTAGATGACATCAGTTGCCCTTCCCTTGTCCACTGTCACTGTGACTTCATCATAAAAAAACCATCAAATTTGACAGGCAAGATCTGCCCTTGGTGAAGCCATGCTGGTTCCCACCAATCACCTCTGCTTTGTTTTCCATTTGCCTTAGCAGGACTTTCAGCAGGATCTGTTCCATGATCTTGCCAGGCACAGAGGTGAGGCTGACTGGTCTGTAGTTTCCAGGGTCATTCTTTTTACCTTTCTTGAAGATGGGTGTTATGCTTGCCCTTCTCCAGTCAGCAGGAACTTCACCAGACTGCCATGACCTTTCAAATATGATGGACAGTGGCTTGGCAACTTCATCTGCCAGTTCCCTCAGGACCCGTGGGTAGATCTCATCAGGCCCCATGGACTTGTGCATGTTCAGATTCCATAGGAGCTCATGAAAGTGACCTTCTTCACAAACAGGAAAACAGAAATTGAATAGCAAAATCACTGTCATAGCTCAAGTTCCAGTCTGTTGCTATTCAAAACCATCCTGTCTCATGTTAGCTTCAAAATGAAAAGTGTTGGTTAGAGCAAAGTTCTATTATAGGGCTTGAAGTTCAGATTGCAACACAGGCAGTTTCCTGTTGCTGGTTCTGGGGTCTTTGGTGTCAGCTTCTTGCACTGAGACAGCACCAAGAGAGGGAGTGATAGGGGAATTGTTCCCTAGCTTGGATTTTAGCTCACTTGCTTTTGCTTGCTGCTGCTTTTGGTTGTGTTTTTTCTATAAAAAGGCAAAGGTAATTGTGCATTTGTATTATGGTTATTTGATTTGCTTAGCAAACTCTCGTCTTAACTCACTCTCTTGTCTTGACCCAGAGGTTTTATTGTATGTTGTTTCTCCCTCACTTCTGTGTTGAGGGAGGCCAACAGGTATGTTCCAGTTTAACCCATTTACTATCATTTTCACAAGATTATATAAAAAACTTTCATTACAGGAGAAGTAAGGAATTCTACATTTCAGTTACCAGAGTTTGTCAGACATCATGCTACACTGCAACACATGGCTACCTAATGATTCTCGAAGCCTTTGCTTTAGAACAGGAGTCTAAAGTTTACAGTACTATTTCTCACACTCTGCATATTTAGGGTGTTTGTTATTTCCAACCTCCCCCTCCCCCCCCAAACAAATTGTTCTTGCAATCATCATCTTTCTCTCCTACATTACCCCACCAATGTGAGGTATTTTAAATTAAAAACATCTGACAAAATCCTCACAGCATGACAAATTTATAATCAGCTAAGCAATTTTGAGGCTCTGAGATGCTCATAAGCACTCAGCACATCACTTCAGAAATTTTAATGAGCATCATTAGGGCAAACATATTCTAAAGCATGCACCAAAGTCTGGGAACTGTTGAATGAGAAGTTTATGATCCTTATTAGACTTCCGCATATTTTTCTTCTTTTGGTTTCCAAACTTTAGAAATGGTTGAAAACCTGGTTCAACATGCCTACAGTCTACCTTGTAAAAGATAAAACCTGGTTTTGAGCTCAGTTATTCTCAGGTTTTCTTTCCCCCTACATTTTATACTCTATTTCTTAAGAGACTTGCTTCTTTTTTTTGTTTGGCTATTGTTTTTTTTTCAAATCATCTGAAAGATGCGGTGTCACTGTGTGACTTTAAAAAGCTTTTGCAACCACAAACATTTTTCATATAAAAAGTATTTTACAAGTAGAGACCACATTATCAGAAAGTATTTTAATCTTACTCTGTACTCACTACTGCAGCGAGTGTGCTTTTTCTCTCATACTTTACTTTTCAAAACTAAAGCTTGTTTCAGCCATTAAAATTCTGTATCAATTAGTTAGTGTGTTCAAGACTGTACATCTCTTTTTTTCTTTCAGATTTCAATTTCATCAACTTATTTGAAGAACAGTTAAAACATTCGGTTCCTTATGTCCCATAGAATCAATAATAATAAAATAGCTAAGAAGACAGGAAGGGGAAGAATTGATGTCACCAGGGAGCTATTCAACAACTACAGATTATTTGTGGTTTTAATGTGATTGCCCAAGGTTCTGTATTCTCCTGTGTACTGGCTTCTTCAGTAATTTTGTGTCACAAAAATCCTACCTAGTGAAAGACAAAACCACAAGAATTCACCATGCTGGATTTAGACAATGTAAATAAATACCTGCTATACCAGGCTTTAACATTATTTTATAAATATAATTGGTTTCCTAGAGAGTTGGTTGATGCCCCAAGCCTGTTGGTGTTTGAGACAATTGGACAATGCCCTTAAGAATATGCTTAAGTTTTAAAATATGCTTAAGTTTTAGTCAGCCCTAAAGTGGTCAGGCAGTTGGACTTAGATGATCATTATAGATCCCTTCCAACTGAAAATATTCTGTTCTAATTTAGCATGGACTGAAAGTCTTACCAAGTGCACTGTGGTATCTCATTTCTACAACAAAGAGAGAAATGCAAACCATAACAGTTCGCTAAACAAAGTTTCATTTTACTTTGCTAAAAACAGAAAAAAAAAAAAGTGTTGATAAAGATTTTTTTAATTAAACTGAAAATAAGTGTTAGTTTCTGAACAGAATATATGTGAGTATACACCTGTGAGATATTACCAACTCTTCACATCAGCCAGAGATCTTGAAAGCCTTTTCTGAAGTCTAAAACCAAGGTAGAATTTAAGCCTTTCTCCACAGATGCACAAAACTTGCAGTCTAAGTGCTTTTCTGTTCTAAAAAGAGTCCCTTTCAATCCAATACAATCTGCAAATCTGTGAACATACCACCCCTTTCCTTGGGCTTTTGTGTTATAACTGGAGCAGAGATAATTTTTAATTTTTTTACTAGGTCTAGGCCTTCGCTGACTTCTGGTTTCTTCCTGACAGGAAGCAAAAGCTTGCACTTGTTGCTATACAAATATTCAGGATGCATACTGAGCCAGTCCAGGGCTGCCAGAACTCCAGCCAGAATTCTGCTTACTCAAGAAGCAACACATGCAGAGTCAATAGCACGGCAGCTAAATGAATGAGCCCTAGTGAAGCAAAGTGGCTTGCATTATCTGTGCGTCTCCTTTACTCATACTATGATTAGTCGAGCATTGCCTGCCTTGTCTTCTCATTTTAAAACTGTTCCAACTCTCCTTATCTCTTACAAATAAAGGTTTCGTCCACTGATGGTTCTTCACCCATGTAAGCACTGATGCAAAGGTGGTCAGTCAAATACAAGAATCACAAATTCAAGGTTTAGCTGTTGCTTACCTGAACAACCCAAAATTATAGCAAATATGTACAAATGCAGCAGATAACTTGCCTTTTACATTTGGGTAGAACCTTTTAAAATCTATTTCCAACCAGATTACAAGTGATCTGAGAGGAAATCCTGGGAGTGGTGAAACCAATAATCTCCTGTGGGACCTCATTTTGACAGCTCTAACAGAAGTTAGAGGAAGTGCACTATACATATACAATGTTGGTTAAAGTCAGGCTTCATAAGTATCACCAGTGTACCAATATTAAAGTGAAAAATACCTGGATTATACTGATAAGGAAATGCCTTCAGTGTGCGACACTATGTTATAGACAATAAATTGCAAGAAAGGATTAGATTTTCAAAGATTTAAATCTACACAGCAAAAAACACTAGTTTTGTAAGATAAAAGAACTTATTTATCATTTCAAATTTATAAAAATACCATTAAACCAAGCTGATACCAATCTATTTAGAGACAACTTTTCAGTCCTAGACTCCTACAGAGCATAAAACTAATAGAAAGTGGGTCTGGAAGAAGAGAGATGACAAGCTAAAATTATAACAAGGGACTTCATTTTCTCAGGGTTGCAGCTCCCATACAAACCCCTGGATAAATGGCAGAATTATTTGGCTTTCAGTGGCATTAATCTTCAGATTTTCAAAGTTCATTAGCCAAGACAGAGAGCTTTTCTGAGAATTTAAACATTTATCTTCCTCTAAATGTGAATAGAGTGTGTTAGAAAAACTGACCTTTGTTGAGTGCATTGAATGCTTCTATATTCATAGAATCATGGAATGGTTTAGGTTGCTAGGGATCTCAAAGATCATCTAGTTCCAACCCCCTGCCATAGGCAGGGACACCTCCCACTAGTACAGGTCACTCAAGGCCTCGTCCAACCTGGCCTTGAACACCTCCAGATAGGGAGCAGCCACAACCTCCCTGGGCAACCTGTTCCAGTGTCTCACCACCCTCACTGTAAAGAACTTCTTAATATCTAGTTTAAATCTCCCTTCTGCCAGTTTAACCCCATTACTCCCCATCCCATCATTACAAGACCTTGTAAATAGTCCCTCTCCAGCCTTCCTGTAGGCCCCCTTCAGATACTGGAACATCTCCTTGAAGCCCAGCTCTCATAGCCTGTCCTCATAGCAGAGCTGCTCTAGCCCTCTGAGCATCTTCATGGCCTCCTCTGTACTCACTACAACAGTTCGAAGTCCTCTGTGTTTTGGGGGCTCCAGAGTTGTACACAATATTCCAGGTGGGGTCTCACAAGAGGAGAGTAAATGGGGAGAATTCCCTCCCTTGTCCTGCTGGCCACACTGCTCTTGATGCAGCCCAGGATGCGGCACATGCACATTGTCATTAGTGCTTTTATTAGGATCAGGACTTTGAATTCTGCTTTGAGGTGAGAGAAAACCCTATATAGCTGTAAAGTAAGTGTTCACATCAGTCTTTGTTGCTAACGAGATGGATTATTATGCTACAATAGCTCAAGAGTTTTGTGTAGCTATTACTTCCAAACACAGGTAGATTAAGTTGGAGAAGTGCAGCCTGGAATGGAGGAGCAGGGGGGAAAAAAACCAAAACCAAAACAAAACAAACCCACCACAAAAGACACACCAAAAAAATGGAACCAAAACGAACTTACAATAGAGCAAGAGGAAAATATCCACATCCTTGCTGAAAACAGCTGTCTCCAGCACAGCATTCATGCCAAGTGTTAAACCTGCTCTCACAAAACAAAGATTGGTGAACTG
Source organism: Eubucco bourcierii (assembly GCA_013396675.1). NCBI lineage: Eukaryota > Metazoa > Chordata > Aves > Piciformes > Ramphastidae > Eubucco > Eubucco bourcierii. Next base: position 132,771 of record VWZE01005161.1, read on the forward strand.
AATTGAAAAAAAATCAGTCATATTTGGAAAAATCTGCATGACAGTTTTAGTTATACCCAGAACAGGATTCCTCTAAATCATATTCCTTCTCCCTCTTGTACTAGAGAGGGAGATATATGAAGCAGTGTTAACTTCTGAGTGGTCTATACCCCACAGAGAGAGGAAATAGTGTATTTTGCTCTAAACTGAAGTTGTCCCTGTAGTGCCCCAGCAAACAACCAGTGGTAATGCTTAATTTGTAATCTTGAAAATTGCTTCAGGTTTTTTACCATGGCTCCAAGCAGAAAAATATTTGGAAAGGAGAACACTATTTTCCCAACATCCTACAAGACCTGTTATTGAATAAAACTATTAAGAAATTAGAACAAACAAAAAAATGTTTTACTATTTTATGTAAGATAAAGTTTAATTCCTGAACGGTAGGATGCACATTTATTATCCTGACACAAACAGTCCTTGGCTTAACTGTCATCATTGACAAAGTGTTCTGAGGTCTCTGAGACACAGTGGAGGTATTTTTGATATCAACAAACCAAAACAGCATTATGAGAAAGCTGACAAATCACTGCTTTTCATTTTCTGTGTGTCAAGTAATTTCCTTTTCCAGGAGAGATGTGTAAAATACAGGAAAATTGGCTAGTTTTGGAATTGCAAGACATTATGAATTAAAACAACTCTAGTTTAAAGTCTCGAAGATAATTTTGCTTCCATTTGCAGTTTTTACTTTTTGGCATTAGTATTACCCAGCACTGCAATTAATCATATCAAAATACTTCAGAGTTGTAGGAGGTTTTTCTTCATATTAATCATGTAAAGTTTAATTTATACTTCATGATATTTCATCCTGACTGGGAAGTGGAAAAACAGCACAACAGTTGTTTTTCCCACAATTAAATGAGCAAAGAAACGTTCCTTCTGAGCTTTCAGTAAAGATCTTAAACATGACTAGTACAGAGGAAAAGAAACACAGGGAAAATAAGGGAAAGGTTCTGAGCTTGAGCTCTCACATTGCAAAGATTTCATGTTTGGTCTGATGGGTTGTTTTGTTGGTGTTTTTTATAGGGAAACCTATACATTAATCTTTTGCATTGGTATACAGGTGGCACCAAAAGAAAAATCAATTTATTTAAAATAGATTGCCCAATAGCTATTTCTAATATTAATATGTTTTCTGAATGTCTAGAGTCTGTTCTCTGTCAACTGAATTTCTGATTCACTTCAGGATCTTGAAATCACCAATTTCTTTGTTGCTACCTCCAAGAAAAACCTATATTCCGTGGAGAAAGGGCATTAAATACAGAATACACAAAAGATTTTATATTAGCAGATTGCATCTCCCTGGTAGTAATTGTCAGGTTTGTTTCCAAGACAAATATTTCAAAACCTCAGACTCACTCTCACCATGAATTCAGAGTCCATAAGGATACTCATATTCATGTGGTAGCCAACCATGAAAATGGATGAAAATTGGATGATTATCAGATTCATTTGGTAGCCAGCCATGAAAGTGGAAATTAGATGATCGTCTGAATTTTCAAAGTTCAATAACTTCACATTCTCATTTGTCACAGGTTAAATAGATCCTGCCTCAGTTTAATGGGGCAACTGCATTTTAAAATCTTGGAGCAACAATAAATGAGAAATACAGTAAGTATGAGGTTTGCTTATACATTAAAAAAGATGTCTGTTAAAACTAACAGTGAGATTGGTTCACTGAAAACTATGGAAGACAATGGTATGTCTAAGGTAACTCTGTGCATTGGTTAAGAAAATGAAAGCTGAAAACAGGTATTTCAACCACTTCACACATTTGATAAGAAGAAATCCTTAGCCAGATAAGTGGGCAAAGTTTTCTGAGTACCCAAAGTCATATTACAGCCAGTGCGAATCAGAGTTGTCATGTAATGAGGTCTGTGGAGTCCTTCAGCTCAGTATCTGGTAAGTATCTGACTTAGGGTGATCTGGTCCCCAACTGAAAATGACTAAAAGCTAAGCTGTATGCAAATGCCTAAGCTAAATGTTTGAACTGCAAAGTGATCCCCACAGAAGTAAATACGCTTTGTAGAAGTACACCTCTGGAAAATGCACGTTAGTTGTGTAAGGAGAACTTCTGCTGTAACACTCCATACGAGTGCAATTTCCATTGCATATGCCAACATAGCTTCTGTCACTTCTTCTCAAAAGTGAAACAGGTATTTTGTGAGATATTTTAGTTAATTCCGGATTAAACTGCCCCAGTTATCAGCATCAAGGAATGAAGACAATTGCCACCAAAAAAAAAAAAAAAAATCTACATTCAAGGCAATCAAGGACAAAGAGAGCAAGTACTACCTGTGTTTTGCTAATGCAGAGGCGGAGAATCACTCCAAATGAGAGAGACATGAGAGACAAGATCGGTAGAGACTCTGGAGATAGCCTAGTCCACCCTGACCTGCTCAGTTATGTAGAGCACTATCCAGTCAGGTTTGGAACACCTCAAAGTATATGGACTCTACAATTTCCCTGGGCAAATAGCTCAGGTGCTTGATTGTCCCCAAAGTTTCTTATGTTTAAATAGGGTTTTGTTTTTTCATTTTGAGCCCATTGCTTCTTGTTCCTGGAGTCTGATTCCATCTTCTTTCTCCCTCACATCAGGTATTTATACATATTGATAAAACCCATGTGAGCCTTCTCCAGAATAAACAGTTCTCTCACTCTCTCCTCATGTGAAAGATGCTTCAGTTGCTTAGTATACTTTGTGCCCTACACCAAACTTACTTCAAGAAGTCCAGATCTTTCCTGCAGGGAGAACCCAAAACTGGACACAGGACTCTCTATGTGGGAAATATCACTTACCATGACTTACTGCTCTTCCTAATTCAACCCAGGACAATGGATTATTTTTCATCTCAAAGAGACATTACTGGCTTATATTCAACTTCTCAGGCAGTAGGACCACCAGGTTGTCTTCTGCAAAGCTTCTTTGCAGTCATTTAGTTTCCAGCCTGTACTAGTGCATGAGAATGTTTCTTCCAAGGTGCAGGACTTCACATTTCCCTGTATTTAACTTCATGCAGTTCCTGCTGGCCAGTTTATCCACTCTGCCATGTCCCTCTAAGAGCCAACAGAACCATCTGGTCTATCAGTCCTTCAGGTTTTGTGTCATCTGCAGATTTCCTGAAGATTCACTCTGCCCCGCCATCCAGGTCCTTAATCAAGGTGCCAAAAAGGAGTTGAGCCAGTATTGATCCCTGTGGCATACCTCTAGCAGCTGGCCTTCAGCTGGATTTCACTCTGTTGATCACACCAAGGCCCAGCAGTTCATTCCACCTCTGTTGCTCTGTCTAGTGCATAATTCGTCAGCTTACCAAGAAGGATGTCACAGGAGACAGGATTAAAAACCTTACTAATTTTGAAGTATTTGGGGAAGAGGAAGAAGGGAAAGGAACCAAAACCAAGAAAACAACCAACAGCAATAACAACAAAAAACCCCACCTAATTATTTTTAATACAAAGGAAAACAAAAAATAAGTAAAAATTAATTCCTCCACTTTATCAAGGTATATTAAGTTATGAAGGAAAAAATCTGAATGTAATCGCTCATCTGCATACTTTTTATTTCATTTTCTGCTCACCACAAAGTGAGTGAACATTCTTATGATGTATTAAATACACATTTCATTACTAGACAATCAAAAGAAGCAAATAAAAAAATACTTAGATTCTGCTCAAAAAACAGTCTAAGAAAAATTTTACACATAATACCAATATGATCAAGATGATTTTTCCATTCCAGATCAATAGATAACAACAAAATATCTCAATTCTATTTATGGAAGACACATAGTGAAAGGATCAATTCTCAAACATAACACAAAAAATATAAACAACATATTGAAACAAACTTGAAGACTATGATTTTAAAGAACATTTTCAAACTACTGTTCAATGAAGGTGCATGAGCAGATTTTCACCTGCAGTAGTTAGTGCACCCGCAATGGAGTAACTATAATCACCACATTAGACTCCAGGCTTTTTGTCTAAGGTGTTTCCCAAAAACATCTCATCTGTACCTAAGTGCACAGAGGAGCTCTTTGTATGTATCCAGAAGCAAATTCAAAGAGTGTTGGGATAAATAAGCTTAAGTAACAAAACAGCAGACCATTCAATCTGACTATGTGCAGGTAAACGAGGAACACTGTCATTAAATATCATTTATAAGTACATTTATTCATATTAAGGGAGGTAACCCAGATTTTCTAAGCTTACATCCACTTCACTTTTAGATTGTAAAACTTTCTTATGACAACACCAACTTACTTCTAAATTGCAAATTACTTTGCTAGATAGAATGTACAATCTCATTCAGAAATCACTGCATTTATGAATCATCTTAAACCTTTCACTCCAGACTTTTACGTAACTATTTTGTCTTGCACGTAGCTTCCTTTACCCAAGATCAGTATTCCGGTCATTCAATATTCGCCTCCTTACCATGCATCTGCATGAACTTCTGAGCTAGAAATTCTACATACTATTCTGTATAAACCCAGTTTGGGCAAGTTGAATGAATGGACCTTTAATTTTATTATCTCCCCTACACCAACATCACCAGCATTATTTAACATTACCCAGCAGAGCTATAGCCCTCCAGCACATGAAAGCTCACCCAACAGTAATCAGCATTTTCTAAGTGGTCTGGCATAGGCCTAGAAAAACATCTCAGACAAGGCCAAGAATAAACATGCTTTTATTTGTAGAGGGGGCTACAGAAAAATTAGCCAATCTATAAAACCATGGTAATTTAGATCTAGGTATAATTGCCTCTAATGTGCTCTCTTGGAAACAGAGTTATTTACCAGCAGTTAAAATGGAATTAAAAAGAAATCTCATCCTGTTTTTGAAATAAGGAAAATAAGCATCAATAGCACCACGTTCATTTCCAAACTTGTACCTATAAATAAAATCCCTGCTCATCAGTTTAAGAAAGACCATAGGCATTAGCTTTTGGATAACAAAATGTGTTTTTCTCAAATATGTAACACATCTAACAGAAGTTGCCCTGGTGTAGAAAAGCAAATTTCACCCCTGCAGTATAAATCTGCTTTTTAACGTTCATTACATTGCCTCATTGCCTTTCTCCCCCCCTCCCCCTTGCCCACAAGTAAGTCAATTTTCTCATTTGCAAATCAGCCAACATACCATTTCAGAAATGCTCCAAGCTGGGCACTGTGTGTGACTGAAGATACCAACAAAGAGACGCCAGCATCGGCTGTGCAATTTCACAGCATCTGAAAGGACCCAACAGCTCCCACAGGGCAACCAAGCACAACAAGCTGATCATGTCCCTGGCATATTTCACTGCAAGATGAACAGTTTTCACGAAAGCATTTTGGGAAAAACACAACATATTGAAAGTATATGTAATTAGCTAAACTTTTATTTACTGCCCTTTCCTGAAGAAAAGATCACTATATTGGTTAACAGTCTGTTGCAGCAACAAGACAATAATTAAACAAGCACATAAACATGTTTAAAAGCTTGGACGGAACCTAGGATTTTTCACACCACCTATCCCTACCCTTGCTTGCTTACGCAATCCATCTTTTCAGTTTTCCTCCCTCTAACTTTTCCTTCCTCTGGCATAGCTGCCTGGTTTACCATGGGACAGCAAGGCAAGCTGACTTAGCACACTTCAGGTCCATGGTAATTTACAGTCAGCAGGTGTTTCTATAAAATGAAGATCTGCCAAACTGGACTGCCAAAGAGCTGAAGGAGGGAATCTTGTGAAGATAAGAAGGCTCTGATTTGGCTAAAACTGATGAAGTAGGACTCAAATAATATAAACACTCAATTTTGAGGGACAGAGTGCTCGAAGACCTTTGCCTCATTAACTGGAATTTTAACATTAAAGGTGGCACACCTCAGTATGCTAATGAGCAAAGCCATATGTGACTGTTACCCAACTCTCCTCCCAAATCCAGTCAAACATCACCCAGGAGGCAAGGATACCCAGTGCTAGGGTATGTGTGGTAGTTAAGAAGTTTTCCCCCCATCCCCATGATTCACCAGACTAAATCAGCAGCTGGAAGTTAAGGAATGAAGTGAGGCACAAATGTACGAGCTTATATACACAATATGTGCAGACATTTGCAACTATACACAAGTTAAAGGTAATACAGAACTACAAAACCCCTTCCAGACAGCAGAGCCTTCCAGGAGAGCTTTCAAACTAACTCCTCTCCTTCTTTCCATGCCCACCCTTATGTGAGAAGTCTTACATGCAAGGGTAAGGTTGCCAGATAAGGAATTAAAAGCACAATGATTAGTTTGAGTTATATAGGAATTAGTGAAGCAAGCAGCAGCCAGAGAGAGACCATCTGACTTTGTTTATGTTTCTAGTTTGTATGTCTCTCAGGAGAACAAATGAGTGATATAGACATCACTGTTCTTTTCTTTTCATATAAAATGATCTAATTTCTCTCCTTAAAATTTTCCAATTCACCTCAAACCAGCACAGTATAAAAACCATAAAAGGAATGTCTTTCAAGAGGGGAAGGTGGCAGCAGCTGCAAGAGGTGTGTGCAGAGGCACCTGTACCAGAACAATTGAGGACCATCAACAGACTATGCTCCTCTTCCTCCACCCAATACAAAGACATCTTTCTTGGTAAGAATTGCATCTTCAATATACAGCTGAACCTTCGCTGGCATTTCTATTATCTATGGGAGCTACTGCAAAGGTTTTCATCTCTGACTCTGTCAGATAGTATCCAGATAGTACCCAGGTTTTACTAACATGACATCTCCTTGCAGTCAGTGTTTTTTATCACTGGCAATCCCAAAACTGTTGTATCTGTTGCTTTGAACGATTAAACCATTTGATTGTTTTAGCTTTCTGAACCTGTGTCAATGCAAGTCATTATTAGGGCATTTGAAAGAGAAGCAAACATTAATTTTGCCAAATAGTTACAGTAAGACTTCTGGACTTCAAGACAGGGAGAAATTGGGATTTTACCCATTATCTGACACTTTACAGTGGCCAAGTATCAACCAACAGATAAAATGGATATAGCCTGGCCATAGCACCTCTTCCTGGTGGTTTCTGAACTAGTTGAGGATCTGGAAACTGTGATCAGGCTTTCTCAGTGTGAATGCAGTAAACATGTGCTTCTCATTTCAGCAAGCGCTGAATTCACAACGTTGCTAAATGCCTCATGCCTACTTTCTCTCTTCTCCATTTCCAGTTGAAGAGCAATCATAGTTCATATACAAGAGTTACAACTTGGGCACTTGTATCTAGGAGTGGTGTTTGGACCAAGACTCCAACCTCAAGACAGGCTTTTATTGCCAAATAGAAGTCAGAGCTTACTTTAGGAGAGAGGCGTATGCTTATACTTTTGTGTTTGTTGGCTGATGTGAGCAACCCCACTCCATGTGCTCAGTGTCATACACATTTGATTCATGAGGTTCAGGTAATAATTACCATTATTCTAAATTTATTGGTTTTGTATTGCATGCATTCCATTGTTAACATATTGTACAAAATTAAAAAAAAAAATTACATAAATAATTGACCACAGTATTATACAGATTAGTTAAGTGCAAACAAATCTCAGGCCTAAATTGCCCCCCCCTTTTTTTTCCCCACACTGAGTTGGACCACAATCCTGTGCATCTCTCAACACCATAGACAGAATTTCCCTACTTATGAAGTGGGAACTGCTGTTTTTGAATGCTAACCTATGCATACTGTGAATAATTTTGAATGAAACATCCTTTCAACTGTATGACATGTTGTTAAATGAGCTTTTTAGTCTAGAGAAGAAACTTTGCAAAGAAATATCAAGTCTAATAAAAGAGAAGTGATGAATAGACAGATTATTAAGGGAAACAGAGGTTCAAATCCTTAGTCTGCCTAATACAGCATGTTCTAGGAAGAAAATTTAAAAAAAAAAAAAAGAAAAAAAAAGAAAAAAAAAGAAAAAAAAATTAAAATCTGTTTTGGTTCTTATAGAACAGTGTAATTGAGCCTGGGTTTTCCCTGTGACAGGCCAATTCCCTAATCACATCCACATGTTTTGATACATAAACACTGATTTACTGATTTTGATAATTCCATTTCTGCTGCAGCATTCCAAAAAGTTTTGGTCATGTTCCAAGGTGAAATGAAAACAAATGTTAGTGTTGCTATGAAATGGAATTTCTCTAACTGTGACACAGAGCAAAACATGTTAACAAAGCATATTATACCTTAAAACATTAGTTAAGAGGGTATGTCTGCATTACAGTGTATAGATGATGTAGACAGGTATCCATGACAATTTAGATTAAAAAATTAAAAAAAAGCTCTAAATACTAGATTGTAGTGAGGTCTGAAACAAACCTTTGACTGCTTTAGTACTACCACAAGCTTGAGAAAATCTACTTTGCATTCTACTTAGCAAACATATCAGTTCTCTCTGGTCTTTCTCTTCTGTGCCAAATATCATGACAACTGAGACATGAAGAAATTTTGTCCACTAATTAGATCATTAGGGGACTAAAAAAAAAAAAACAAAGAAAAAAAAACCATGAGCCAGGTAATCAAACTTTTAGATGTACCTAGGCAGGAAATCTGTCTGGTAATGGAAGCTGTTACTGGCAAAGGGCAACAGAGGCGGCAGGAAGATGAAGTTGTTCTCCTGTGGTTATGTCATGTGTCTTTCCCTTCCCAGGATTTCAGTCCAGTAGAAAGGGGAAATTTTCCAAAACTCTCAGAGAAGTATTTCAGGTGTTAACATAGTTAAGCAGAAATACATTGCAGGGCTTCCAGTTTTGTTCCTAGTACTTCTTATTCTAGACCCTGCCATTTCAAAACATTTCCCTGTTCAATGCCATCTTTTCCACCAAGCAGCTTCTTGCAGAAGTTTTGACTGGATGCATACTCTCTCAGGTTTTCTGTAGAAAACCTTGATGTTGTATCATACCAGTACAGGGTTCATATAATCTCAACCCAAAGAGTGCTCTTAGAAATGGGTCTTTGACATAATAGCAGCTCTTGTTAGAGCTTACAGAAAACCAGGTCTGATTCAGCTATTTCTGCTAGGGTCTAGTTCGAGGCATGACTGTAAAGATTTTAAGAAAATAAAATGATTTAAAATTTTTGGCCTAATGAAATATCTAAGGACACACAAAGGAAAATTCTGAAGCATATACAGAAGATTCATTACTATGAAACAAAAAAGCCATTTATAAGTAAAGATATGGGCATATCAGCTTGCCTGTTTTAAGTAACATCCTGTGTCTTGACGCTTCATAGAAAAACTCAGTTTAAAGTCTTCACATTTCATTTAGTCTTTACTTTTGAGTTGAGGTTGTTCTTCTCCTTAAAGTTGCTTTGTATTTTTTATCTAGGGAAAAGCCATAAATACTACCAAGTAATGTTCCTATACTCTAAAGGCACACAGAACCACACAGCCTCCTGCACTCAGTGGGATGGGGAGAATAATCTGAAAAAAACCCAAGTAAACGAACAATACCAACCACAAAATCCACCAGCTGAAATAATAACAAACATAACAAAGAGAAATAAACTCCAAGAAAGACAAATTATGCACATAGCTATTACTCACTACTCCCTGGCTTATTCCTGAGAAGCAATTGGTCCCTCCTGGCTAACTGTGCTAAACATTACTTCTGTTGTTTGAAATATCCTTTTGGTTAGTTCAGGTCAGCTGTCCTGGTTGTGCTCCCTCAAAGTTTCTTGTGCACCTGCTTACTCACAGCCAGAACGAGTATGGGAAACTGAAGAATTCTTAACTTAGGGCAAGCGCTACTTCACAACAACTAAAGCACTGTTATTTTATTGACATTATTCTCACACTACACCCAAAACAACACTGTACCAGCTACAAGGGAAAAGTCAAATCTATTCATGCTAAACCAGAAAACCCACACAACCAGCAGCTCAGTGAATGAAATCTTCACCTTAGGAAAAGCAAAACAACTAAACAAATATATGTTTTGCTTATATAGTCTATGATTTTTCCTGTAGTCTAACATAAAAACTGAACCTTCCTGTAAGCAGAAGGGAAGGAGAGAAAGAATAAGAAGAAAGGAGACAAGGAGAAATAGGTTTTATGTTTTTGTAATGACTAACCTGTACTACACATAGGTACACTTGGAATTTATCCAAAATCTGTTTCAAAAGACATATTTGATTTTACCAAAAAAATTCTGCACAAGTTTCTTCTTTCTTCTTGAAAAAAGAGTTTACTATCCTTTAAATTATCTATTTTGCTCTTGTAGGTTTTTCAGTACTTGCAAGAGCACCACCCTGCATTTCCAAATTTGTATGAGGAACAGTTCAGTCACTGAACACTTGACTGAACATCGTATACATGTACTTTATCTGCTGATTAATACACAAGTCTACTTTTATTTTCCCTTCAGTAACCACTAAAACCTAGGTTGTGAACAGAAGTTCAGTAGCTGCAGTGGTACATCTACACCCAGCACTGAAAACTACCATTTTTAATAAAGGAAGAAGGGTTCCAAAGTCAAGAATATTCAATAGATTTTTAACTAAAAGCACAGGAGCAGGAAGATATTTCACTTTAGAAGGAAACGTTCTTACCTTTTTTTTGTTCCCAAGTGGTAACAGCACAGCACCCAGTTGGCATAATCACCAGGTAGGCCAGCATCACAGCCAAGAGAAAGCAGGTCTCCTGAACATGAATGCTCAGAGGTTGTACCTACAAAGTCACAGTAAACTTGCATCATAAGAAAAGAGTCTGTTGGTTGTGAACTATGACTATCAGAGCATGCAGGGGTAGTGTTCAGCACCCCTAGAACAGAAAGCTCAGAAGTAGCTTAAAAGCTGGAGAAGATCTTGTCTTTTCTATCTTATTTCAACAAGGCATGTTTACTTAATAAATCTCAGATTAACTTTATATTATAGTAGCTGGGAAATGTGTCTTCTACAGGCAGATGTCATGAAAGAGAACATTCTTGCTAGCCAGCTTTCCAGTATTGCTTTCTCACCAGTATCTTTAGCATTCCTGAATTCACTGCACAGAGGGAATATATCCTACAGGAACAGCTCTATGAAGGTAATGGATCAAATTTCAATCAGCTCCTTAATTTCACAAAAATCTTGCCTAAAGAGTACCATCAAATCTTAAATGTAAAAATGTTTGGAAGGAAATAATAAATGTGATTGCTGTGCTATTTATATATTGGTAGAAATTGTTATAACTGAACTTCAAATCCTGTTTCAAGATACAAAGGTTCACTGAAGAAAGCGCCATTGTCAACCACAGGCTTTGAATCAAATCTGTTCTCCTCTGAGTTTCAAAGTCCAAAATAGATGGGTCATTTTTAGTCAAAGATTTAAACAACAGGCATTCTGGAATTTAATCAAGCTAACCTGGACTTATCACATGTGCATGCCATGTCACCTGCATGAAAAGTAACCTAATACTGTACATTTTATTGAAGATGAGATGTCTTTTTCATTTATTCATTCATTTTGTATGCCCACACTCCTCCTCTATACCATGTTGAAAACAATGCCATATTGTAGCATTTACCAGAACATCAAACATGCAACTGCTTCAGGAAGGTCTGTATGCAAGTCAATTAATTAGGTTTTGTACTAGGAATTCTATATTCTTACAAGTAGACTTCCTAACTTAATCCACTTTCCACATTCATAAACAGCATAAACGTGACTCAAATTCCAAATATTATTCTTACTCTTTCATTGATACTAATGTATGATTCATGTAATGCTATTTGCCATAAACAGTTACTAACTCAGTTCTTGGAAAGCAAGTGAATGAGTTTCAGCTTAAGTTAGGAAAGACAAGCATAAAAAAAAAAAAAGCCCCAGTTCAGTGAGAAGCTTACAAATGCTGCATAAATGACAAAATGTACTGAAGCAGAAGTAAAATAAAACAAAAACAAACTCCAAAAACTAAAAGTCAAGCCAAAATTATTCTTTGGCTCACAAATTTAAAGCCACTCCTGAGAGTTTTAAAAATTCAGGCTTGACAAAAGCAGAGCACTACAAAGTTCTTAGTGCTTTTGATATTTTGTTTTTACAGCTTCAGAGGAAAGCTGTGTTATAAATTGATCATAGTTGCATTATTATGAGCATGGTTTGTATGTAGACTTAAAGCAGTAATCCCACTTGTAGAGCCAAAGGAGAATTACTTTCTTATCTGAGTAATCACATCATCTAACTATTACCATTTCCACATGTTCATGGACAGGAAAAATATGAAGTCAGTTGTGTCAGGATTTCTTAATCCTCTGCCTTTCTGTTTTTTTCTGGTGCTAAATTCTGATCTTTTAGTACTCTTGAATTTCTAATATAATTTAATATTATAATTACATCATTAAGTTTCTCACAGTGTCATGCAATCACATGAAGATTTGAGGCTAGTTGTTGATCACCTCTTGTCAACATTCAAAAAGAACTCCTAAGAGGTTTTTTTAAGTGTATGGTTAGGCCGTAGGGCTACAAAGGGTTAATTTCAAACAGACTTTGTATCTAGATGTATCTTTTTTGCCAAATATTTGTCAAGAAATTTGTCCTGCTGAGCAGGAAGATAATCATAGCTTTTAATTAAAGATAAATCTGAGCTGCATTAAACAATATTATAGTGATGTTATGCACTATGTCAAATTAGGGTTTTTTGGGTCAGTCAATAGCATTATATATTGGCAAAATAGGCAAGCTGTTTACAAGACAGAATTGCTAAAATTTGAGAAAAGGTTCAATTTTTATTCAAACAAATTTTTATTTTATAGTGCAGTATTGATTCTCTGTTATTGTTAGGTCCCCAATCCAACATACAGTTGTGAAACAGAGAAAAAAAAGAACTACCTTGGCAGAACTATCATAGGCTTATGAAAAATATCACTGAAAATCATTGCTTATCCCATCCCCTCTGTTGTGAACTAAACTGTACTGGCAATTTACACTGCAGGAGACAATGACTAGAGATTACAATAACTACCAATTTTAGCTGATTTGTCTCTGTTCCTGGTCTTCTTCATACATAAACAGTAAATATTCAGGCTTCTAGTTTTCACATGAAGTTATAGCCCAAAACATCATTTATATTTAACATCCAGTCAGAATACCTAGCCAGTTAGGCAGCTGTTACAATCATACTTAAACAAGAACACCGAGTTAGGATTATTTTGGAAATTAGTTTTTTGTTATACACTCTTAAATAAAAATCCCATTTAGAAATCTGAAATATCAAGTTCCACATGGCAGCCTTTACTGTGGTCTTAGAACAGATATAGATTAATTTTTCCAATAAGAGCAATCAAACATACCCAAATTCTTCCAACATATTCAAGGTGATTCAAACATCAAAACACTAGAAAACAAATCAGACTCTTTTAGAGAGAAAATATTGAAAATATTAATTTATCGTGGCTTATTTTAACTTCTGCAGCTGTATTTCATTATAAAATGCCATTTTATATTAATCAATGTCCATGGGTAGGTCATATAAATGAATCAAGTAACATATTTTCTTATATACATAAGCATATACTTAAACATCTGTCTTGCGTTTATGGGCGAGAGCAAAGAAAAATGTTGCAGGTCAGAGAGGGACAATTAAAAAATGTGCAGCACCACCCCCAGAACAAATACACCCACAACTTGCATTACTCCTCCTTTCTTGTTCTCTTGCTTCCTCACAAAAACTATTTTCTCATTCTGTGCCTTCCATGGCTAGGAATGATGCTTGAAAGAGGAATTGGAAGAATAAAATAAGGTTTTCAGGGAAATAAGACTGATAGAAGATATACCTCCCTTTCCTCTGCCTGCTTTCCTAAAGGAGAGAGTGAGATCTACAATTTTGGTTGGAAAGAAAAGTGAGAATTTTTTTTTCAATGCACATCAAAAGATTTCTTCAGTCACATCCTTTGTTAGTTATATATCTGTCCTTTCTAAACTATCTTTCATTGAAGAAGGAAGTCATGTCACATGCATTGTTAAGGAAGGGACATGAAATATCTAGTGCTTAGGCTAGGAAGAAGCATCCAAACAGCCTTGGATTCCTTCCTTAAACTACCAGGCAGCAACATCTGAGCTCCCTCCCAAAAAACACATTTCCACCAGAGCTTTCTGATTTTCACCAAATCAAGACTTCCATTAACAGAAGTAGAGAGAAGAGTTCATTCTGTGGCCACCAGCGAAGTAAAATGCATTGGATTCTTCTTAATAGTTTGTCACATCAGAAAGCAGATGTAAGCAGACAGAAAAAAGGCAGGAGGAGGACTGGTAGGTGAAGAGGATACAACATCTTATGCCCTCAAGTTCAGGATACACTGATAGTACTTTCAAACATAACAAAAAATGAATGACTGAATGCTGGTTACAAAGAGCTGGTGAAAAGGACAGTTTTCCATTAAATAGTGGAAGTATTTCAATGGCAATCGCAGTATCAACTATCTCAAATAACACAGAAGGGGCTTTTACAAGAGTAGAAATATATGTCTCTAATAATCCTTTCTCAATTTTTCTTAGGAAGAATTAAAAAAATTATTATTCTTAGGAAGAATTTAAAAAATCATGTATGTTATAGCAAAATCACGTGAGTTTTGACTGGTGCCTTAGGTCTTGTACTTTTGAAAGTATTTAAATATAATATTTCATGCTTGTTAAAATGCCAACAGTTTTCTCTCTGGGTAGAGAAATTATTTCAGTGGGCATGAAAACAGGAAGTTTCATCATTAGATAAATAAAACATTAAAAGTTCTAGAAGAAAAACACTTGGCCTTAAAAAAAATTTGAGGGAAAAAAAAAATAAAGAGTCAAATCTGTCTCTGGTATTTGTCTGCTTTCCTCCCTGACCTGTCCTCATGTTTGGAAAACATTACACAAAAGAGCTGACTGACTTAGGCGATTAAATGTGTGCATATTACTGTTCTGAGTCTTACCAAATTTGGGTGAGTTTATGCTTGTAACAGGGGTAATGACACCTGAATATCTTTCTTTTCTGTTTTCTGGTTCTGAAATTGATTCTGAATTTTACATTTTGAACTGTTCCTAATAACTGGTTTGATTGAATAGGAAGCAGCATTTTGATCCTCTGCACTCTTAAGAGAGATGCTCACCAAGGAACAGGTTTGATTACCCATGATTACACAAGTTGTCCATTAACCCATTTCAATGGTCAATTTCCCTAGTCATTGTGTTAATAGACATTCAAAGTGCTGTTAGGAGACAAGTTCCCCAGAACAATTCTGTTTTACCCTGAAGAAATCACTGAGCAGACAGTACAGCAGGACTAGACTCCAGAGCTTCTCCATTGCAAGTAAAAAATAATTTTCATTTCACAGAAATTTTAAATGTCAAAATGAATAAAACATATTCTAAGACTAGGAAAATTGGGACAACAATATCAGATACTGTTTCAGAAGCATCCTATGCTGACTCAGACCTGAAGCCCCATCCCTGGAAGCTTTGCAAGGCCAGGTTGGATAGGACTCTGAGCAACTTGATCTACTGTGAGATGTCCCTGCCCATGGCAGGGGTTTGAAACTGAATGATCTTTGAGGTGCCTTCCAAACCTGACAATTCTGTGATATCTCTGTATGCCTGCCTAATGAACAATAATGCAAATTCTGACAGTAAGTCCAGCCAGAAAACCAGGCTCCCTAATGTGTCCCTCATATTCCGAAAAAGCAAATTAATTTTGAAGAGGTTAATAATAACACAGATTTGTCAAGACCATATTAAACAAACCTGATTTCCTTATGGATAGAAAAGAAATAGTTATCATATACCTTTCCTGTAGAAGGCATTTAAATGATGCCTCAAGCAAGCTGGGAAAACCTGTCTTGATGATATGTCTGTACTATTTTGTTTGGGTAACGTATTCAGAAACTGTTTATGACCAGATTGTGTCAGCACTCCTGTAAAGCAGTACAGATTCTTTCAGGTTAAACAGGGATTTACAGGGAGTAATGTAACTAGTACAAATGTAAACATGAATATTTACTTCACTGGGATAGACAAGGCCAAAATGCAAAAGGGATTTTCACTAAGGTTTATCTCCCTGTCAAGCTTTCCCTTTCTTCTCATTTTCCTCTTCAAGCAATAGGGTAAAGAAGAGTTCTTTCTCTTTGACAGCTACAGTTGTAATCCATCCCTGGGCTAGATTTCAAAATATGACTCATGTTATTTCTTCCCCTCTAACAAGAAATCTGAACATACGATCCACTGGTGGCACAACAGGTAAACTATTCTATGATGCGATGTGAAACTCAGCAACACAACATAATCAAGTGGTTAGGGTTCACCTCACTTCATTTTGAAAGATGAGTACTTGGCCACTTGACATTTTTGGCACTTGCTTTAGGATTAAATAACTTCAATCCAGCCAAATACTTGTCTCTATGCTCACTGTAAATGTAGTCTGGAGAGAGTAGAACACATGAAGATAAGAGCACTAAAGATTCAACACATAAAATAAATTAGTCCAATTATTACTAGATTTTGCATTATTTTCATAAATGTGGGACGTACATTCAGTAAATCTTGACTTAACATTTATCATATGCTAATACAGCATATAGAATGAAAGGTTCATGGCAGGAAAATTATATACTACAATTCTCATATGGATAAGATAACTGTGTGACATGCCTCACAGAAATACACTTCAGTCCTAGAGATCTGATCAGGAGGAAATCCTTTCAGCACTCTGATTTTAGGTTAATGAAACAAGATGAGGTCTTACCTTTAGACACCAGAATTTGTATATAGGGTACTCATAGTCTGCCTTTTTGTACCATGAGTATTAGTAGCAGAAAATTCAGAACAGGAAAAAAAAAAAAAAAAAAAAAAAAAAAAAAAAAAAAAAAAAAAGAAGAAGAAGAAGTAGTACTCTAATAGGTAAGTGTACAAGTACTAAACTTATTTAAATATATGAAAAAGTATATACACCATGCAACAGAAAAAAAAACACCAAACCAAACAAACAAAAATCCACACTTCTTTAAATTAAAAAAAAAAAAAAAAATCAAACTTTAGCACAGCATTATGCTGTCATTTCAATATAGAACAAAGTTCAAAATACATGTTTCAAACCAACCTTTTCAATCTGGATGCCTTATGTATTGAGAATCATTCTTTCCAGTGCATACTTGAAAAGTGAAATGAAAATAAATGCCTCAAAATTGTGCAAGTAAGATACTAATTTTGTGGGTTATATTTTAAATTTATCCGGAGGTTTCTTAGTGCTGCAAATCAGATCAGCTAAATACTATTAACACACCAGAAGCACATAAATGAAATTACAAACCAGCACTTTGCTCTTGTTACAATTCAAAGACATCACATAAAGTTTATCAGCTGCTTTGACTTTCACAAGGTTTTACTTCACATAGATAAGAAAACTGTGACTCTCTCCCCTTTCCCTATTCTTCCTTCACTTCCTTTCACACAGACATGGTGGAGATTTTGTCCCAAAATTATTAGTCACTCAATTATGACTGCTGGAGATTATGCCTTTGGAATAATGTTAATCTTTTAGAATATGAAATTCACTATTTTAAAAGGTTTATAATCCATTTTAAGGATTGTAAAACAGGAAAAAAGACACAACTCAAAACAAAAATTGCAAAACACCAACTCCCCCCCAAAAAAAAAATTTTTTTGAAAGATTCCATAGTGAAGGTTAAAAGACTAATTAGGGTTTTAGAAAAATTACCTCTAACAAAGCTGAAGGACTTTGTTTAGTCTAGAAAAAGAGAGAAGACTAAGGAAGGAAAGAAATTGATAACCATCTTTCAATAACTAAGTGGCTGTCACTAAGAGAAGGACAACCAATTGTTTTCTAAATGCCTAGAAGTAGAATTCGAAGGATTCAGCATCACTTGTGGTAAAAAACAGTTATGTAGGACAGCACCAGCATTTTTTTCTTCCATGAAATGCACCAGTAAGTATTCAAGAGGCACTATGAAACCTCTCCTTAAGGTATTTAAGAAAAGGTTATGCATACTCTGGTATAATCTAAGTATACTTAAATCCTGTCTGACATCCTCAGTGAACTACAAGACCTCTTAAGGTGTTTCCCTGTCTCACTTTTCTAGTGCTCTGTAACACCACAACAAAGTGCATGTTCACCCTTCCTTCCCGAGTGCTTAGAATAAGAGTAGGTAAGCAACAACCAGTGATTTTCTTCATGGATAGCAACAGAGGATCACCTGCTAATGATGACTGCACTCCCATAGGAACTACCAGCAGAAAGTCCGATTCTCACTGTCTCATTAATAACTCGCAGGAGGACAAAAGTTGGACTTAAGATGCACATAGGAGGCCTTATAGCTCTTCTCTATGTTAAAACAAATTCCTCCTATTCTGTGTTCTTTTCTACAATGTTCTTTCTTAGCCAGAGAATACATTCAAAAACAAAGCAAAAAAAAAAAAAAAAAAAAAAGNTTTGCCTCTTACCTTAACACAAATATTTCCTGAAATAACCTTTAAACATATGATCTTCCCAGAAGATTTTACTAGGAACTCATTAGTACATAATTGCCTAGGATTTCATTATGGTTATACTTTTGCAAGAAATTGTTATGAGTGACCATCAATAAGCAACAAATATATTCACTCCTTGTGATTTATATTTTTTTTAATGCAGCAATTAATTTGAACGAGTTTAAGAACAGAACTAGCTAGCCTAGAACAGGAAGCCAAACAACTAAGCCAAATTATTATAAAATTGAACAGATTTGCTTTTTTAAAGAATATCAGACATCAAGTAACACTGACAAAACATGTTCACTAATTAAGACAATACCTACATATTCAAACCCACTGCGTGACTAAAATTGTTTGTTATTCATTACTGTAACAAATGATGGTTAAAATGCTAATGAGATTCCTGAACTAAAATTTGACTAACAAAGTTTACTTTATTAAAATATCTACATGAGTAGCTACAAGAGCTTATAATGACAGAATTAGTGAATGCATGGAAGTGAAGTACAATATTTTGACATATGATAAATCAAGTACAAAATTCCCTTAAATAAACTAAATTAACATACAAGTGTTCAAATTACATTAGTCACAAAATTACTATAAGCAGCTTATTTGAAAATGCATATTTATTAAATCATCCAGACTGGAAAACTAAGCAAAAACATCTATCCAAGGCATAAGCCTATGAGTTCATCAATGTTACATAGAGAACCAGCAAATACTCAAATTTTTGCTTCTCAGGATACCACTGAACTGAGACTATTCTGCACTTCCTTCAGCTGCCTTTAACAGACTACAAAAAACTTCACAACAAGGCATCATCTGGCCCCTAACGTAAGTAGATGCCCAACCACACATATAACTGAGGACATCAGAATTGTCAATACTCACATGTAGGCACATACGTGGGAATTCTACTGAACTAGGGACCCTGGTTTAGAGAAGCTGGATTCATTTTCTGGGTGATATCTGTTCTGTTTGCTTGTTAGGACATGACTAAGCTGCAAATTAGTTTTAAACACATTTTCAAGCAGTTTATGTGATGTAACGTAATAGCTTATTTTACTGGGAAAAGAAAAGTAGAAGGTTGTTTGGGGATTTGCTTTGTTTGTGTGTTCTGTGCTACATTGGTTCTTTAAAATGTAAGTTAAAAAAAATAATCAGCCCTCAAGTTTATAATACAAAAATGCAAAAATGTCAGGCATAGAGAAATATGTGAAAAAGCAAACATGAAAAAATAGTAAGAAAAACACTCACCTAAGTGCACACCACCAATAAAGACATTCCTCAAGCCATGGAAAAAGTACAAGGTTGAACATGACTAGGATAAAACCAAAAAGATCTCATACTAACACAAAATAATCAGTTTTAGAAGTGCAGAAATTGTTCTGGCTCCCAAAGATATAGATAACCACCAGGTAATGCAGAGGTAAACAGAGAGATGCTGTGGATTTAAGCTTACAAAGCTCTGGACCAGATCGCTATCATAAACTTAAGTACAAATTTCTCTACAGGAAGGTAAGTTTCTATTGCTTGAACTAAGTTTTAAGGAATTATTTGTAAACGGTAGAGTTTAGTCTTCACCTCTCAAAGGTTATCGTGGAAGGCCAAAATAGGCCTAAACATGTCCTGACTTGCCCAGACCTGTTTCCCTGCTCTCCTTCCTTCTTCTAACGGGAAAGGAAAACAAAAGGCTTGACACCTTTGAGTCTCCTCCATGTCCCCTTCTAACTTGGAAACAGGGTACCTTCATGTGTTTGTACACTTGTTTGCGTTCTGCCCAAAAAAAAAAAAAAGTAAAATTAAGCCCTGACTTTACCTAATATGGTCACTTTTGGCAAACTGCCATTCTGGTTGGCTGATCACATCTTTCTGACTACCTGTGTAATAAGCAAAATTGAGATTTACCGAGAGACTATAATCTTATGATGAGGAACCAAAAGTCACAGAGTTCATTCTCATAGTCATTGCTTCCTTGGGGAAATGTGCCAGAAAACAAGCCCACACCTTTCAGTTGCTATACAATGCAATGATTTCAAATAGAAAAAATGTAATATTAAGTTAGAAGGATATTTCAACACTTCACACTTATATGTTGTTTTTTTGTTTATTTGGTTGTTTTGGGTTTGTTTGGTGGGGGTTTTTTTGTTGGTTTTGTTTGTTTGTTTGTTTTAACTGACAAGTTCCTTAATGGTGTGGCAGCCCATCACATTTAGTAAGAATTACAGAAGGATCTTTATTCAAAATGTCTGGCCAAAAAGTGTCACAAATTTTCTCTGCAGTACTTCCCC
>VWZE01005161.1:153600-169699 GCA_013396675.1 Eubucco bourcierii
CAAGACAAAAAAAAAAAAATAGATAAAGAGGCTACTAAGCCAATAGATTGTTTGAACAATTTGTATGGAGTGATAAGCTTTGTGATACTAGCTAATCTCTGAAAGCTATAACAAGTGCATTAGTGTTCTTTTTCACAATGTAAGTAGAAAAACATTATGGAGTGGTAAAGTTACACGTCCACGCGTTTAAAAAAAGATTATCAAAGAGCATAACCTCAATGGAAAGAATTCTTGCAAATGTGACTTTGAAACCTCACTCAGAGCTGAGATACAATACAAGGAAACGAGTGAAATCAAAATAAGTATCACACACTCTATAGTGGAGCTCTTGACTTGATATGTCTGGGAAGCCTAGGAAGAGGAGTGCACTTCTGGAGTGTTAACTCCGTGAAGGATTAATATTTCCATTTCTGCGACATTGAATTGCTTTTTAATTGAAGCAGAACTAGAGAAGTGAAGAAAAACAAAATAAACCCAGATGACCATGTTGTTAAAAAGCAAGAGCTACCTGTGCCATCTGAGTAATAAGAATATATCCTTTACAGAGAAGATTAAATAGAAGACTAAAATAACTTCACAATACTGAAACTTTAATGTTGAAAGTGTATTGGAAAAAGATACTCAATAAGACAAAGTATGAAGACAACAAAAAAGTGAATTTAACTCCACAGGAGCTATAGGAGACGAAATACCAAATTAAATGCATTTTAGAATGTTACCAAAACATAACTGAGAGAGAAATCTAGTGTGTACTGATTGGACATATTCTTTAAAATGAGGGGTACAATGTGCCCACAATACACATATACAAGACTAATGTCCCACTGAAACAATGAGGGAAATGGTGCACACAGAGGACAGCAAAAATTATCAAGCAAAGAAGTGGATAAATACAAGAGAAGGTTGGGGTTGGGATTTTATTTGGTTTTTTGTGTAGTTTTATTTTTGGGAGGGATGGATATTTTACTTGTTTGGCTGCTTTTTGGGGGAAGGTGGCAGCAGTTGTTATGTTTGGGGTTTGGTTTCCTTTTCTGCAGTAGAAATTTCTAATCCAGATTTGAACTGTTTTTTTAAAAGTATTTCAGGGAGAATAGATTAAAGCAAATCTCTGCCAGAGAGGCCACATTGTTCCTTTATCAAAGGTCTTGATGACCTCAAATGCCATGTTGTGCTAGATTAAAAAACAAACAAACATGCACAATTATGGAAACAAACAAAAAAAGGAAATCTGGAAATTAAAGAAAACAGATTAATGTGCACGAATAATTACTGAGCTATGTTGCCTTTGTTTCCTGCCACTCTGCTGCAGGCTAAAAGCAAGCATCACAAGCTTCTGCCTGAATGGACTGTGTGCTGCAGACAGTTTTTCTCCTGTTGTAACAGTTGCTAAATTGCATCACTCATTCTTCTTTGGGAGTGTTTGATGTAGTCAGTAAGATGTTGTTAGGCAATTCTCCCTCTATTTCAAGTCTTTTTCTCAGACGATCACACACCTACAGCTACTTCTGTCACTCGTGGTTGCAACCAAGACTGAAGGACCAGGCAGGTGGTGCTGACTGGATATACACACCATTAACAAATGCAAGAGAGAAGAGGAAAGCACCTGCCATATTTTCAACTGGTTTATTATCCACCACAAAGCTGTCTGTGTTTAGCCTGTATCTAGGGCTAAACTCTATTACCTGATGACCTCTCTCCAGAAGAGAAGGGGAATCAGGAAAAGGAGAGAAGACCCACAGGTTCAAATGAAGATAGATTTAATAAAATAGACTAATTAATACCAATGTCAATATGAGATACATATAAGCTATACACACCCAGCAAAGGTACAGCAGCAACATTAAACAGGAAGTCTTTAAGAGCAGGAGATGGGAAGACCAGTCCAAACAGGAGGCTCTACTCTCCTCTGCAAACTTTCCCTCTACACTGAATGTGATGCTCACTATCTGGGATACACCTTTAGACAACTGCAGTCAGCTGTCCTGGCTGACTCCAAACTGCTCTTGGTCTGCATCCAATGGCTGGACTGGGATTTCTCAGCAACACCAGGACAAGAAACCAAAACATGCAGATCTTTTTTGTTTGGCAAAATCTGTTTGTTTATATTTTCCTGTAAGGTGTCGCTAAACAATGTAAAAGTATTTTTATGTTCATCAAAAGTGACATTTCCTAGCTCTATGATCACTTGCATGGTTTTCATATAGATACCCTACAGACTGTCTCTCTCAGTCAAATCCAGATACAGTATATCACCTCAGAAGGGTGGATGCATCACTTCACTCATAAGGCACTTTTATACTCACACTTTCTGTTCTGTGATGTCCTTCAAAATCATGAGATTGCTGACTCCTGTTCTTTTTTGTAGTCCTCTGTAACTTCAACTGCTTCCTAAAAAGCTGTTACTCATGTCTGTCTCGTTCTTTAATTCAGTAATATTTTTATAAGAGTAATCATCTGTGTTATCTTCCAACCAGGCAATTAGAAGCCATAAAATTGGCATTTTCAAGAGTGTGTATATATATATAATTTATATAGTTACAGATATAAACTTAACCCTAGTGATCTGGACATACTAACACCACATGGTAGGGTTGAGACAAAGAGCATGGGTAAGTTACAGATGTCTAAAAGAGTAACGTAAGCTAATAGAGGGTGACAGACATCCATGTGTTAAAAAGAAAAAAAAAAAATCAAAAACTAAAAGAAGCGCTTTGTGTGCAATTAGTGATCTAAAGGGGAAGGGAGCACAATATACATTTGGCCTGCTGATTCCCTGTAGGGAAACAAACAGCAAAGTGCTGCAAAATGAGCTGTCTACGTCTGTTAAAGCTGTTGACGCTGCAAAGCAGAAGTCACATGAACTGACCCAAAGAACGGAGCAAAAGATTCTGAGAACCACAAATCACCAGACTTTTTCCTTTAAGCTAGCTTTTATTTTCAGATAAGAACTCTGTGCCAAAACCAACCCACTCAGAATTTGCCAGTTTTGGCTAGCTAGAAAATGAAAGCATGTAGCTTCCTTTCATTTGACCTTCCCAGATCCCATGACCTTTGGTTTTCCATTTATTGCTCCTGAATAGGAAGCAGGAAACCTTCTATCTGGCTTCCTGCAGGATATACCTCTATTAGCATTCTTCAGTGACTAGACTGGAAGTTTTATGGGGCCCCAGGGTCACTGGGTTGTGGACACACGCTTGCAGTCCCAGAGTTCTGCTGAAACCTATTTGGAAGAACTGCCTTTGGAATCAGCCATCATCAGTTAAAACAGTTGTAAACTAATCTAATAATTCATCCTACTTTTCTGAAACCTTGAAGAAGAAACAGTGCCTTAGATGACTGTCACTATTTTAAAGTTAGATTAAGAAGCCAGACAATAAATGAGATTGCAAGCTACTGATGAGGTGAAAATAGATAACTATTGAGAACAGTTTTCTTTAAAATACTATAAAAACTACGTTCTAAGTTTTCCTCAGGTTTTATTTTTCTGAAAAACAAAACCAGAGATGGCAAGGGGCATGTAAGCACTAAGCAGTGTTAGTTTAGGCACAACAGTGCCATCATATGTCCAAATTTCATGAGTTTCAAAATCTTATTTGAGAATCAAAGTAAGGTAGAGAGTAACAAAGAATAAATCAAAATGCCCTTGTTCATTGCTTTTTGGTTTTGTTTTCTCTTAAAGCACATGAGCAGTGTAGTATAAAGAGCTTTTATGAAATCGGAAGTTTTGCATTTGACAATGGAAAAAATTCTGTTGAGTTGGTGGTAATTTAAAAAACAGACAGTTTCTATTTAGTTCAGATAGCATGTAAGAGACTCAGAATTTGAGTTCTGCATGCATAGAAACCTGATGAGTGCAGTTACTGAAGAGAAATCCCCCCTGAAATAACAGAAAACAAGGAATCAAGAAGGAAACCACCCCTCCGTGCATGTTTTGTATCCTTGTCTTTGTAGTGTTCTCACCTGTTAGAGTTGAGATATTTGGCAAATTCCCTGGTTCCTAACATTCCTATAGCAAATAACCCCACACTCTTTTTCCTGAAGAGGATCGTTTCAGTCAAGCCTGTGGCCACTGAAGTGAAGCATCCACTATGTAGAATTGAAAGGCCTTAGTAACAAACTCTGGAAAAACTTCACAACAGTCTTGGATCTGTTAAGGAAAAGAAGATTCTCCTTAAATGAGCTTGAGCATGCAGCAGCCAAGCCCTAAGCTTTTTTTCAGCTACGTTTAGATTGTCCCCAGCATTTTCGACTAAAGATCTACTATAAGTTTTCTGTAACAATAACATTTGCTGTTTCATAAATGCTGCCAGGGGAAATTGAAGATTTTCACAGTAGGATATTGGGCAGCTGGATTTTTTGGCATCTGGGGAAGCAAGGAAAGCAGCTTGCAAACAAGAGATAAGCATGTTGCTTAGATTCTTCTGCTCAAACATCTGTAAGCAAAAATGGTATTTCTGTTGCCACAATAAAATCTCACAACAGCAGCACTGCATAGAAATGGACACCACTAACACTTCTTTTGGGGGTTTTATTTTACAAATTCAGGAAGCCATTATTGCTCTAGTATTGGGGTGGTACTTATCCAAAATTATTGTTTTTTTGAGCAGTACGGAAGAGTCACTTAAAACTAAGGCTGTCCACTGCACATGCTACGGATTGCATACAGTTTTATGTTTGTTTTTAGGCCAATATATTCAGACCTGTCTATTGAATTCTCAGATCTGTTTCAATTCAGTTCCCTACACTAAGTGATACTTAAACTGAAAACTAAAAACAAGCAACTGTTAAAAATGCAATGTGATACAAGGAACAGCAAATAACAGTCACAAATTTCCCCAGAACTCAGGTGATATCAGAATGGAAGCTTATTTACAAAGACAGATTTGTATTTCATTCTACAGAGTATATAGACATGATCCAGAATCTGTCTAGTAATGTGTTATAACTTCTACTTAATGCTTACAAATTTTTTCCCCCCTCATATCAGCTACATATCTGAGAGGCAATATGTGTTTTTCTTACAAAACTATGGAGATAAGTGACTAAGAATTCAGGTTGACTTCAGTTCTATATAATTTGACAGACTTGCTTTTACGTTGACTTACATTAGACAAAAATAACAAACAGGATAACTCATTTCTGCATAAATTCTGATAAATTAATGATTACATGCAGTTTTACAAAGTGAGCATAAATTAGAAGAAAATCTAACAACATATTTGATACATCCTTTACTAGCATGACATTATGTACAGACAATCATTATTAATCAAAGCTTGTAACTACCCAAAAATTGTAACCCAAACTAGTAACCCAAAAATTGGATGAACAATTCTAAGCTTTGAAAGAAAGGTGAGGTAAAGCATAGGGCACTGTAAGTTCTTTAAATGGAAACGTCATCCATAAACACTGCTCTCCCCATAATTTTATGTAGTAAAGTATCTTACCCACAAGCATTGAATTTGCCAGTCAGAAGCCTGCCTAACAAAGGAAACATCACATCAGAGAAATAAAATTGGAACAAATATTAAATAAGCAAGCATTTGTATTAGTATTTAGGCAAAATATCACGCCATCTGCTGGGTTTTCTAGCAAGAAGTTTCCCAAGTCAGCAAAGAAAATTTAAAACAGGAGTGGAGATGGTGAGGAAATTACATTACTTCTGAGATGTGTTGCTCTTTCAATTATTTCCTCCAAAATACAGGTTCTTCCTAAAGCAAAGAGAATACCATCTTTACATAGGGCATTGCACACGTAGTTGCTTGGTTTTATTTGCTAGACAGACAAGTATTTTCAAAGAAACCAAAAGTGATACACACCACTTTTGAAAAGAAAAAAAACTACTTCGATGATGCCAATCACCAGTAGTGGGATTGGTCTACTCGTGTCAGTTTCTACTCTCATTTTTCCCTACTGTTCAGACAGGCATAATCATGATTATAAAATAGTGGACTGCAAAATTCTAGTGTTCTTCTAGGGGAAGAATACTTTAAATTGCTGAACTTCATAAGTACATTTCTTTCTTCCCACCTCATATTTAACCATATGAGTAGCACAGAGTTTTTCTAATAAGGAAAACTTGAATTACATTAAAAGGACAGATATTTAAGTCAGTATACTGCCATGACATTGTGATTCCTGTTTCCTGTTCAAACCACCCTTTAGGACCAGTGCATATGGCAACAATTTAACAGGCAAGGTACACTGTCCTCTTGAAGGTACAGCTCCAGTAACGTCACTCAAAGACAATCTGAAGTTTCTAATATAATTTCAAACAGCAAGGTTGGCTAGATTTCTATGACTCACAGTGTTAAAATCCTTCGTAATGTAAAATATAAGCTTTCACTTCAGTAAAGAGAAAACAGTTTTAGGGGCTAAAGACTCACATCAAACTGAATTTGTGTTGAACGAAATGAACTTTCATAGAATGGTAAGGATGGAAGGGACCTCAAAGATCATCTAGTTCCAACCTCCTGCCATAGGCAGGGACACCTCCCACTAGCACAGGTCACTCAAAGCCTCATCCAACCTGGCCTTGAACACCTCCAGATAGGGAGCAGCCACAACCTCCCTGGGCAACCTGTTCCAGTGTCTCACAACACTCACTGTAAAGAACTTCCTCCTAAGATCCAGTCTAAATCTCCCCTCTGCCAGTTTAAACCCATTGCCCCTTGTCCTGTCACTGCAACTTTCATTAAGAACACAAGTTAGTAAAGGCCAGAAAGACACTTTGAATTAAAGACATCTGAGCAGTCCAAGTACCTTACAAGAGGCAAATTACTACTTTTCAGTTTCTTTCAGAAGTTATCACGTCACTTGAGTAACGTGATACATTTATTAAGAAGCTCAGGTTGTATAAGGAATGCTTTTTTTAAACTTCTACAGGTTATAAGCTGTGATCTCCAAGTTCCATATAAAGGTGAAAGGGGTGGTGGAGCTATTTTGAGACTTCTTTCTTCAGTTACCCAAATGCCATCATCCTCTCCAGTCACCCTTTGGTTCTTTTGGTGTCAGTACACACTTACAGAAACCACACCAAACTGTGTTCTGGGTACTCACCTATACACTGCAAATGTTTGCATGGCCAATTCAGATTTAGCTTTGATAGAGGAAATCCACAGGAAGATGATCCTCTTTCAAATACTGCTATTTTTATCTTGTGTTCTTGGTTTTGTGCATTAAGGTTTTATGTGCTTTTCATGAAGACACATTTTACAGCCCTATATATGCAAAGTCACTCTCAGTTATAAAAGATTTTTTCTCTTCTTCCCAATGGTGCTGTCATAACTTTCGGAGAAGTGAAAGTCGATCTAAAGGTTTTGCTGATGTGAAAAGTTTTTGCTAACACATCCTGTGGAAACAGCTGACTAGTGCCTGGACTGTGGTAATGGTTGTGATTTTTGGATGGCACTCTTCGGAACTACTCTGTACTGGAAGCTCTGATGTCTCAAGCTATGAAGCTCATCCAGAACAACAACAACAATTTGAAAATGTGCAAAGCATTTTTTTTCCTCCCCACTTCACTCATAAAACTAGGCTACCACCCTCAGTTTTTCCACAGGTTTTGGGTTGGGTGGGGGTAGTTTGGTTTGTTTGGGATTGTTTATATAGTTTTGAAGTAAAAATAGCCAAGTTTCCCAGCCTTTATAAAAAGTAGATATTAACGACTCAGACTGCATACACAGATTAATGGCTGTAATAGCTTGGAAACATAGCATGGGCAGAAGAGTTTAGTCAAAAGTCAAAACCCTCTAGAAAAACCCATGCAGGATGTTCTTCTGTTCTTTTGGGGTTTTTTTGTTTGTGTTTTTGTGGTGGTCTTTTTGTTGTTCTGGGTTTTGGTTGGGTTTTTTTGAGCGCTGTTAAAGATTCCAGTGTTTAAAAACAAAAAACCCACCGAACTTAAGCATCACCAACAGTGGTAGCTACTATAAATTCCAGCCAAACATATGTATTCTAGAAGCAAAGGTTAAAGAGAGCCCACTTAGTACTTTATCACAATTAGAAAGGTGAATTTAGAAGATTAGAATTTCGCTTCAGAATATAACGTTGAAAGAACATTTTCAGAAACAGCTTCTTAAAAGGTTTTGTAATACACAATCTTTCCAAAGTCTTCTTAGCTCTGCAAATATCTTCATCTATTCCCAAAATGGTTGTTGTTAAAAAGGATGTTAAGTAATGTAATTTAGTTGAGCCGTGGAAATAAATGACACTCATAATAGTTACCACATAACATTGATAAACAGGTTTTATCTTTGTTCTGACACACATGGCTTTATGGCAATACAGAGTACATTCATTCAGATATTAGCACAGTATTTCTGCAGAAAAGATTCTTTAAAACCATAGTTGTGGTTCTTAAGGAACATTCATTTAGTGAGATTTATTTATTAGGCAGAAAAACATCAAACGTAACAAAATTACACCAATATGCCTTCGTGAATTGTTATAAGTAATCCCAATAAATATACTAAATATCCTAGAATTAGCAAGAAGTCAACCCAAAACTTATTCCACTTTAAATATCCATAATTGGCATATAAAAAAAGTTACTCTTGTTTAAGGACTAAGAGCCTGATCCTGACTGCTCAAGTGTACTGATTTGGAGACGGGCTTCCAGTGAAGCAAATATTTCATAGCTCATATTACACTAGGTGAAGAGATACCTTTTCACAGGAGCAGAAAAATGGTCATATTAGCCATGCAATGCAGGATGACCTCAGTATCTGGAGAAATGGCCACACAGGAAACTTATGAAGTTCAAACAGTTTACTGCACTAACATATGCTGAGGGCTACTGTTGTGGAAGCAAGGAATTAATGTGGTTGAGTCAGGAATTATGAAAATAAAATAATTCTATTTCCCTGAATACCCCACCTCCAAACTATATACAAAACTAATTTAGGTTTATTTACAGGCTCATATTCAATAGGGGGAAAAATCTTCACAGGATGCTATGGGCAAGTTTAGAAGTTCAGGAATTCAGGAAGTGGAAAAGGCTAAGCTATAAACACAGTTTTATCCCTCTAAAAATTAGACTGAGCATAGAATCTGAGGAAGCAGCAGGCTTTACTCACAGAGGTGAGATAGGAAACTGGGGATGATCCCATGCTGGATTCCTCTGTGGCTTGACTGCCTCCTGATGCTGCAAGCAATATCCAATCATGGATCCAAACAGCAAGAGTCCAAGGCAGGTGGAAAAGCCAAAACTGTCTCAGGACATGACTTCCACAAGACAGAGGTCCGTGGAAGCGACGCTGCCTTAGCAGCAGCAGGGAAAAGCCAAACTGCTCAGGTCTCCCCAGTTTGGAATGGCAGCCAGGAAGTCAGCTGCGATATGGTCCAAGAGTAGCCAGGTCTGGGTACCCCCACCAGCTCTCTCAAAGGGACCCCAGGACTTGCCAAGCTTGAAAATTTGCACAGAATGATACAAAGTGGGGAGAATTGTCCAAAGGCAGGGATGGTGAAAAAAATGAAAGTTGTGCAAAAAGGTAGGAGCCATCCAAAAGCAAGGATGGTCTAAGACGGGAACTCAGTCATGGCAGGAGCTCTATCAAGATGGAGACCTGTCCTGTTGGGAGTTCTGTCAAGGTGGGAACTCTTTCAAGGAGGGAACCTCACACCTTTTCCCCTTACTCTACTTATGTTTTTCTAGACAAAGTGTCCATTTGCCATTTTATACTGGGCACAAAAACCCAGCCAACCACCAGCCCTGTTCCAGCACCAGCTTCCACATGGGTCAGCACACATGTGGAAAAGGCACCTTTTACTGCTCTTCTTTCAAGCCCACAGGGTGGGGGGAAAGCAGTTTTTGCACCTTCTTCTCCTCCCCATTCAAACCCATGGGGCAGGGGGAAGGGGAGAAGGAAAGAATTTGGAGTGCCCCAGAACAGCCACCCAGCTAGCAGAGGATCTGAGGCACCTAATGGACACCAAGTTGAATGAGCTAGCAATGAGTCCCTGCATCTAAGGACAATGATATTCCAGGATTGCACTAGACAAAAGTATTACCAACAGCCAAAGGGATGTGTTCCTGTCACTCTACTCAGCACTGTTGAGGCCACAGCTCAAGTACCATGTCCAGCTCTGAAGTTCTCAGTAGAAGAGAGACATGGACATACTGGATGGAGTTCCACAAAGGGCTGTGAAGAAGATTAGAGGTCTGGAGCATCTGTCCTGCCAGAAAAGGATGAGACAGCTGAGACTGTTTAGCCTGGAGAAGGCCCAGGGTGGACCTCCTCATTGTGCACAAACAAGACAGAGACAGACTCTCTTCAGCAGTATTTTCTTTTGCTCTAGGAGTTTCTTTAATCCAGTCTTACAGTTTTAGAAGAAAATGAAAAAAAAAAAAAAAAGAAAAGAGGAATTGTTTCTGTCACTATGGAAATGCTCACGACAGTATTTAGAATAATTACAATTTTTTTCAGATAATAATGAAGCTTGGATTTGGATATTCTGTAATATTATCCTTTATTAGTATTAACTCATCTGCAAAGAGATCTAGCCTCTGTTGCTGTCCTGTGGTGAATTAAAAGGTTGAGATTTTTTGGTGACTTTTATATGGACCTAATTAAATGTTGTGCAATTGATTTGTAGCTGAGGAAACTATGATGAGAAGGGGCTTTTTCAGAGAGATGAAGTGTTTTGACACTATTTCCACTCGAATTTTTACTTGGGAGGTCAGAAACCAAGACAGTCTAGAATCATGGGAGTTCAGAAAAGTCTTTGTTCAGGGGATGCCCACAAACATGAAAATGATTAGCTTTTGTAAGGGGATTGTTGTTTTGGAGAGAGAATGGGTTTATGTAATCCCCTTTCTACTAGGTCCACTGAAGCAATATTTAAAAGCTCCATATATGTTCATTTACCAAAGTAAGCCAAAGGAAAATAGCATAAATATCATGAGAACATAATACTGCAAGATCAAAGGAAAACTAACAGAGTAAAATCCTGAAGTTGTTATTCATCCTTCTGTTCATGAGAGTCAAAAGAACCCACATACTCAATAGCAACGGCAGATGAGAAAATTTGCAAATAAGGGTTACTTTATGAAAGCATTAGTTTGTCATACAAAGAGTCTTTAATTAGTGAGAGTAAAAGGGGTAATATTTTGTTCTTATCCCATTTCCTTTCAGAGGATCTGAAACTTTCTGGCAGACTGAAAACACAAGAAAATTTATAACCACACAGTATACTGAACTCTCGAACTGAATATTTTCACAGTCAATTTATGAGTTCATCTCCTCTGCAAAATGAGTTACATGAATTCACCAGAAACTTGAAAAATATTTTTTAAACCCTGTAAGAGGCAAATAGATTTTCACAGCTGCAATTATAAAATCATTCTTTTGATCACCATCATTAGGAAATTCCTTTCTATACCCTACTATCAGCTGAATAAAACATATATACATATATAGTTCTTGTATGATTTTTATTCCACTAATGTAGATTCTGACCACCAGTTTCTTTAGCCATGTTCAGACACGGAAATAACAAAGGGAAAATTAGTTTTAGTTTTATTACCACAAATTAGTACCAATTAGCAATAAAGGCCTGAAATTTTAAGTGTCTAAAAAAGACTTACCCTACTAAAGCGGACAGAACTACCTAAATCTTTCTTTCTTGCCTCAGTGAAACTTACCAACGTCACACAGTTGTTCATACCTGGGTCAATGAAGTACCAAATTAGTGTTGTTTCTTACAGTCAACAACCCACAGCAGATATATTGGAGGGAGAAGTTCACTAGCTATTTGAAGAAATCTAAAATGAGGTGTAAGACAATTGCAGTTTCTTCTGTTTTCATTGTTATTCACCTGACAAAGCAATGAAATTATTTCAGCAATCATATGTTCAAAATATGAATTTAGTTTTCGACCAGATTACTCCTCTGAACTTGGTAACCATCATCACAGCACAAGAACCCCGGCCCAAACGTAAAGGGAACTAGAAGATGCAGTATGGGTGCAGAAGGTGTGTTTCAGATTAGATTATCTAGGATACCTTAGAGCTATATCCTGAATCCAGAGCTTTGTATGCACTTCAAGTAAGCATTCCCACTGTAAAAAGCAGTCTCACTTTAGTCCTGACCACTAAAATCTGCTCTGCACTATCTTTCCCCTTACAACATCACTATTCAGCATCCTTGATCTGGACTAGCAATATCACAGGTCAGCTCTTTAGCTTCCCATCATCTCCACACAGCTGCTTATGCTCATGGGAAAAAAGGAAGTGGGCTGAAGGTTGAGACTGCATCTTCCAGAACATGACAGCATATTTGGAGAAACTGAGCTGTCACTGACTGGGGTGGTCTCTTCCCCAGACTCAGCTGCTGTTTCACTCCCTTACAGCAGATGTTAACTAATTTGCAGCTGCAGGATGAGTCACTTCAGCAACCCAGTCTACTGGAAAATTAATTTTTGTTTGGTTTGGGTTTATTCTTTTGGTGGTGGGCTAAACTTCTGTCATTAGATCTGACTCAAGGGAAATACTGGACACATGAAGCCAAAAGCAGGACTGGAGGAAGACAGTGAGTTTCTTTTAACACAGCTCACATTTACACCACATTAAGGATGATGTACTAGCTGACACTAGAGCGGCAGAAAGTACCCAACCAATACTCCATATTGTTGGTTTTTTAAGTGAATTTGATGCTAACTGAACTCTAAAGCAATTCACTACTGAACCTGTGCAAATATAAATTTCTGCTCTTATTGAACAGTGACATCTCAAATAATTTCCCTTCTCCCTTCTTTGGAATACAGCAGTTTGATTGCATCAAGGACTTACATTAGAGGCTTCTCAGCAACAGGTCTGGTTTAAATCATTATCACCTCCCACTCACTGTCAGCTGTTCATTCCCACACTTCTCTCCTACCAGTTGACACAAGTGTTTAACCCTTCTCTCAACTACATTTGTGAAATAATCTAGGTTAAGAAAAATAAAAACTGCTTCAAAAAATGAGCCAGCTAAGTAAGTACTTGCTTTCTACAGAGATTATTCAAATGAGTGTGTGAAATTAACAATGTAATATGTAGTTGCTTCAGCAAAAGAGTGGGGATAGAAATCTCCAAAGTTACAGAAGTGGTGGGGGGATGTCCTGGTAGGTTATAAATCCTACCGGGCTGGTTTAAACCCTCACTCATCCTCCTTCTGTTCAGGGTCCACAAGTTGAAGTAGATGAGCAAAACAAAGCCTTGAGGCTAGGAGCTTATCACGACATGTCAGTTGTCTGGTGCAGCCCCTCAATGTGCCTGCGTGGTCACACAAGGCACGAAGCTTTAAATGCATTGGGCAGAGCAAGGATGCTAAATGCCTATTGGCCAGTTTAATTTTCAAATTGCTCTATTTAAGGGGGGGTGGGGGGTGTGATTTAGAAGCCATACCTTTCTACAGAGACCGCCTTTCCTGCGTGGACCTCAGCAGGGAGCAATACCCCTTAGAGGGTTGTTAAACTGGGAATCGCCGTGGCCACGCGTTTGCAGCTTAACACTGACTCCACAGCAACTTGTCTCTCTCTCTCCCCCCTCTGCCTGGAATATTTTGTATTTTACTGTGGGATCATAATCGTGATTTTTGGAAGCATTCTTATATAGGAAACTTACTCAGAGACTCATGGTGTCATAAGTACATGCGCTAAGAGTTAGTGCTAAGCCTCTGCAGCACAGTTAGGATTTTTCCTATTTCACTTTCCTATTTTTTCCAAGTTCTGATTGTTTAAACTGTTTAATTCTGTGTTAATAAATATCCTTTGTGCTACTATTTCCTGTTGACTGAAAATCGAAAGAATCTGAGAGAATTTACCAGAATTTTGAATTCCTGAATTAATAATAAAAGTAATATTCATACAGATATGAAAATCCTAATCAATAACTTATTAGTAATAATCTCACTACAGAGGAAGCAGGCAAAGTGCATCTTTGATCCCATTTGCTTTTAGTGCCAACTGAAGGATTCATGTTTCCTGAAGGTGACTTATATTACTGAAGCTATGAAAACACAGAACACCTTTTTGGACATTTCTAAAATGAACGAGAGGTTGTACCACTTCTTTTTAAGTGACTAAGTTCAACTTCTGAGGTTAGACAACCCTTTACACTTGAATTCACTTGACAAGAGCGTTGAAGCCACCAGAAAGCAAACATCGCTATTTATCTCGTATATCACTCCTCTTGTCAGCTGAGTCAAATCCACAAATGATAAATCAGTTAACATTACTAATTACAAGTTATATTCACAAAACAGTCACTAACACACTAATCCCAGGTTCTTAAAGAAGGGTGCATGCAGGCAGCTAAGCACAGACTGGCAAATGAAGATGGAAGTAGCACTGTCTGACATTTCCAGAGAACAGATTAATTAACATCTTGAAGTTAAGTA
Organism: Eubucco bourcierii; assembly: GCA_013396675.1. NCBI lineage: Eukaryota > Metazoa > Chordata > Aves > Piciformes > Ramphastidae > Eubucco > Eubucco bourcierii. The sequence goes on from VWZE01005161.1 coordinate 167,982, forward strand.
GTATAGTATGATTATAAGCATGAAAACAATAATAATTTTGTGATTTTAAATATAACTATTTTGAAAGTAATAATAGCTAAAGAAATTGAGTTAAATCACATGTGGCTGATATTGCATATATTATACATAGAAGATATTTTATGCCTGCACAGACTAAAAAGCTGACTGCAACAAGGAACCAGCCAAAAAAAGTAAAAGGCTCACTCAGTTTCTAGTACAAAACCAATGTACTCTAAATACTTGACCCATAAAAATTATAGTGGTATAGAATTACTGTAGATGATGCACTAACAGAGTAATGGATCAGTTCCTCAGAACAGAGAAACCTGATAATGTCTTTAAAAAAAAAAATCAGTACTAAATTTTCAGTTTCTCTAGTAACATGAGTGTCTTCTATAAAGATAATCATTTAGCATAATAAAATATATACTTGCAGTGTAATTTCACTCTGTATCAGGACAGTTTTGTTGTTGTTTTGGTTTCTGTGTTTGTACTGTATTGATAGATCTGAAACTAACATCCCTATTCCTAAGAAATTTGCAGCTTAAAGACACAGCAGGAGTAAGGCCCATCAAAAAGGAAGTCACTGTGACTGATCACTGATGATTGCGTGTTATAATCCATACTTCATCAGAGCATTTTTCTTTCATTTGGAATTTTTCCTTAAATCCATTTGAAATTATATTTGTCTCTCTTTTCAACGAGTTTCAATGACAAAACTTGATATTGATCATAATACTTAGAGTTTCACAAGCATTCATATAATCTCATTAAGTAATACTCAGCTTTTGGACATCTTTGATTCTCTTAAGATAAGCATTATCTTAAATTTGCATCTACTGTTTGATCAAACAAATTTGGTCTCCTGAAACATAAGGAAAAATTTCATAAGACACATCTCCTGCACCTAAAGTAATACAGTCAAAAATAATTGTGGCTGCTGAAGTTCCTCTGTAACTATTTGAAGTAATTCTAGTAGTATAAAAAAAGAAAATAAAATTAGTGAAATAGAGCTGAATGTTTAAAAAAAAAAAAAAGGATGTCTACTTTTGGCAAGAATTCTCGTTTCTTTTACCAGCAATTTGGTATACAAACAAATATTCTGTTTTCGGTGAAAACACAGAAAGAAAAAAAGCACCCAACTGTACCCAAAACTCTTTTCACCTTTTTCCTATTCCAGAAGCAGCTCACAGATAAGCTTTGTCCCTCAGAAAGCCATGGAGCTGAGGTAAGGGCTAAAAATTATGTTGAATCATTTGAACTTAAGTGTTAATAATGTGTTTACTAGCTAAGCTTTACAAATCAAATCAACTACTTCATAAAAAGTTTCTCATTAGTACACTTCTTGGGTAACTGGAAAAAATTATACATCTGTTTCACATTACTACGATTATTGTCATTGTGGGGTTTTTTAATCCTAATTTGACTGCGTGGTAAAAGAGTAGATTTAGCTTTAAGCTATATTTGGACGATATGGTTTGCTTCACAGCAGACCCCACAAACCCTTGGTACTGAAGTCTTCACCAGTAACGATTTCAAGATATCCCTTCAGACATCTTGCATAAAAGACACCAATCATTTCTACTACCAGAACAACCCACTACGGGGGCAGCTTGAAAGCAGTTCTTGGTGGAGAACAGTGTATCCTTTTTATATATTCTGAGGCACCAAAATCCTTTGGTGAAGTGCATACTTCGCTTTTTTTTTTTTTTTTTTTT
>VWZE01005162.1:0-19374 GCA_013396675.1 Eubucco bourcierii
CCTTCCTGTACTGAGGGTTCCAGAACTGCACACAGTATATACTGTGATTTAAACCAGCAACCAGTAAGCAATGCAAATAGTATTTCTCAGATTACTAACATACATATATTTGATGCATTTTGTGCATTTTGCAATCTTTTATTTAACAAGTAAAAGGCTATTTTGCATCATAAAAGAAAGCTAAAAAGACAAAAGCTAACCACAGCTGACCAAAGCTGAAAAACAGGAAAACCACTAGGGAAAGAGAAAAAAAAGGAATTCTAGTTATTTTACATAACAGATGGCAGCATAACAGAAAGCAGCTGATGTTGGTAGCCTAAGGGAGTTTTCCTGTGTCAGAAGTAAAATAAAATTTAGGATACACAGAACCCCCTATTAAAGAAGTTTCATAAAAAGAGTCTTTTATTTACATATACATGCATGGACATAGACATACAGATACCTACAAACTTGCACATAGCCATACAGACATCTGTGTTTGGAGGGAAAAGAGACTGAAAACAATGACAGAATTATATTTTCCTTATCTGCTACAGAATGTTTACTGCTCCTTTATTTGGAGCACCTTTTTGCCCTCCTCTACTAAATTCAACCTTTCTCTTCTCCCCTCCAGGGCTTTCTACCTTTTCATCTATATCCTCATTTGGGTTCCATTTCCCTGTACTCCCTCCTTCCTACACCTTCATTTATTCTACCTGTGTCCTGCATGAGTTGCACTCTTCTGTTAATCTCCTCCTAACACCTTTTTCCACGTTACTCTTCTTCTTGGAAATAGAGCCTACCCTTGAAAGTAAACCTCACCCAGCATGTAGATCCTACCAAGCCTGCTAGGGCAGACCCATCAAATAAGACATGCCGCACCTATCTCTCCAAGCTGCCTCTGCATATGCAAAGAGCTTTCAGGGTGATTTGCGTTGTCTGTTCAGACCAGAGGTACTTAATGTATGACTTTTGGCACCTGTATATCTTGCCTGGGCAATTCATCAGCTTTATGACTCACTCTCAGTGACCTTTTTTCCCAGGAACAGTGAATGAAATATTCTCATCAGTGGCATCCTTTTCCCACTCTTCCTATTCCTAGCTGACTTGTCCCACTACCTCCTATAAACATTCATCACACTAGCCTTAATATTTTTGAAAAGAACAAAATAAACCACTAAGGCAAGCAACTTGATTTGCCTCACCAGAAGTTCCTATGTAGCTAAGTACCATAAAAGCTGAAAAGATATCCAAATCTAAGTATCTTATCTGAACGCGATATACAATGCACAAAAGAAAACAGGTTAGAGTAAGGGAGCCCTGACAAAGAACAGAGAAGAGAGAAAGGAGAGCATGAATTTCATACAACAACATGGACTAGTTCTGTTTTGGATGTTGATGGGCTCAAGTAATTTTGGGCTAAGTGCACATAAATGATTGTCCTTACATGGAAGGGATTTGTGGGAGGCCATTTGAAGTATGAAGGAAAAATAGATGTTGCTCTAGTGCCACTTGACCTAGCACTGAATATACCTTTGTTATAACTGTTCTTGTAATGGGTAGTAATAAGTTATCCTGAGTGCATCATTATACATAAAAAAAAGAAAAAAAGTGATTGTTATTAACTAGATTCATTATTCACTAAAAGCTGCATTGAGTAATTTTCCATGCACCAGCTTGACTCTACCTCTCTTGAATCAATGTGCTGGGTTTTTTTGACTGGATTCAACAAGAAGTAAATCAAGGCCTGAGAATTTTGGAAACACCAAGCCAAAGAAGGAAGCTTTGCATTGTGGAGTATAATTTTTCTAAGGCTTTGGTAAAAGAAGAAGTTTTAGCAGCCTCAGAAGGAAATAGATAGGACCAACATAAAACTTTTGAAGGCAGCATTCCCAAATACAAAGTTCTTCTTCCATTCGAGTCTAAAGAAGTGGTCTGTCAAATGCGGTGCAACCTAGACGTTCAGTATGGAGCAGAGAGGGATGAAGTTGCTTTGACATGCTGTGTCTAAATGTACATTGCTAACTATCCTCTCTTCTTTTTAGCTCCACAAAATCTTCCTCAAGAAATTTTCTATAACTGGGGCTAAGAAGAGATCAAAGAAAGCCCTGTGAAGACCAGTAAGGAGCAGGGAGGTCAAACCCATTCTGTGCAAGATGCTTAGGCTGTTTCTAATCTTGTATTATTCTGGTACAGGATGGTGGTCTTTGAGGGGGGGGGGGTGTTGATTTTGAATCATCTTCAGAAAAGACAGGAAAGGTGGTGATGACAAGGAACTCCTTGGTTATTAAGAAATCACAACAACTTGTATTACCTCAGTATTAAAAAGCTTGGGAAAGATTGATGAAAATAGTCTTAACTTTCTGGAAAGGAGGAGCTCATTCTACCTCTGTGAAAATAAATTAGAGCTTTTATATCTAATTAGGCATATTAAGTTAGTAAATGTCTAGGAGCCTTCAATACCACAAGATCAACAGCATGGGATAGCCACCATACTAAGCTCTGGTAGCCACTAAAACAAAGTGTCACAACCAAAGTGCCTTCTGAGAACGGTCCTCAGGCCAGGCAGACTCCTGAGTTCTGGGTCTGGTCAAAGCTGTGCCAAAGACCTTTCTAACAGTTTCATGAAGAAATATTTCCTGGAACTATTTACTTACAGGTTTAGCTTCTCTCTTTGTCTGTGTATCACAAATTGATTGGTGAGGCTTAACACATAGCAGATTTTAACTTCACCCCACATTCCTGCTCACTAATGAGCATTAGATATTTCATTTTCCCAGAGTATGTACCACACATGAACCCCTCAGGCTCAAAGTCAGTAGGTAGTTCTCTGTCAAATAGGTGAATTTACAGTTAGTGGATGTCAGTTGACAGAGGATCACTTGCAGAATTCTTTGTTCAGGGATGCTGCATGGATTTCTGACTTCTGGGAAACTCTGGTCCATAAATCAGTGCAGGGCATAGACCTTTTCAGATGAGCAAAATCTTATTTCTGACATTCAGAGCAGCACAATTCAGACGTATTTCTCTTCAGCTGTTTCAAAAAATGCAATCAAGATCAAATAAGTGGCTTGATCTTCTGTGAGATGGCAATGTGAAGTATGTTCTGCATCATAGTAAGAGAACTGGTCAGATGTTGTATACCTAAAGTGGCAAACCGCTACTGCAGTAAGAGACATGCTAACAAATGCAGACTAAATTGTAAAGAACTGCGCTATGCACTTATGTGCCCTGTGGTCTCCATTCTGCCCTTAAAGTAATCCCCTACAAGATGAGAGAGACTAGACCAAATACATGAAACTGCAGTTAAGTTCAGATGATCTTACCTCAGATTTCCCATGCTGTTTTAGGCTGTTTCACAGAATCACTGGGTCTAGATGGGACCTCTGGAGACCATCTGGTCCAACATCCCTACTCAGAGCAGAGTCAGGCTTTCGCCATCAGAGCTACAAGGTCAATATTCATTTGTTTCAGCAGTTCATTTACGTCTGCAAGGATTCCTGAGATCCTTGAAAGGAAAGTGGTACATAAGTAAAATGCAAATGTAGGTATTTATCTATGCAACTTTGCTACCTGTAGGCTTAAGTCTGTGTGTATGGATGTGTGTATTTATACACATCCTGAGGATGTTTGCATGAATCAATACCCTTGTCCTGTGCACAGCATTCATTATGGTTGTTGTTATTATTTGTTTGTGCTATCACAGTAGAGCTCTAGGTTAGAGAGTTACGTTCTTTTATTTACTCCTACCTGCATCCTCAACACTTGTCATGCTACTTACCTTTGGGTCCATTTTGAGATGTCTGAGCAAAGAGGTACCTTCTCCTCCTCTTCCCTACTTTGCCAGCACTTCTTCACTTACATATACCGGGGAAGGATGCCATGAGTCCTTGATGCAGCTTGAATTATGTGTAGCCTGAGTACCTTGTTGGTTTGGGCAATCAGATACACAAAGACAACAGACCAAACCTTAATGAAAATGAGCTTAGGCAATAGCATAGTCTCTGTCTTCTTGAATCAGGAGTAGATGAACAGATGAAAGACCCTTTCCTCAATTACCTCAGGGATGTGGGGATCTAGCATTGTGTTAGGTTGTCTGAGCCACTGAATTGCTCAGTAATCCACAGTAACCAACCTCTGGAATAGGAAAAATGGAGTCTTTCTAAGTTTTGATCCGGGTTTTGGGGATGTAGCCTAGTACCTAGAGAGAACGGGGTGCCTGCTTGCCATTTGATTTAACCCCATGCAAGGCAGAGAAGCTTGGTCATAGGGCCACATTTATACAAGGTACTGTGATGTTTGGGTCATATTTTTGTTTCACTTTCACATATGAATAGATATTTGGAACCTGACTTCTGTATAGGAATGGGTCAGATGCTGATTATTGTAACATGAATGTATAGAAATGATACCCACAGCCAGATCTGCACACTGTGATCTGCTAAAACAAGCCACAGTGCAGAGCACAGGCCTCTGCAGAATGCAGCAATAAGCTGGGAGGTGCTTTTCTTTTTTCCACTTTTCTTCAGGAACAAAAGGTTGAAACATATCTTACACGTATAATCAGTGTGGATCAAGCCAGCTGAGCAAGTCTAGTCTTGTAAACACCATTCAATGTGGATCCTAAAGAAAAATCTCTTCCAAAAGTATGCTGAAGGAAATGCAGAAATAAATGTTGTAAAAGTTGCCATCTGGCCACAGTGGTCCACATGTGTGTATTTGAATGGGTTAGGAGAAGAATGAATTATTATTTTCTTGGGTTAATGTAGTCTTTAAAAACAGTTTCAGTTCTCACATTCTACACACCAGCTGCCATCACGGCTGTGGTGCAATATCTCTAGCACCATCAGTCATGAAGAATCACAAATTGTTGCTGAGATGAAGAGCACTGTAAATAATCCCCTCACTACACAGCATCCAAAGCATAATGCTCCTGCCTACTTTACACAGATATAAATGTTGTCTGTGATCCTGCTGGATGTAGGGATGGAAACAAAGAATGCATGCAAGGCAAAGGACAAACAGGAGGAAAACCCACCAAATGGGACGGTGTGCGAGGGTGATGGCTTCCAAACCTGGTCAACACACCACTGGAGAGTTGTCACATGAAGTCAGTTGAACCAAGGGCCTTAATTTTGGTTTTCGTGAAAGACTTGGTGAGAAGGTTATGATGAAATAGCAATGGCTGACTCTGCTAAGTCAGTGCAGTAGAGCTGGAACATGTTTTAGGACTAATGAGCGAAGAATCTAAAAAGAGAACAGAAACTGCCAGATTCTGAAGAAACAGCAGCTCTTTCTTTTTCTGCTGTATCATCTTCTTCCCGATTTTTCTGTTTCCTTTTGCTTTGCTCCACTTTAACGAGTGATTCTGAATTATTTCCACTATGCCACAATTGTCACATATAATGTCTTCTAGTTTGATTCTAATATCTGTTATTATATCCACTACTAACATGCGTTAGAATGGCTGCTCAGATACATATCTTGCAGCCTTCTATATAGATTGGATACTAAAATCCTTACTTTATTTAAGATATTTAGACATATCTATATTTCCTAAATATGGGTTTAATATATATTTATATATACGGGTTTAAATTGGAAGAGAGTAGATTTAAACTGGATGTTAGGAGGAAGTTGTTTAGAGTGAGGGTGGTGAGGCACTGGAACAGGTTGCCCAGGGAGGTTGTGGTTGCTCCCTCCCTGGAGGTGTTCAAGGCCAGGTTGGAATGATAGAGTCATAGAATCATAGAATGGTAAGGTTGGAAGGGACCCTAAGGATCATCTAGTTCCAACCTCCTGCCATAGGCAGGGACACCTCCCACTAGTACAGATCACTCAAGGCCTTGACCAACCTGGCCTTGAACACCTCCAGGGAAGGAGCATCCACGACCTCCCTGGGCAACCTGTTCCAGTGCCTCACCACCCTTACTGTAAAGAACTTCCTCCTAACATCCAGTCTAAATCTCCCCTCTGCCAGTTTAAACCCATTACCCCTTGTCCTGTCATTACAAGACCTTGTAAATAGTCATAGAATCATAGAATCATAGAATGGTAAGGTTGGATGAGGCCTTGAGTGACCTGTACTAGTGGGAGGTGTCCCTGCCTATGGCAGGGGGGTGGAACTAGATGATCCTTGAGGTCCCTTCCAACCTTACCATTCTATGATTCTACGACTTTATGTGCTTGCTGAGAAATCACACTGCAACATTATTATCTCTTAGTAAAAGTTCCCTACCATCAGCTCAATAAACAGCACTGGCAAATGGAGTGAGTGAATTTTTCCTGCAAAGAAAGTGGAGAAGGTGAGGTAATTGCCCTTCACAATTTCTAATTCTAATGTGAAGTCTGAATTCTCATTTCACATCTCATTTCCAGTACTCCCTGTTTAGGGACTATTCTCAAAACCAGGAGCTGCACTGGGAGAAACATGGAGAAGACAAAAAGATCCTGATTTTAAAATGTCATGAACATCTGGGGAAAGATAAATTTAAAAAAAAAAAAAAAAAAAAAGATAAAAACAAGCAAACAAACAAAAAATGAGCAAACAGGTATTGTTCCCCCTAAGACTGTAATTTCTCTGCCATGATATTACCACAATGCAGCCTAGTCGTTGACTGCCAATAGTGATGCCAAAACCCCTTGGGAACATACAACTTCAACTGACAGTTTTTCAATTGTCATTTGGGGTTATCTACTTGGTCATTTTGTGTTGGACCACTCTGTGGCCAGTCACCTAACACCAAAATCCCCAGATTTGTAGTTTAAGCATGTACTTCAGCCTACACTTCAGCCACTCGAGACATCCTGTGGGGTTTAAGCCAGGATGAGTAACTCAGATGTCTCTGCATCCTGCTTCTGCTTTGGTGCAGTGTTTATAGAAACATCTCTCCTCTCAGAAAACATTGCCCTGGGGCACGCACAGCCTGAGGACAGCAGATATGACATGCTGGCAGGATAACTGGAGCTCCTCTGTGTCAGTGTGGTTGAGTCATGTTCCCTGTCCTCCAAGCAGCAGAACAAGAAGTTGAACCCACACCACATAAGAGGAAGCATTTTAGAGCAGGGTGTCAAGGGGAAATGAGGGAAAGGGTGATCATCACTTAAGATCACACAGCTACATACTGTTTGGTTCCTTCTCAGCCATGAGCATGAGGCAAGCAAAGTTACACCTTGAACATGTAGGTTCAACTTTGTATTTGGATGCACACATACCCAGTTATGTCAACACTGGGCAGGTAACTAGAACCTCCTTTTAGCTTCCACCAGAGAAGCATAGATTACCAAAGTTCCTCTGAAAGGGCTTATTTTTGTGTCTTCCCTGCTCCTCCTGCTTTTTCACTCAGTGCTTGGCTATTTCAAGGTCTTGCATGGAGGTTTGCTCAAGCAGCTGCACTTTGTTACTGGTTTTGTTGTGATAGCACCCAAACTCCTGGCCACAGACAAGGTCTCTGCTGCCACAAACTGCTTCATGGTTTTTCATTTCCAGGACTCTTATGAGTATTGGAGGGTTGAATGGCCTGCAGAGTTTCTGAAGGAAACAGTCCAGGATAACAGTAGCCCTTTCGTTATTTTGCATAAGTTTCAGGGGTCGGTACTGGGACCAGTATTATTCGATGTATTCACTAATGACCTGGAGGAGGGCATGGAGTGTGCTGTCAGCAACCTTGCCAATGACACCAATCTGGGTGGAGTGGCTGCCACACCAGAGTTGTGCTGCCATTCAAAGGCAGGCTGGAGAGCTGGGCAGGGAGAAACTTAATGAAACTCAACAGGGCAAATGCAGAGCCGTGCACCTGGGAAAGAACAATCCCATGTATCAGTATAGGTTGGGGACTGACCTGCTGGAGAGCAGTGAAGGGGAGAAGGTTTGGGAGTCCTGGTGGATGGAAGGATGGCCGGATGGCCATGAGCCAGCAGTGTGCTCTTGTGACCAGAAAGGCCAGTGCCATTCTGGGGTGTATTAGAAGGGCTGTGGTTAGTAGGTCGAGAGAGGTTCTCCTTCCCTTCTACTCTGCCCTGGTGAGGCCTCATCTGGAGTATTGTGTCCAGTTCTGGGCCCCCCAGCTCAAGAAGGACAGAGAGCTGCTTGAGAGAGCCCAGCGCAGAGCCACAAAAACGACTAAGGAAATTGAACATCTTCCATATGAGGAGAGACTGAGGGAGCTGGGGCTCTTTAGCTTGGAGAGGAGAAGACTAAGGGGTAACCTGATTAATGTTTGTAAATATGTAAGGTGTGAGTGCCAGGAGGATGGAGCCAGCCTCTTCTTGGTGATGCCCAGTGATAGGACAAGGGGCAATGGGTGGAAGCTGAGGCATATGAGTTCCATATGAACCTGAGGAAGAATTTTTTCACTGGGAGGGTGACAGAGCACTGGAACCAGCTGCCCAGAGAGGTTGTAGAGTCTCCCCCTCTGGAGACATTCAAGAACTGTCTGGATGCATTTCAGTGTGATCTGCTCTAGGTGATCCTGCTCTGGTAGGGGGGCTGGATCAGATGATCTTTTGAAGTCCCTTCCAGCCTCTGACATTCTATGATTCTATGATTCATAAAAACCATGCCAGATGAAATTATTTATTGTCCTGGGCACTCCTTGCTTTTGGTTTGGACCTTATCCTTCCAGTCTGCCTCTGCCATGAAGTTTGGTGGTTTGAACACAGTTTAAGAGCCTGAGCTTTCTGATCCCAGCTATGATACTAACCCCTTGTGTAGCCTCGGGTAAAGAAATGAACCTGAACCTCTCATTATGCCAGCTTCTCCATCCTGCTCCCCCTCATCCTACGGCTGTTAAAAAGGCTGATTAATCTGCATTTGTCAGGAGCTTTGATGAAGAGTGTTTTATAAGTGCTAAGTGTGATTAGTAGGATTAGCACCATCTATGGAGCTGATGCACGAGGTTGTTACTTGAGAGTCTTTAGGAAAGAGAAAAAGGTGGTGAGCATGAAGTGAAAAGAAACTTTTTCTTGAGGGAAAGAGAAAAAAAAAAAAAAAAAAGGTAAACTGAGGGAAGAACTTTTCCCAGGGCAGCAACTAAGCTGTAAGTGATGTTTTGGGACCTTCCCACCTCAAAGCTTCCTGATCCACAGGCTCTGTGCTAACATGGGAGCTTGCACAGGTACAAAATACTCCTGTAGCTAGAGGCCTGAAGAGTAGCTGAAGAGGCTCTGGAGCTGGCCCAGGAGGTGTCCAAGTGTACCTGGAAGAGGGACAGGGTGAACATCTTGCCTGTGGCAGAGCAGCAGACTCAGATTTCATGGAGGCTATAATTTTGCCTGCTGCCGCCACTAGATCCTAATAACCAAACCAAGAAGGGAATTTTTACGCCATGCGAGGCATTCTTGATCCCCCTCCGCATCTAGTGAAAACTTAATAGCGTGAGAAAATGCCTTCCTGTAGCGTGTTGTAAAGCACATGCAGAACGGGAGCAGATGGAGGGTGCCCATCCACTGCCTGACCCAGGGGCTCCACCAAGATGCTCCTTGCTGAAGGGTGGAAGCAGAAAGAAACAGCATCTTTGCAGGGTGCAGTCTTCAGGCAACGAGGGCAATGCCAGCAGAAATTACAAAGGCCATGGGGTAATAACTCTTGCTGCTTGGAGGAACATAAGTAAAGGAAGAGGCAGAGCTGCTTTTCCAAAGCCTTTCCCCCATACAGATGGTAGCAGTTAAGATTCCTGCAGGAGCCAGGAGCTGCAAAGTTAACACATCTGGAAGTTTCTTGATGCCTGAAGTCAGGCTGTGGCAAACAATGCTCGCTGGGCTGAGCAGGCTCTGCTCGGGTGCTTTTATTACACTTGGACTCATTTCAAGCTCCTGCTCCGTGATTAATTGCATTTTAAAAAATAAGTTCAAAACACTTCCCAGGAAGTTTGGGGAAGGGAGAACACTTCAGTGGCACCAGAAGCTCTGTACTCAGTGCAGTTTTCATTACAGTGGCCCCAGATACAGCTTGCATTAGCAACAGCTTCATTTGGCATAGGATCTTGCAATCTGATTTCACTATGAAAAGGGTGCTGAGTGATATGGTGTCCCTTCTCTTTCCAAACCTCTCCAACACCAGCCAGACACGACAGGATACCAGTAGGTGTTGTCCAGGCTCTCTTCTCCAGTCTTGTTTGTGAAGTTTGGTGTCAGGCCAGGATTGTAACTGTCATCTGCCTCATGGAAACTATAGTAAGAAAGATCCTCACACCTTCTCAGTATTCTGCCCACCTGCCTCAGGGCCAGCCACACTCAAAACCACAATTTAAAGAAACAAAGAGAATTTTTTGAGAGAGGGAAAGTGAGAAGAGCATACACTTGGGGGGCAAAATACATTTCAGAGGACTGGAGCTATGGTTAGAGTGGTTCTTGTTGCCATATGATGATGGCAGAGAGGCCAGAGGTGAGTGAGAAGGATGATGGATACTTTTCATCTTCATAGTAGGATAGAAGAAGGTTTGATCTCTTTGTTATAAAAACAAGTATATACTTGTGGTAGAGGTGCTGTTACTAATGATGGAGGTACACAAATTATGCTGCCTCAGAGGAACTGGTATGGATTGAGCAGAGACCTGGAAACCAAGGTCACGGTAACTCATTAACACGTAATGAAAGGGTCTGTGAAGGGCTGTTGCACATCCCTTACAATCCCTCAAGGGCATCTGCATCTGATAGTGTGGATTGAAATACATATCCACAGGAAAATTCCCCTACAGCCAGTCATGTACAAGGTGTGCACAAGGCTGTTTAGCACTGTCTGAGCATCCAGAGGTACTGCAGGAGCTGGTGAGGTACCTCGCTCACAATATTAGCTTTGTGCTAACACTCCCTTTGCCGTGAAAGACAAAGGTTGATTTTGGTGCAAAGGTCAGCAGGATAAACAATAGAAGATGTGTTGAACCACTGGAAAATATCACAGGCAGGTATCAAGCAGGAGAGTGTGGAGTTGCAGGCCCCACGTGTTTATCTTGGCAGTCTCCAGATGTGTAGGACAGCACAGCACATTCAGGCTTCCAGGCTGAAGTGGAAAAGAGGTTGCAGATGCATGAGGATTTGTCACCCTGTGGGCCTCTGGCATTTGCCTCCTTTATCTGGCACGTCTCAAAACACTACACAGATGGGTAACCATCAGGCTGACCGTGCTGTTAAGTTATTTTACGACACATCCAGAATCTTTTCTTCTCTGTTTTCTTTCCTTCCTTTTCTAGACTGACTTTGCATCATGTTTCAAGTTAGGGCCTGATTCTACTAATAGTTTAACTACTTGCTAAATTTCAAAACACTGCAAGTCATTGTGTTGCAACCACAGCTTGCTGTATGTAAAGCTTATCACATGTGCCAACACTGGCAGAAGGGCTGCATGCTCTGAAAAGCTGGGACAGGGCCATGTCTCCTCTGCAGCAGCTGGTTGAGAGCAAGCTCTTCCAAACTCTTGCCTTCAATGATTTTTTGGCTCCAAGAACAGCAATGAATGATTCGGCTGAGAGAGCTTTGGGCCTCTGTTTAGAATGTTACTGTATTATTGCCGTGTTTGCACCTCTCATCTCTTTTGTAATCTCACTTTGACTCTTCAGTTCATCCGCAAGCTCTTTGCTCTGTTTTCACAGAGCACCCTGAGGGTGGGCACAGGATCAGTGTCCTGGTGGGTACCTGCAGGTCAGTGCAGCTGACTGAAATCCCATTGTGAGAGCATAGCGTAGCATGTATGGCAAGCTGCATGCTCAGTGCTTGAAAAGAATACTTCCTTCAATACACAGCAGTTTATTTTTACCTATGTATCCACCAAGCACAGGTATTTTACTAAGGTGGAGTCTGGAGCATACAGACCCTTGGACAATGCTCCTTCAGAAATGGTCTCCTGATGCAAAGGGTCTAGAAGAAGGAGCTCATAGAAGGACTTACCCAGTTCAGTGCCACTGAAGGATCTGGCTTCTGCTACCTTTCTCTGAAAATCCTTAGGCTGAATTTTCATGTGTCCAGCAGCAGGGCTTCACTGCCAAGGAAAGCCACCACAGTGGCATCTGTGTGTAGGTACAGCACCATGCACAGCTGAGCCTGTGTGTGCTATCACAGTGCTGGTGACCAAGGCAGAAATAACATCAAGCACAGCTCTGAGACCAAGGTGATCAGTTGTTAGCCTTTTCTCTCTCTAGCTCATCTCCTATGTACTCTTTCTTTTACCTGAAGCCCTGAGGGCATGAGTCTCTGCAGACTGTGTGCTGCTTTACATATATATCAAATAATAAATTAACAAGGAAGGGGTTTTCCTGAGACAGATCAAGCTTTTTACCAGAGGCATATATCAGCAATCACTATACACATGTAAAATCGCAGGTGGAGCAAGCCTGCACATGGAAATATTGCTCTTTGCAAGCAAGAAATTACCATGCTGTTTTGGTTTTCTGTTTCACTTTCCCCCTAGAAATTTTTTTCTGCTTCCATGCTTTATCTTCTAAGCAAATTTCCTATTGCATGGAGTAGAGGAATGTGGATGGGAAACACTGGCCTGGCAGCACCCCTGGCTCTGCTGGATGTCCTCTCACCACCCAGGTGAGAAACCCTTCCCGCCACTCACCAAAGTCGCTGTCACACATTTCACCTGTGAATCATTAATTCACGAACATGCCTGTTCGTGTTACGGCATGTAGGTGATTAGTGTTTGTTCAGGTAGCTTTTTGGGTTTTTTCCCTTCCCCTGCTTCTGATTCAGCTGATTTAGATGGCTGATGGCTTCTTTGCTTGCTCACGCCGCTCTTAGTCACAGCCCTGCTGTTAATCCACCATCCTTCCAAGGGTGGAGAAAGGGCAAGCAGACAGAGGCTGTTTGGTAATCAGGGATGGGCAAGTTGCTTTGTGGGGAGTCAATCGCCGTGTGATTTTATGGCATCTCAAGCCCTGCTGGTGCCACCTGCCTAGGCATTTCACACAGGAGGCGCTAAAAAAGGAATCCTCCAGCTTTAGGGATGAGCTTGAGTTGTAAGTGTGCACCAACACATCAGGAAAACAGGCTCTGCTAGTTGTGTTGGAAGGTGAGGGACTACTGAGCAGGAGATATTCGCATGGCACTTAGAGAAATAAAATTCTGCTTCTTAGACTGATTGGTGAGAGGAACTGCTTCTTTCCATATTGTGACCTTCAGATTCAAGGGCCTGTGAGCATCCATAGAATGGGAGGACACCATTCTTGGTCTGATTGCTGAGGGAGGGCTGGCTGCAAAGAGACAAGAGAGGTGGTAAGACTTGTTTGGTCTCTCTGGGGGTCTTGTATGGCACACTGGGCAAGGCTAACTCCCTTCTCCAGCAGGAGCCAAATTTTCCAGAGGAGAGAATGAGAATGGAGCAAACAGGCAGCATTACCCATTGCAAACAGTTTACGTCTCTGGGACTCATCATGCTATAGACAGTTTCACTGTATTTAACCAAGTCTGAGGCATTTGGGAACTCTGCTTCTGCAGTGGGAACTGCCCACGTGCATACACAGACAATGCTGGGAAAGTCTCATGTTGACCAACCAACACTTAACCTAAAAAGCCCACCCCCAATGTATACTTAAAGCGTTTCTTGTCTCCTGTTTTCAGGAAGGGTTGCTGCCTGCTTACCGACAGCAATGAGAGTCCTTCCACCGCAGACACAATATACCCTAACCGTGTGATTGCAGTTTTTGTCTTGATGTTTACCTGGGACTGCAGCCAGATGGGCAGTGTAAAGTGGTTTCCAAGACCAGAATTTGGGACAGTGATAATCTAATCTGACCTCCTGTATAACCCAGGTCAAAGAGTTTAACATGGTAATTCCTACAAGGGAAGGAATTTGTCTTCCTGACTGTGCTATGAACTCTGCTCTGCCCAGCAATTTGTGGTCAAATTAGGTATATTTGGTCATGGGTCTGGAGCAATGATGAGTTTTCGTCTCCCCTGGTAGATAAAGGTCTAGTTTGTTGCATTACATTTTCTCTACAGCTGCACTCATGAGATGTCCAACAGTTAAATTAGGCTGGAGGAACCAATAACCCAAGATAGAGGTGTAATTTGGATGCGTACAAATATATTATGCTACTAATAGTTTAACCCTGCAAACTCTTAAGTAAAAAGGAGAATGATTACCATTGTGGTGATTTCCTTCATATGACTGAGTTATTTGTGCACACGGTTGTGATTCAGAAACTGTGGGAGTTGCGTGCAGATAATACAAAAGGAAATTTATAACTTCCTCCTTCACTTCACCCCTCTGACCTGTGCTTCTCTCCTGTGTCCTCTTCTGATATTATTTTGGTTTTACAAAGAGTTGTGAGGGGATGATGGCTGTGTTTCATGGGGTATCCACTTGTGAAAACTGAATCATCTTCTCCCACAAGAAAATGTTTTTTTTCAGAGTATCTCATCTCTTGCATGATACAAGAAAGAAAGGCAAGCAGGTTGGAGAAAGGAGAAGGCTAAATTTTCAAAGTGTCAGAGATCTCAGTCTGACCCCACTGCTTGTTAAATTACCTTAGGAAGATCACTTTTGGTCAAGTTTTTCCAGCACAAAGCTGCTCCAGAGACTGTTTCTTGTCTGCTTCTCAAGAGAAATAAGTTCATATGGAAATAAATCACTTTGAGTATACATCTGTAGGTGCATATTTTGTATATATCATACATATGTACTTGATTAATATATATAAACATCCCTGCATATACCTGAGGTGCTTCAGCTTGAGATAAGAGCTGTCAGTTCCTCATAGCTTCCAGTAGAGGTGGTATATGTGTATACATAATACACACACATGTACACATCCATGTATCAACTTTCCCTGTTCTCCCTGCACAAGCCTCCATGGATCCTTGCTTTATGTCTTTGAGCAGCAGGGAACATGTTGGGGCTGGACAGACCAGAGAGAGGTGCAGACATAAAATAAAACAAAACCATACTAATTGTTTAGGAAAGAGGAAGAAAAATCTACTTAAACATATATATACACAGTGTATACTGCCCTTAATAGTGTTGTACACTTAGTGTTAGTGGCAGAGTTTAGTTCGTAGAGTGAGCTTGTGTATTTTCTTGTCTTTTCTAGTTCCAGACTCAGACACTTACCAGCATAATCCTCTTCTCCTTCCCATAAAACTATGTCTGCATTTTGCTTAGGGGGTCTGCAGTGCTCAATCTGTGGCCTTCAATACCTGTGCAAGCATTTGAGAAAACGAGCCTATTACCAGTTAGTTTAAATTACTAAAGCAGAATGTTTCCTTCCACCAAGACCAGTGAACTGAAAAAGGATGAAGCCCTCCAGAGTGGTTTTAAAGTTACAGGTCAAGGAGCCAGACAAAGAGTCTGCAACAAAAGCCAGGTGAACAATGGACAGCAGATGCCTTCTCTTTCCCTGTTTGTCCTCTTGCTCCTTCTAACTCTTTATCTCATTTTCATTTCCATAGGCGAATGCAGTGAGTGGGTCTCAGGTCACCTGCGTCTAACAGAGTTATGAGGAAATGCCATTGTAATATGTAGCATTTATGGTACATTTTGGTTGTGCCAGTTGAGTGGCATTAAAGGATGGAAGCATCACTTTATTGACAGCTGAAACATCCCAAATAAAATGAGGTTGTGCTTTCTCCTCGCGGTTGCTGCTTGTGGCTCACTAAATGAGAAGCTCTCCTTAATATGACAGGCTCAGCCTGGAGACTAGTGATCAGCTGAACTGGGTGAAAATAAAAACAAGGCTGTTTGAGGTAATTTTTTTTCATGGCACCTGGTGAATTTGGCCCCATATAGAATAATTTGGAGCCAAGATTCTTTCCAGAGCTCTGAGATCACTACATTGCCTCTTCATATATTTTCTTTTCTTAACAGACTTTTTTTTGAAAAAATATCAAACCAATAAGCTTGTGGAGACCTGCTCACATGCTAAACCTGGAGGATGGAGGGGAAAACCCAAACCAGTATTGCTGTATGGTTAATGGCACAGAGGCTCAGATAACAACAATGGCTGCTGGATATTTAGGCTCTGCATTTCACCCAGCTTTCCTGGCTCTATTTACAGCTCACGTTTAAACAACAAGCACTTTCTCTTTCCCAAGGCTTTTCCTTAATTGGATTATTGGATTTTTGTTGTGCTTTTTTTTTTTTTTTTTTTTCTCCACCTTCTCATTTATGGCTTAAGAAACTGTAAAAAAAATATAGCTTGGAGGAACCAAAAAGAACCAGATATTTTTAGTCAGGAATTACACAGCTTTCTTAAAAAGCTGTTTTGCCTCTTACTAACAGGATGGGAAGGAAGGCAAATGGGAGGTGTTTTGTTCTGCACAAGTTGGTAATGAACATGGAATGCAAGTTTCAGTCAGGAACTGGGACAAATTTCCTTGCTGAAGCCATGACTCTTTGAGGTAGGTCAATATTATTATCCCAGCTTTATGTATGAATGTGTAATAAACCATTTTTGAGAAAGGGAAGGATTTTTGGAAGGGGTTAATTATTTGCCCTGCACATGATTTTCCTGGAGCCTTGCTAGTCCCACAGGGTTCCAGAGCTGGAACTGGCACAGAATATTCTTGACTCCTGTTCCTGGTGGCTGAGCCATCACTGTCCAAAACAACTCCACTACTGGAGGCCAGACTCTGGTCTTCACACCAGGTTGTGTTGTACTTTATCTCAATGAGCAGCTATGTCACCTGCAGCAGTGGGCACTGCCCTCCTCAAAAAGGATGAGTGAGCACATTAGTGACTAAAAATCCCCTTAATACAGCATCAACCCATCATTAACCCATGCCTGGTTTTATACCCACTTTAGGGGAGGAAAAAAAATCCAAAGATTCATTATCTGGCACATTTCCTTAAGCAGCAACCACGTGCAAAAGTTCCTGGCCCACCATCCTCTGCCTTCTGTTTGTTCATATTTGCTGTCTCCTTCAGGGTAGTAGCCCAGCTGCAGGGCTGTGCTTATCCACAGCATCACTGAAAGCATCCCCGCTGGAGGTACTGAGCTACAGCAGAAGGTGAGAGGAAGCATTGTGAAATGCACACAAAGGCCCTTTCTGAAGCCAAACAACATGCAGGTGCTCACTGCAGTTGCAGTAGATTCCTGCAATAACCATTCAGTCAAAAAACATATTTCAAATCTAACCATTAACCTAACACTCCCAAGTCCGCTACTAAACCATGTCCCTCAGGACCACATCTACAGGTATTCTGAATACCTCCATCATATTGTATCAGAGTTGCAGCCACAGGTGTTAGCTATGGGAAGGATTGACGACAATTATCTGGACATATGCTGACTTCCACTCTACTTTTTTTGACTTTTATACCTTATAAAAGAAACAATGAGCTTGCTTGCAAGAGAATAGGGTTTTGTATTATTGCAGGATTTTTCAGTTCCACATCACCTTCCAAACATTGTGGTGCACCCCCCCACAACAAACCTCCAGGGGGCTGTGGATATGTTTTATCTTAATTTTATAGTTATGTTTAATCAAGCAAACAGGAAACTAGTTTCTTATCAAATCTTAATTTTCTGGCCTTCAGGTTAGACCCACAGGCAGAGTTTCATTTTCTGTCTGGCTTAGGGCTGGTCTCTAACCAGTCTGGGATGGCATCACTACAGAAAAACAGCCCAGAGAATAATCTTGGGGTAAGCTGCAAATACCAACATCAGGCTACAGAGTGATTGCATGTTATAGTTTTATCTCAAAGTGTAAATGCTTAAGCTCTTGGACATTTGCAGCCTTCTCCTCTGAGCCCATTCTACACAGAGCATGACATTTTGCAGTCACTGCTTATCCTTTCTCACCAAAAAGCTTATGTTAGAGGCGTCTATTTCCTCCAGTTTACAGCCACACAGGACAACACCAAATGACCTAGTAATAAAATGTGACCGTATTAATCTCTCCCAAAGCATATTTAAAGCTCCATTATCTAAAGTCAATAGTGAAGAATGGGTACAGACATCAGGGTAGCAGCAGCAGCAGGACAGGTGATCCAACATGGTGGTCCTGAGGAGAGCAAAATGTCCCATGTGTTGCCAGACTGCTGCTGGGGGTCTGGTGCTATTCCATCCAGGGTTTCTTGTTTATCTCATTGCGCCAGTCTACTAACATGTCTTTATGCAAAGATTTTAAAACTTTAGTTACTTGGGTGAATAAAATGCAGACATCTGACCACTGTCTGAAGCTCCTAAATAATCTTATTTTTGACAAAATACGTGCTCTTCACAGAATCAAAGAATTAATCAGACTGGAAAAGACCTCTAGGATGGAGTCCAACCTATCACCTAACCTTTGGCCTTTTTGGCCACCTGGGCACACTGCTGGCTCATATTCAGTCACCTGTTGACCAGTACCCCCAGGTCCCTCTCTTCCTGGCTGCTCTCCAACCTCTCTGTCTGCAGCCTGTAGCACTGCACGGGGTTGTTGTGGCCAAAATGCAGAAACCAGCACTTGTACTTGTTAAAACTCAGGCACTGGACTGCGCCCATCTGTCCAGCCTGTCCAGGTCCCTCTGCAGAGCTCTCCTGCCCTCTTACAGGTCAACACTTGCTCCCAACTTTGTGTCATCTGCAAACTTACTGATGATGGACTCAGTCTCCTCATCCAGATCATCAATGGATGTTAAACAGGACCAGGCCAAGCACTGATCCTTGGGACACACCACTGCCATCTGGATGTGGCACCATTCACCACCACTCTCTGTTGTCTCAGTTGTCAACAGCAAGGGCTCCAACCTCAATGTCCAAGTTCCAGAGGGCAAAAGTATGGTCTGGGTGAAGGTAGATCTGCCCACTATAATTGAAGATCATGTTTGTGAGCTCCTAAGAAATCTCAGCGTGCACAAGTCCATGGAGCCTGATGAGATCCACCCACGGGTCCTGAGGGAACTGGCAGATGAAGTTGCCAAGCCACTGTCCATCATATTTGAAAGGTCATGGCAGACTGGTGAAGTTCCTGCTGGCTGGAGAAGGGCAAACATAACACCCATCTTCAAGAAGGGAAAATAGGATGACCCTGGGAACTACAGACCGGTGAGTCTCACTTCTTTGCCTGGCAAGATCATGGAGCAGATCCTGCTGAAAGCTCTGCTAAGGCAAATGGAAAACAAACCACAGGTGATTGGTGGGAACCAGCATGGCTTCACCAAGGGCAAATCATGCCTGATGAATTCAGTGGCTTTTTATGAAGAAGTCACAGCAACAGTGGATAACGGAAGGGCAGCTGATGTCATCTATCTGTCCCACATGATATCCTGGTCACCAGAATGGAAAAACATGGACTTAATGAATGGACCACTCTCTGGATAAAGAATTGGCTGGATGGTGGCACACAGAGAGTGGTGATCAATGGCACAATGTCCACCTGGAAACAAGTGACAAGTGGTGTCCCTCAGGGGTCACTGCTGGCACCAGTGCTGTTTAACATCTTTGTCAGTGACATGGACAGAGGAATCAGTGCACC
>VWZE01005162.1:21623-54660 GCA_013396675.1 Eubucco bourcierii
ATGGCATTTACATTTCAGCCATAAAACATGCACAGATTCAGACTTGTTCAAGACCAAGTCTCCTCCAAAAAGTATTTTAAGTTTCTACTCAATTTTGCAATAAAGTGGATATGTATGTTTGTAGGGAAGCACTGTGAAGGACAGGCTGGGCTTAAATCCATCAAATTCAGTTGGGGTTGATATCAGTAGTGAATAGCTGCCAGGGGTAAGGCAACAACAGGCTGAAGGCTGTGGACCTGGAGTAGGTGGTGTGACACTGAAAGAGCAAGAGAGAAAAGAGGGCTCTGCAAAATGTGTTTAGCCTCTCAAAGAGACTGCTACCCAAGACACATAGAAGATATTTTACTCTCCAAGCCTTTGCAGGTCCTCATATTTCACAACCCCTCTGCTGTTTCAGGGCTGGCTCTTTGGACTCTTGTTGCTGCTGAGGATGGGGCTGGCTACCCCAGCCAATGCCTGCACTTACCTCTGTGTAATGTGTGCTTCCTCCCTGAAACCTGTTGGTCAAGATGAGCCAACTCACTGCAGTCTCATGGTTTAAACTTCTTAGACTGCTGCTACTAAAGTCCACTGAGGAATAAATACCAAAGCACATGAGAAAGCTCACATGAGAACACAGGTCCTTGGAAATTTGGATGAAAAAAGCAGCCCTGGAAATTTTTAAGAAACCACATTATTTAACAGTTTGGATTTTAGAAGAACACTAATTCCAGATTTGCTATCATGCCCACAGCATTGATAGGAAGACTAACCCATTGGTCAGGAGAAAAACTCACTGTAAACCAGTCTGGAGCCCACATGTCTTTTTCCTACCAGAACAGTTTCCCCAGCATTTCAAGCAATTGCCTTTTCAAGATCTGGTACAGATCTACAGTCACAGAATCACAGAATTGTCAGGGTTGGAAGGGATCTCAAGGATCATCTAGCTTTGGCCTCCCTGCCACGGTCAGAGCTGCCGAGATTGCTTTTACCTACTGCATAACATCTGCATTTCTCATGCCATTTGACTGGATTTTTGAAGATGCCTCATGCTTTTACTGGACTTTGCCTTCTGCCATGGCAAACACACTTTTAAAAAGAAGTCTCACTCCCATCCATATTCCCAATTCTTTGCAGAGATTTTGTATTTACCAAAATGTGTCCTAGTGTCCCTTTTGTACCTCCCTGGGAGACTTCATGCAGCAGCCTCCTGTGGTTGTTTCAGTTATCAGCATACTTTTCTCCTGAATGAGATGACTTCCCTCTTCCTAGACAGATTGCACAAAATATTCCTTTCCCAGATACCATGAGTCTTTCCACCCCCAGAAATTGTCACACAGCTCCTTTCTGAGCTAATCTTTCCATAAATAATGCATGCCTGAATTTAAAATCTTGGTCATCTTCCTTGATTCAGCTACATGTCAATGACCTCTGTTATATCACTGATGTTCTTCCAAACAAGTACATCTGCAGATGGAATTGAATTTGTTAACTTTTTTTCCTTGTTATATAGATAGAAATAAATACTGCAGTCCTTCATGTGTGGACCAGTGAAATTACTGTGGCGACTTTTGCACCCCACTAACAGCTCTGACCTGACTTAACATAGGCCAGCTCGCATAGTCTCTTACTCAATGTTTTCCATGGATGGAGTGCAGGCAAGCCATGAATGTGGAGCTCATGGGTTGGTGTCATGGGCTATGAGACAGAAGGGGATGAAAGGGAATTTGTGCTACCTAACTGCAGCGCTCTAGCTATAACCCTGATTACCCACTCTCTGTCTCAAAACAGTGTTTAACCTAATTCCTTCCCTCTGTCAGAGGGGCGCATTTGTTTTTCCCATGTCAATCCCTACAACTGTCACAAGAACAGCTTCACTGTAAATGTGGTGGCCAGAGAAAAGGTACAGTATATGGGGTCATCTTCACAGAATGGGTCATCTTCATGGGTGTGTGATTACAGAAGTAAGATCCCCCTGCCCAGCCCAATAAAATCCAGTGGAAGTAATGAGATTAGGATCAGAAGCACATGAGATTCATTCTAGTTTTACCAGTAAAGTATCAGTTACTGAGTTAAGTGCTCAGTTTTCTTCGCAGAACAGTTTCCTCCAAAAGATGATCTCCTTTATATCCACAATGACTTTGTCTCCAAAATGTCTCTCTCCCTGTGAAAACGCAACCTGTCTCATGCTGTTTGTTAGTCAACAGTACACACATCCTTGAGAAGGAGCATGTGCTCCTCACAACTTCTTTACCCTTACTGGACTGAAGCCTCCTCCCTGAGCTATGATGCGCATCACATCCATGACACAGTACTGCTGTGTTTGTAATTAGAGGTGGTTGCTTTCTCAAATCTCTGCCTTCTGCAGTTCTGCTGCTGTACTGTGTCCTGACCTGCTCTGTTCACACATGCATGAGCATCCTCCTTCCCCCGCGCTCTCTGTGAATAGATCATGACTTTGCAAGTGTCTGTCTTACACTTTGTGTAGTTCATGGAATTATGGAAAATCTCAGATTGGAAGGGATCTGAACAGACTCTCCAGTACAACTTTTTGTATGCAAGTGAATCTAGGTGAAATAGTCTAACACTGTCAGATAGCATCTTGAAAACCTCCAGCAATGGGGGCTCCACCATATACCTGAGGAGGTTATTCCAGTGATTGATTTTTCTCATTGTAAAAGATTTCCTTTCTTATGTTGTGATGAAAACTCTCCTGGTGCAACTTTCTTACTGTGAGGATGATGGAGCAATGGAATATGGTTGTGGAGTCTCCTTCTCTAGAGATCTTCAAAACCCACCTGGACACATCCCTGTATGACCTGCCCTAAGTAGTTCTCTCTCACAGCGGGGCTGGGCTCAATGATCTCTGAAGGCCACTTCCAGCCCCTAGTATTTCACGATTCTATGGTTTTGCCCCTTTTCTTTTCCATGTGGCTCCTTGTGAAAAGAGATCTTTCATCCTCTTTATAAGCACCCAATATAAGTATTGGAGTATTGTGATGAGGTGCCCCTGGGCCTTCCCTTCTCCACGGAGAAGGGGCATAACCCTTTCAGCCTTTCTGCAAAAACTCTCTGTTTGTAGCATCTCCTGATAGGGATACTATGTTTAGATAGAACCTCCTTGCACAGCCCATGTTTACTGCCTGTGACCCTGCCACTCCCCCTTGTTTACATTCTATGTCCTGTATTTATATCCTGTGACATCCAAGGCCCTGATGCTTGTGCATGTTTTTGTCTTCCAACATCTGTCACTCTGTGCACTTTTGCTCGAGTTCAAAGTTTAAAATTAAATGTAGTCATAAGTGGAAAATAAAAAAATACTCAAGTGAAACCAGACACCTAAATCCTCCCCTGCTTCTGCTGATGTCCTTGATATGAATTGATCTTTCCACCCGCCTTGATATGCAGCCAGTGGACCCTTTGTACCGTGTGGGATGCAGAGATCAAAACAAGCACATTTAATGAGCTCATCTCTAACAATATTTTTAAGTTGTCTTTTTCTAATGCATCTCCTAAATTCTCTCTGGCTATGCTTTGCATTTCTCTCATCAGAAACATGCTCCTTCAGTTAGGATGTTGATGTTGCAGAGAAAGTTACTGCCCTCAGTTGGAAGCTGAAATAATTTGAGGTGCCTAAACTCACATTTATGCACAGGCACAGAGTTAAAACTTTCAAACTTGTATTGACCTTTTTAACTCAAACAACTCACTAAACTTCAAGATCTCATAAAAAAAACTCAATTAGAGGGAGAAAACTGAAAATGGGTGCAAATACTTTTATACTGGCTGGTTTGCTGCAAGAAAGTACAAAATCCTACTTCCCTGAACACAGGAGCAGTAAGTTCCTGCTCACACATGGCTTTTATTTTAGTCATGGTCCCAAACTATGTGAGCTCTTCCTAGGTTTTCTCACCTGAGCCCTTTCCCCAGCAACAGTTAACTATGATTCCTCAGGCTGCCCGTCTGCCTTTCCTGCAGTTTCAGACCTGGGACTGTGCTGCTTTGACTCAGGCTTGTCATTTGCTTTGTTTGCACAACCAGATACCAGATGATTCATGAAAAAAATTTCTTCACTGGGAGCTGTTAAATTCCCATGTTACCAATGCCTTTCTCTGTGCTTACACTGGGCTTTTGAAGCTCCTGGTTTTCTAAAGGACCTAATGCATCTCATGGTTAAATTAAACAGCGGCTGGGGAGGACACGCTGCCCAGGAGCTTTCAGTAAGCCTCAGTCACAGCTTTCTGGTTTCACAGTCAGTCTGTGCAGTGCCATCCCTTTTCCCATGCTGGGAACCCGTTGGAGAGGATGCAGCAATGTCTGCTCTAGTAACCCATCACCTCATGATTGGTGCCAACACTTTCAGAGCTGCCAGAGCAGACTCTCCTATACCTGCTCCCCCTGGTCTTTCCCCTGAAGTTACACTTCCTGTTTATGACTTTTGGGGGTAGAATGGGGTATAGATTGCTCACACAAGACAGATCTTACACAAGGACCCCACAATAGGACTGGGGCAAAACAGTTTCTTCACCCACTGTGATGTCTAGGAGAGATGCCCATAGCCCTGAGAACTCAGAGAGTGGAAAACACCAGATTTCAATCAGACATGAACTGTGACTGTAATGAGGATAATGGCCTGTGCTTCAAAGAGCTCGAATTCATCATCAACAGTTGGAGTGTGCTCTGCTGTCAGACTCAGTTATTACTGTTACACATCATCTTGTGATTTGACGTAACTCACAAATTGTTTCTTTCCATCCCACAAAGATCTGCAGCTAGAAATAAGTCAAGTTTCATGAGTGTGTGAAGGGTGCATGCTCAGAGGTATTGTGTGCGCCACAGGTCATGCATACCCCACAGCATCACTCACCTCTCCTCAGTGGGGGCTGAAGGTGCATAGTGTTCGTTTGGTGCATATACCACAGGTTGTTGTTTCCAAGGCTGTAGCACATATACTGTTAAAAATGGAGCTTTTGTTTCATCAAAATTCACCTGGATACAGTGTGCAGCCATGGCTTTTACCTTTTACAATGGCTTTTTTTTTTCCTCTCCACATTGCTTTTTTTGTAGTAACAACTGCATGTACTTTCACACTTGTTTTTGCTAGCTTGTTGAGATTGAGCTCATATTTTTCACTGAGAGCAGGGTCTTTCATCCACTGCTCAACTAATTCCCATGATGTGTTTCTTGACTTCTCCAGTTTCCCAGAATACTTTAACTTTTGACACCAGCACTGCAATTTTTCCAGGCAGGGTTTTGGTTTTGGTTTTTTGGTTGGTTTTTGTTTGTTGTTTTTTGTTGGTTTTTTTCAGGGTTTTGTGTTGTTTTGTTGGTTTTTTTAAAGGCAATTAGTGAGACAAAATATCTTCTCTGCTCCTACTAAACAGCTTCTCTGCTTGTACAGAAAAATTGCTTTACCCTCTTCCATCAACTTGGGAGCTCCTGTTGTCTGAGAGGATCCCTAAATCCTTCCAATGTTACTGCTTTTCAGAGGCAGTTTTATTAAACAGATGGTCAGCTCTCTTTGCTATGAAATCTGTAATTTTCTGTCTCTCTGATTTAAAACACAGGTTGTTTGAATGAGCTCCATTTAGGTCTCTCTCCAAATGATTCTAGATGACAGGCTTATCTTCATCATTATTTATCATTCTGTCAAATTTTGTGTCATCTACAGTAAATCATCTCAGCAATGTTTCTTGTATTTGCTTTCAGAACACTGCAGAAAACATTGAATGGCATCAGGCAGATACTGATCCTTGCGGTTTGTCATTAGGTGATTCCCCATCAACCATCACTTTTTGAGACCTATAAATTAGCATGTTCATGATCCAATTAATGCATGATTTATTGATGTTGTATGCTGTTCTTTTTAATTGCAATGCTACAGGAGTACTAAGCCCTAAAGAGCTCTGTTTACCATCATCACTCAATTCTGCAGTCTCTCCAACAATGAAATCAATCTAGCCTGAAAAAGACAGGGGATCATCTGCCGTTAATTATGTTCTTTTTGTTTCCTTCTTTGCTGAGTCTTGCTAATGGAAGTATTCCCATTTTCTTGTCTGAGAGTGGCAGGGTAGCTGGCCTGTAGTTACACAAATAATCTTGATTTCCATGTGCTACTGCCTTCATGTGGGTTTATTTCCAGCCGTCTTGAACTTTCCAGCTTTTCCAGTGTTTATCATCAGTGTGCCAAGTCTCCCTCCTCTAACTTCTTTATGACTCTTGAGTTCAAGTTACCTGGACATGCTGATTCTTAAATATGTTCACCATTGTGCTGGTTAATGGACTGGGAAGCCACAGAAACCCACTGGCCAGTACAGAAGTATTTATTGAATGTTTTCACTTTCTTCTGTGGAGCTCCCAAAAGGAGGTTTCCGATTGCAGTTTTACAAGGAAGTTATGAAGTCTGATCCCTGTGCCAAGTTCCTTGTTCATACAGCACGGTTTTGTCTGGCTCAGCTCTATCTGGATATAGGTAAATTGGCAAATATGACTACCAGAGACTTGCTATGATATAATCTTGTGGCCTTAAGATATAATCCCTTTCACAAACTATTTAAGTTTGAAAGCGACTGGATTGTTTGTTTCTCTGGGAAAGGTTCAGGGAACATAATTCCTCTGAAGAAGCATCCTTCCAATTTCCAGCATAATCTTATTCATGACTAGCTTATAAATATTTTACTACATCAACATTTTCCTTTTCCTTAACCATCTTTTCCATCCCTTGCTTGTACTCCTGCATTGTATTGTAGCCATATTATACAACACAGTCCCTGATGTGATCAGTTAAAGAGCCAAAGTGTTTTTGTTTCTCCATGTCTAATACACTCCCATTTTTTCCAGACATTCAAGCTATTCTTCCCTGAAGTTGTTCCAGTTTTAATTCTTCTTTCCTGACCTTAGGATGACCAAACAAGGCCTTATCAAGGCTTTGCATAACGGTACTGTGGGTTTAGGGGGGGAGTTGCGTGTTTGTTTGTTTGTTTTTTAGCTGGTAATGCTTCACTCAGTGCCTCCTGCTTCTCTCTATTAAATGCCCTATCACATATATTCTTATGTCTTGTTACGGGGTGGAGACACTAAGGAGGTGACAAGAAAGTAAAATACAAATACTTATAAAATAAAGCACAGACTGTGATTTCAAGAATCCTCCCAATATCTTAGGAGCCTTATTTCACTCTCATAGACACTTCAGTCTTCCATAATACTTAGGCACATGATGTACATGTGGCCTTTGTATTCAAATACTCATAAGGCCCTGCACCTGCACCTTCATGTCCTGAGAACATCTGACCTCAAGCACATGTAGCATCTTTTAAAAGGACTTCAGCTTGTAGGTCACTTAAACATTTTTCAAACAACATCCTGAGAGGTCACGGAGCGGCCATGATATGCACCCCTAAGAGCTTTGTAAATGGGATGTGTTGGTAGTGACTAATCATGACTGCATGGAAAGGCTTCAAAGTATTCGAGTAATAAAAGCAACAGCAGAATTTTCCTTAAATAGCCTTAACACCAGGAAAAAGCTAACAGGAGTTTTCCGTTGAAGACTGACAGACTCACTGACAGATCTTGACCTGGTAAAGGGACATGTGTAGCATCCTTGGTCTTCTCATCTGTATCTACTCTGGGAGTTGAGTGCCTAATATTTTTATAGTACTGCCTTTCCTCTTTTTATTTCATGCTTATCATTTTACACCTTACAGGAAATTGTCCTTCCTCCCATTTGGCAAAGATTATGGTTCCCCATATAAAAAGGGAATGCCCAAGTAGGCTAGCAGGGAGGAGTGGAGGCAGAGGATGGTCACTGTATGAAGATGACCTATGTGTGTCTCAATCAATCTGGCAGGGGAGGCAAATGAAGGCTTTGAGATACATGTCTGCAAAATTAAGAAGAGAGAGAGTCAGGTTAGAAGAATTGTCCACTTCTACTGCCAGTAGAAGATCAAAACAAATACAAGTGATGTAAATTCTAAACACGCAGAATGAAATACTTTATGCCTGAGTCCCTAAGCTATAGGCACATGTAGGCTGATAGAGCACATGGGGCAATTGGCACTGTACACTAGCATTTTCCTTATGTTTTCCTCTAGGTGTCCATTTCTGGTCCCTGTTGGAAATATGATTATAGGTTAGCCAAACCTTTGGCCGGAGCTGGTGTGAATGTTTTCTGTTCTTGCTTGGTGTAGGTGAGTGCCTGCTTGGCTTTGGCTGTGCTACACTCAAACACAAGCTGTTGACCTACTTCCTTATAATGCTGTGTGAACAGAGAAGCATGAGAGGTTTCTGCTGAGCTGTTGTTGTG
This sequence comes from Eubucco bourcierii, assembly GCA_013396675.1. Taxonomy (NCBI): domain Eukaryota; kingdom Metazoa; phylum Chordata; class Aves; order Piciformes; family Ramphastidae; genus Eubucco; species Eubucco bourcierii. Next base: position 29,905 of record VWZE01005162.1, read on the forward strand.
CTTGGCTCCTGTCCATGACAAATCAATATTGCAGCAGGTCACTGAGACCAGTTGCATTTCTGTTCACAGCCAGTTTGTGTTGCCATTAATTATTTTCTCGTTGCTTGACGGCAGTGCGCCATGGTGGTTGCTGACTCTTTATTCCTTACTGTGTAGCTTCATGTCATAAATAAACCGGTTTCAGAAGTAGATGGTGTTTAAAATACACTCCCACTTCGCTGTCTCCTCTGTCCTTCTCTGCAGTGTCTCCTCACCAGGGAACTGCCTTGGCACTTACCTTAAGTGTTCTGGAGTGTTGCAGTCAAGCAAAACAACTCTCACTCCCAGTTTCTCCAACGCCTACATTTTAAGTAGTGTTATCACCTTTCTGCTAGTTATCCATGACAAGGGGAATGTCTTGGATTGAAATCTCAATGCACAAAGGCTTTTGAAAGCCAAAGCTCAATATGTTCCTATATCCCAACTCTATGCTGGTTTGGGACAGGTCTGAATTAATCAGTTTTGAGTGCCCAAACAATCTTCCATGTCTCTTCCAGCATCTGTAAGGAGTTGACCCTGTTGTCTTACAAATCACTCTGATTCTGTTGCTGCCTGACCTTGCTGGAATGGCACAGAGTGTAGTGAATGCTTACAAAAATGTACAAAGTTGGCTGGATGGAGGTCATTTGAGAGTAAAAAGTGATATGTAACCTGCAAAACAAGTTTAATGAAATGCTTTAAATTGCTCTAAGTTACATAACCACATTAAAACGGTAGCATCAACACAAAACATGGGGGAAAAGCTAGGATTTTCCAAGCTAGGATAGTCCAAGAAGTCTTATGAATTCAACCTCATCACCCACATTATAAGGAATCAGTTGCTGAGTTTGCTGTAAAACAGTTACTACAGTTTGGTAATTATTTGTTGTGTTGCTCTTTATCTCATCAAGGTGCACCAAACTCCTTGGAGCATGATTCTCCAAGTTTTCTGTATCACAGAAAGGAGGAAGAGAATGGAGGAAGGTACTGTCCCTCATCCCACCAACCCATCTGAGACACATCTTCCCCTTTTCCTATGAATGAGGGACTGAATGACCTCATATCATACCAGTGATTCCGAACAGCTATGCCAGATGACCTACACATCTCCCCTCCCAAGTGTCCAGATCCCTTTTGCAATCTGTTCATCTCAATGGTATACTATTTCTCTATTTGGATTACACTGATTTGCATTGATGAGATATGAGATGTGGAGATTTAAAAAACTTCTTTTTGGGAGGTAATTTTCTTACACAGGTAATAGTCCACACCCGTGTCTGGCTGCAAGAACTCTGTGGTGCCTGGAGCTGGCCAGCCAGAACCTTCATCCCTTGTTACGCTGCTGCACTCTCTGCTAGCATACAGGGAGAGCTGACACTCAACCATTTCTCTGGGGCTGCCTTTATATCCGATTACCTATGGTATAAACACTCTCTATGAAGTTATAGTGCTTGAGAATGCAGGATGGTGACAATAGTGCAGGAGCCGCTCTGCTGTGGCTGTTACCACCCAGGGATACAGAAAGAGCATGGTTGCATGGAGATGGAATACATGTTCTTAGACCAGGTGGCAGAGCTGGAAAAAACATGCAGTGAAGTCTCAGACCTACTTTGCTACTCCTCTTGAGGAGTCTCTGAGATTGAAAATTTGCCTTCCTTGCTTATTGAAAGGCATTATTTGAAAGGCAGACACCATGGAGTGGCTGAGCTAACAGATACAGGGTGGCATTTGCAAAATTGCAAAAGCATGGTCGGGCTCCAGACTTAGCTCATGTATTTGCTATTGGCAACTAAGTACTCAGATTGTCCTACCCACCACGGGAGTTGTAGCACAGCAAAACAAGAAAGGCTTTATTTGGGTCATTTTAGTCCCAACTCTTACTGGGACAGGCTCAGGCTGTTGTGAGACTCCTGGGAATGCATTTTGTGTACTCAGTGATTGTCTGGGCTGCTGGATGTGTCTGAGTACTGGGTGCGAGTTCGGAAAGTGAAAAAGGGACAGAGTCTCCCAGCTCAGCCTGTGACCGAGTGCCATCTGATCCACGCAAAACAGGTCTTGTATTTTTGTGTTCTGCTCCAAATGGAGCAGCTGGTTTTGGATCTCTCCCAATAACAGGTTCCAGTACCCATGTGAAAGCTGCTTTCAGTTACTTATGGCAACATCTAGAAATCCCTGTTGGGGGATGTTTTCCTGCTACTGCCATGGACAGTCCTGTTGTTGCAAGGGGAGAAGCAGATTGTCAGTCCTTCCTGTAGTGTTTGCTGCTCCTCTTTTACCTGCAAATGCTGTAATCCTTGTCTAGATGTGAACATGAACTCAAAGTTAGGAAATGTTTGAAAGTGAAACATCATTTGAAGTTTGTTATAGGAACTGGGCAAATGTGGGTACACAAGCCCGTGTTTAAGATACTCAAAAGACACAACCCTATTTTCAGGTGCCAGTTATCAGGATTTTCCAGGTACTGACAGCTAGGAGCTGTCAGTGACTGTAGCTGCATTTGTTAACAACATTTCTAACAATTAAGTTTCTTTTATCTAGGTGGCCTGGATAAGAATTTGGAGATGTAAAGCTTTGGTCCTGAAGTTGGGACTTTCATCCAGTCACAATATTTCCTTGCTGCCTGACTCTCATTCCAAAACCTTATACTCTGGACTTACACTACTTACCTTCTAACCAGACCAAGTTTTGGTATATCTTTTGTGCTACCCAGCAGATATTTTTATAAGATTTTATTTTGCCATAACTATGAAGTATTTTCACAATGAAGCCAAATAAAATTTAAAAAAAAAAAAAAAAAAAAAAGGNTTTAATTTCTTTCCACAGAGATTGCAATTCTTCGTCTCCTCATGACCCAGTGAATGGGAACAGGATGTTTTTGATTGCTGCCCAGAGGTGGCTGGCTGGCTCTGACTCGCTGGATGCAGTTTTACTTACAGCCACTGAAACACTCTGAGTCATAGGGAGAGGCATAGCAGTTGATGATGAGAGATAATCACACAAAGGATATTGCAACCATGAGGGCACTTTAGGCACAAGTCCTTGTGGACAGCAGCAGGACACAAATACATCTATGTAGTTCTTAATGAGCTACAAAAACTGGCTGGGTTCTTTTTTTTTTTTTTTGGTCTGTTTTTTCCCCTCTGCCTGTTATTTCCCAGACCATAAACCAAATCTTCAGCAGGTATAAACTGGCACAGTCTCTTTGACTTCAAAGGAGCTGCATCAGTTTGAACCAACAGAGATTCTGGCGCCATATGGCCCTAATTATGTTAATGTGAGGCCCAAAGGATGCTGTGCAATAATAAAAAGGAAATACTGTGTGATCCATCATAGCACTGGCACTCAGAACAGGACTTTCAGAAGTATTTAGGCACCAAAAGAAGCAGACAGGTGCATATGAGATTTTCCGTGCTCCATTTCCCCATGATAAAAATTTATTCCTTTTCTATCCCAAACCAGGCTTGAGAGTCCCGGCAAAGGGGGAGAAACTGCTTCCCCAGAGTGATTGGAGAGAGACATTTTATTTTTATCATCATGGTAATAAGAGATATTTTTCCAAGGTGGACCTCTAATTGCTTTGTCTCTAGACTTACTAATTCTCTGAGTACCCAGCTGGGTACCAGCACTTGAGGCCTGGGTAGCACCACGCCAGCACCTGCTGACACCTAGGAGGGCATAGATAAGGCTGCAAGGCTTAGCTGAAGCAAAACTTCAGCAGTAGGTAATGATCTCAACAAGAAGAATGATTCAAAGCAGGCTCACTTGCCTCCAGGAGCATCTACTGCAGCATGTGAAGCCACGCTGCCCCATTACCATGGCTCCATGGAGTGCTGCCCTGGTGCACAAAGCTGCAGGAGAACATTAGGAGGAGAAGTGCAACATGTTCCCAGTCTCTGCAAAAGGAAACCTGCTGCACCCCAAGTTCACCCAGACCCATTGGTATGAAAACCATCAACAGCATGGAGACTTCCTTCTACTTCAAATCCAAACAATTGACTCCTGTTATTCTTGGATATTTATATCACATTTTCCTCATATTTTCCATCTCATGGATGATTAAAAACAAATTATGGCATTAAGGTGTTTGAAGTTAGGATGCTTTGTACAGCACTTGTTTGTTTCTAAGGCCTTGACAGGAATTTCCTGCTGATCTGGTTTTATGTGGTCTTTACCTAAAACGAATTTTCACTGGGGGCCAAAAGAGTCCCTAAATAGATTAAAAAGACTTCTCCCATCTCAGGCTGCTTTCTAAAAGCCTTGTAATCTTTGTCTTGCTAGATAATGAAGCAACACTACTGAAAGCATGCTCAGGTTGCCCTAAAGGAGTGTGAAACAAATTGCTTAGTATGGCAAGAGTTACTTCCCACATAATATTTTTCACAGTCATTTTTCATTGTTCTGTTGCCTTTACCTTGGTGATCTCTTGTACTGTACTTAGGAATGATGCAACTCTGATGCTGTAATAACCTTGTAGGCAGATAGATATATTCCCCTTTTAAAAAGTGTCACTGTTTCAGAAAGAGTTCATAGCATGAAAACATGTCTGTTGATTGCTTGCATTTTGCATGACTTTGTTCTTTAAATATGTAGATATCTTTAGATATGATACCAGTGGAGGGATGTGCTGGCTGCACAGTGCTGCTGGCCTTCTAGAGAGATTGCAGTACTGAATACTTTTGCCTTAATTCCCATCATGTACTAATGTGCCAGGAGTACACAATATCCTTGGGACTAGCTAGAAAATGTAGGAAATTAAAAGTAAGCTCAGGCTGTTCTTCTTACATATGTAAGAATAAGTTCTACTGTACATGAGCCAAAATGGTTAATGGAAATAGGGCTCCTGAAATCTGGCAAGTGCTTGTCTGATCTGCAAGTTTATAGTGGACACCTCTACATTTAATCAGGTTTGGGGTTTTGTTTGCTTCTTTGTTTGTTTCTTTTGTCTGTTGTAGGGGGTTTTGTTTTGGACACTTTAAAGCAGCTATCAAAAATGTGTTCAATCAAAACCAACTCATTTCTAAAAAAAATACTGGATTTTGTATCTTGGCATTTCCTTGTAAACAGACTTTTATTGTTGAGATCCTAGATCAGTTCTGGACAGCTACAGTGAAACACAAGGGAGACTAAGTCAGATAGTTTATCCTGTATTTTTTTGTGCAGAAGATACAAATAGTATTGCCACCTGGTTGCAATAAAGTGACTTCAATAATAGGCTGTTAAATTACTGATCGCACCAACGATATTGCCAAAATGTACACTGTTAACAGAATTGTAAACACTTTTTTTTTTTTTTTTTTTTTGTAATTAAATGTGTGCTGGGTTGAGGCTAATTGGAATATTTTAATAGGGAAAATTACACTAGAGGCTGTGAAATGAAAACATGGTGATGTCTGTTTCACTCATATGCTTGTTGAGATATGTTTGGGGGAAAGAAACCAAAACATAAATAAGGTATTCTCTGTCTGTCTCTCTCTGGGGACACAGTACAGTGTCTGGGGTGGTCTAGCATCTTCTGACTCCTCTTTTGCCAATTAATCTTCACTAACCCACTCTTCTTCTAACCCCCCGGACGATCCTTCTAATTCACCTTGTGCATAAGACAAACCTTGGGGTAAGGTACAGGGGTGGGGAGAAGGTGGAAGGGTGGTTGGGAGCCCTTCCTAGGGTCTCTGATTTCCAGGAGGGGTGTTGTGTTTCTGTATTACCTTTCACTTGTATATTTCTGTAAATATTCCTGTCTATAGTGTATAGATCTGCTTGTACATTGTGCTGAGCTGTAAATAGAGCTTCATTCCTTAACTTCCAGCTGGGTGAGTTGTAGTCTGGGTCATTTTACAAAGTGTGGGGGGCAGGGAACTCCCACACCATCACAAAATAAAACAAAATAAATTAAAAAAAAATATTTTCATTTCATCAAGTGAACATGTACAAGATAAGACTTCAGTCCTGCACATTTTTGTATTTGTAATTGTCATAGGTTTAAAGAGGCTTGATTCGCTTAACCTGCTTAATAGCAGCACAGATGTCACAGTCATGAATGACTTGGGTGATAGCGTCCATGGATAAGTCAATTGACCTATCTCGTGCCCATCGGTATGTTGCATCTCTGCCTTGATGTCCAGATGAATCATGGGCCCACCGAGCTAAGAACAGTTCACTTCGGTGTTTCCAATCAAGGTCAAGATCAGAGTTGGTGTCAACTTGAGAAATTTTAGCAGCTTGATCTGCCTGATGNGCTTTTACCTCAGCGAATTGACTGGATTTTTCTTCTCCATCTCTTGCTTCAGTAACTCTCCTGGTAGGACTCCAGACTGCTGACTTCCATCTTCGCTTGTTCCCAACGAGATGACAGGAACCATCTCTGTTTCCCTGTACAGGCCACCAATCGTTCTGTCGTAGGTTTAAAGTGTCCACAGAGTGAAGTTCTCGAACGAATTGGAGAAAAAAAAACCAGAATTATATTTGGAGAGAGTGTTACAGATAGAAATTACAAGGTAGATACAGAATCCATAAGCAAACCCCCTGAGTTTTCCCCCAACCAAAACTAAATCTACAATCCCCAATGCTCCAATCCTCCCCCACCCATGTCTTTGCCATCCAAGAGGTCTAAGCACAGCCTCTGGAGGCCCCAAGCCAGGCCTATCCTTACATGTTTGTCCAATAACACAGCTCCTGCCTGGCACAAGGCTGGAGGGGGAGGAAAGGAGAACAAGTTGGCCTTGCTGTGAGCTTATGAAGAGATAGCAGAATTATGGGATTGAATAACAATCTTCCAGTCCCCAGAGGACTCTTTTTAACCTTATAGTTCCCAACCTGGGACATTAACTAATGTAATACATGCAAACAATGTTTGCCCTTTTGACTCCCCTTATTTATTGGCATAAATATTTGCAAGATCAGAACATTAACATCTAACTAGTGTGTTTTGGGGGAAAAAAAATAGCAAAAACTAATATGCAAGTCTCTATAGATACAGAATAGTTCTATAAAGTACCTGAAGTTCCTCTGCGCTGCAGGGTGTAACACATCTGCCTTTAAAAATTCACAGGACTTGTTGACTTGTACTCAACTGAGAAAAAAATGTGGAAAAAAAAAAGTTATAGCAAATTCCTCAAATATTTACCAGGTGAGACATCAAAAACAAGGCCTTAAATAGGTTCTTAATTCCACAGTGAGGTATTTAAACAGTGGTTAGAGTTTCAGAAATGCTGGACAACAGCATTGCTTATTGACATCTTTTCTGAAGGACAAACCACAGATTTAAGTTCTTACTACAGACCAGGTGTGTTTAGGCATTAATTTAGAAAATTTTCATTGCTGCTTCCCTTATATGACATTTCATCCTTATGTTTGACTAGAGGATGCCCATGTAAATTAACACAAATGCTTTGCAACACCCAGCTTTTGTGTCCTCATTTATTCCCTAACCTTCTTGGATTTGTAAATGTAGGCAGCCACTGCACTGAATATGTACTGGGGACCTAGAAAATGGCAGTCCATTGTTATATGAGAAGTGAATTTAAAAGTACCTTTTGCATTTCTCATATTTTGCAACCATTGTCTTTTCCTCTTATGTCATAATCTCTGCAGACAGCTCTGTGATGAAACAGTACAATTAAGCTAAAAGTTTCATTGTGATCCATCCAAAATAAGGATAACTGCATGGAGTTAAGCTAAAACCAGGTTTTCTCCTAGCATAGACTTTTTGTCAAAAATCAGACACTGCCTCCCCACTTGCCTCAGGGCTCCTGAGAGATGTAAACCACATCAACAAGTGTGGACCAAATTTCAGGTATCTCTAATCTCAGTAAGAGACTGGAGTTGAACCCAAACAAAACACAGGAGTTCACTTTTTGGCCCTGCTTCTGGAAAAATGAGGGATTTGTGCCTTTTTTTTCCCCCTCCCCCCCTTTTTTTTTTTTTTTTGATCTGACACGGATCACACTTTCAGATCAAAAACTTGGGTAAAAAGCAAAGGGTTCTGGATGAATTGAGAAGAAAAGGGTAGAAAAAGTCTAAAAAATAAGCAAATCCAGGATTCTGCATTGTAGTCACCACATTATGTAATTTTCCTTGCAAATGTATTCATTATGTTAAGATCAACTAGGTTTTGCCCCTGCAGTCATCCTGGCACAATACAAGAGAGTATAAGGATGGCTTTACCAACCACATCAGATCAGACACCCACCCTGTGCAGTGTCCTGTTGCTGCCACTGTCACTGTCTGGTCTAGGCAGGCAAGGCGACCAGGGCAAACATTCAGCCACCTTGCGACACAGGGCTCTCCCATCTCCTCCTGCTCATGGCATGAGGTGTCATCCACCAGAGGTAGTGACTTAGAATTTAATACTCACTGTGGACTTCTTTTCTTGTATGAATTGGTTTGGCTGCTTTTTCGAAATCATGTGAAGGGTTAGCATCCATAAAGTCCAAGCAAATAGGGATCTTTCTGGCTTTAATGCACCTTATCCAATTACCTACTATGGGGATTCTTCAACTCCTACAGCGTTTTTGTGAAAAAAAAAATCAAGAAAGCTCTTCTTGTGGATACCAAAAGGGATTATTTAAAGCTTCAAGACATAATTTGTACATTTATGAGCCCAATGGAAAAGGTAAAAATAATCCAAAAAGCATTGTCAGGAGACTGCAGAGCACTCTAAGAAACGTGCTAGATGGTATCACATGAAGCTGGCAGGAGCTCATGGAAGGGCAAATGCGGTTCAGGTCACCCACTTCAGGTGAGCTGGTTCTGGCAGATGTGCTGTGCCAAGCTACTCAGAGAAAGGTGAGACCTGCCAGACAGCAGCAGCAGAGCTTATCAAATAGAGCAAATCAAAGGCTGGGAGAGACCAGGAGGCATTATTTGTGCTGAAGGGTAACATTAGCTGGAGAATAATTGCTTTCAGACTACTTTTGGACACTCACTTTTTGACTGCTCTTAAAACTGTTGCTTTTAGGTTGACCTCTCTAGGTTCATCTGGTGCTGTTTTGCCTCTTTATTAGTTACTATTAGTAATTGTAGCCTGCAGCTATGGGGTGAAGGAGCATAGGGGAGTAATAAAACATGGGAAGAGGTAGAGAGGAAGGGGCTCTTCTCAGGAGACTTTGCTGCAACATGGCCACTGCTGAAACATAGGTCATCCTCTCTCTGCAGAGTGAGGACATTATAGACTTATCTGTGGTTGTCCCCAGAGCTGTTACCACTGAGACTGGCAGGAGGTAATGGAGGTTCACCCTAAGCCACCATGAGTAAACTGAGATGGTGGAGGCAGTTTAGAAGAGTAAACAGCAGCTTTGGAGAGCTCAGAGGACTCAGCTGTAGAGGCAGCTGCTGACAACCTCCTGTGGCTGCTTCTGCCGAGGCAGAGGAAAAGCTCCAGTGCCTCTGCTAGGACCAGGCAGCAGACTGGACATTCTCCAACAGATTCTCACTTGTTTTCAATCTTCATTGCATGTGTGTTGGTAAGCACCAATCACCACCAAGACAGACCTATCATTTCGTTTCCCAGGTATCTGCGTAATTGTATGAGGAAGCTCCAGGCAGCTGGGCTCCTGCCAAGGTGATTTCATCATATTGAGTTAGCTTGATGTGCTGATGTGCCACGCTGCTTCATTTCAGCTCTTCTTCATTTAGCAATGAAATCACAGACAAGCTCCTGTAGGAAGCAGCTCTGCCATGAGACATTGATACAGTCCCCAATACTTTGCACTGCCCTGCTGCCTGAAGTCACATCTTCTGTCGGGCTACTGGCACATGTTGTCTTCTGACCTCCCCAAGTGTGTGGGCTTGGAGACAGAGGCCAGAAAGATCTCACATGGCTCTCCAGGGGATGACATGGTCCCCAGGCCACCCAGTGATACAGGGGCTCTAGAGGATTCCTAACTTCATTATGGAAGGGGACATATGGGAGGTCTGCAAAGCCATGCAAATCTTATGGGGCATGCAGGGATGGATAGACTTCAGTGTCTTCAAGCAAAAAACAGGATACCCAATCCACAGGACCCAGGTTAAAAACAGGTAAAAATAAGCTGGTTTTGGACTTGTAGAATAGCAGTTGTACATCTCATGCCAAAAATTGCTGTGGAATCAAGAAGGTTGCAGGGTCTCATGGAGAGTCTTGGAAAAAAAAAAAAAAGCTTTGATGAACAAGCTCAGAAAATCCCTGATTTTGGAGTAGCTGAAGGCTAGGAAAGTACATGAAGAAGAGCTGTAGAGATCTAGTTTTCACTCTACCCTAGCTGTCTGTTTGAGACCACCATTCTTATTTTTAATTATGCAAAGAGAAAAGTGAGCAGAAATCAACTGAAAGGTGCTAAGGATGTCTTATCATGTTCCTTCCTTGCTAACTAGGAGGCATCAATGGATAGCATTTGCCTTTGTGTGGGGAAAAGAGATCTAGTGTAGTTCCCAGAGGGGCTTGCTTTTCATTACTCCTCCAATTTACCTAAAAAAAACCAAACCAAACCCCCCAAAAAACCTTCTAGTCTCTCTAGTGCAAGCTGCAAACACTGCCATTATAAACACAAGTGACACTAATTCTACTACAGGAGCAATGCCTTGGCACCACATTGCTGCAGCGTGCAACAATGCATTGTTTAACACTGTGCCAAAGCATAACTCATCAGCAAAACAGTCTGCATTTTCTAAATATGGCTTCCTATCTTAGAAGATTGATTAGGACATATGCACAGGTATGTGCATGCACACATAAGTCTCTAAATTTTATTTTTAAGTCTTCCTATATGTAAAAAAAAAAAAAATAGCATCCAGATGTGGAAAAAAACCCAAGGGGTCATTTATTTAGTGAACTTTTAATGGCTGTAGTTCCCAGGGAGAGGAGCATGGACAGACACTCTTCAGAGAATTCTTGAGTGAAATTGTTTAGCTTTTTTTTTTTTTTTAAATGCTTGTTAATTGCCCTGTGCAGCTGTTTTTACTTAAGAGGTTAGTATTTTAAAGTTGAAATGAGGACATATTGCAAACCCCACAGTTCACTGTGCTATAGACTACACACAGCAGCTCAGACAGCTAATCATAGGTGAGGGTTAAAAATTATGAACTGATGCAACTGCAGAGAGGCATATGAGGATATGACCAGACAGAGCAGCTTAGTGCTGCAAAGTTACTGTCCCAATGAAGGGCATGTCTTTGCAAAATAGGTTAGCTCAGTGCATTGTTTTGCACTGTGATAAGTGAAGGAATGCATGCAGAAGTAGTGTTGCAGGTAAGGAAACTCTCTAAACCCACCAAGACTACGTGCTTGACTTCCCTACCTGGAGGAAGATCTGGACAGGCTCTTCATGCAGGGTCAGGAGATCTCTGTTGACTACTCTGGCTTCATGCTTTGCAAGTGTCACTAGAGCAGATGCCTAACACACAACCCTCAATCTTCTCAAAGCTGTTTCCAGGCAGTCATAGAATCAGCCAGGTTAGAAGAGACCTCCAAGATCATCCAGTCCAACCTATCACCCAGTCCTGGCCAATCAACTAGACCACAGCACTAAGTGCCTCATCCAGGCTTTTCTTGAAGACCTCCAGGGATGGCAATTCCACCACCTCCCTGGGCAGCCCATTCCAATGCCAATCACTCTCTCTGGGAAGAATTTCCTCCTAATACCCAGCCTATACCTCCTCTGGCATGATTTGAGACTGTGTCCCCTCATTCTGTTGCTGGTTGCCTGGGAGAAGAGACCAAACCCCACATGGCTACAACCTCCCTTCAGGTGATCCTGTCCCAGTAAACCTATTCCATATGTAAGTGCTCACTGCAGCACAGAAGTGCCTAAAGAGTGGAGAGCTGGTCTGTGCTCCAGGACAGGGTGCTTAATGGTTCAAACATAATCCAAATAACATTAAGACATACACTACCTTGAGAAACAAACAGGAAATTTTCCAGTTTCAACTTATGGACCATATGGCACCAAATGCCGGATATTTTGGATTTCACATTCCTATGAATCCTGTTATTTCTGGTAAATACACTCAATAGACAAGTCACTCAGCAATGGTGAAGTTCTGGTGCAGCTTTCCCTTCATTACATCTCTTCCTTCCCACCCACTTTTTGAAATTGTGCAAATACATTAACGGATTACAGAGTTAAAACAAAAGTAAACAATTTGTTCTTCATCAAGGCAGTTCATATTGTAGATGATCTAGGTGTGGCATCACATGGCTGCTACAAGACAGCCAAAATCCAAAACAGTTTCACTAGTTCAGCCAGTTGTGTTGGCTCATATCTGAGGTGGTAGCGTTTCTACCACTTGCAAACAGGCTGCTGCTTTGCCTTCGGGAAAATGGTAGAGCAGGAGGACCAAGGGTGTGTAGCCACATTCCTGCTCTGTTTAGCAGTGTCCAAGGAACCAGTAATGGAAAAAGAATGAAAGGAATCAGTGCCTTCTGGTAGAATTAATCCCTTGAGGATTTACAGTCTGTAAGCAAGGTCTGTCCAGGCCATGTAGGAGGCAAATGCAAATGTTTAGCGAGAGAACTGAAACTTTTTTTTTTTAAACCCCACATTTATTTCATTCTATTTACTTGCAAACAGAAAAGCAAAAGCCAAAATACGGAAAAAAAATATATTTACCTTGGTAATTTAAACCAAGGTTTAGCTATGTACTCAAGTATGACCTTTTTTTCAAGCCTCAAGATATTGAAAGGCAATGTTCAGTATTTAGACCTCCTTCACCAAATGTGTTTCATACCATTTTCAGTGAAAGTATAATATAATCAAATCCAGATTTTTATAATTAACCACATTTTCTACCTGAGGAGAAGTGTCTTGAGGGGAAGTTGTTGCTACTGAATTTGCTAGTAAATTACATTATCAAAAACAATTGTTAGCAGACACGGGGGAAGGTTAGATATACTTAATATCTAACTTCTAAAATAATTTGGTAGCAAAAAGGTTGACAGTTTTCTCTCCTAGCAAAAGCTGCAGGTGAGGATGATTGCATGATTGGTACCCTTCAAAGCAGGAACATGGGATAATGGACCTTGAAAGCGGTGCTTGCTGGCCTCTCAGCAGGGACCTGAACTGGCTCCATTTTGAGACGTGTTAAGGGTCATCCTGATGAAGATCTGCTACCTCTTAACCTTTTCCAACTTTAAAAATATTTTTCCAATTAACACCATTATCATCTTCCTGCAGTAGACACTTTACATACACTTGCAAAACTGCATCTTCAATCACAACTCGAAAAATCCTTCTGCTGTCTAGAGAAAGTCAGATAAATATTAAACCTCAGATCGTGACCCACTTCACATTTCCCCACTGTATTTCATGCCATACTGTCAGCAACAATCTCAACAGAAACAATCCACCCCTTTCCCAAGAGGTGGAGCAGTACCACCTCGACCTCACTAAGTGATGACACTGACTCTTGATTGCACTAGTGTAGCAATCTAGGTTGTATCCTAAATTTTGGAGGAGGTTCACAGAGGAGGTAGGGGTCATTCGTTCCCCCCAATCCTTCTGCAGAATTTGTGAGAGGATTTCTGCCCCACTCTTTGCTTACTTTCCTTTAACACTCACAAATCACTCCTAAACCAGACTCTGTAGAGTGGCTTGTTCTGAAGTTATGGGAAATGGTTTAGTATCAGATTGGGCAGAGTCAGATAATGCCTGGATCTTAAAGGTCTTCTCCAACCAAAACGATTCTATGATACTTCTCCCATCTTTCACACTCTGGATATCCACAAAGATCCATGAAAAAGCATCGTATCTGTGAGGCTGACTCCAATACATGCTCAGCTTGATTTATTCTCATGACCAGTAAAAGCAAAAAGACACATTAGGCATTATCTTCCCCCTCCACCCCCATAACACATCCGAGGCTGTAACAGATATCAAATCAGCAGCAGACCTGCTCTATTTCTTCAGTGAAAACACTTCCAGTTATAGGTAAAACATTAATTCAGGAAATCAAATGCAAGGGCTAGGCAGTTCAAACAAAGCCCACTTCCTGGTTCAAAGCCTAGTTCAGACCTTGATCTCTAAGCCTCCAGAATCTATTAAAAGTGTAGACTTTATTTTATCAGTTATGACTGGATGTTACAGTAAAGAAGGTATTGGTGGACTGTTTTGAATAAATGTTGAGCATTTCCAAGTAGAAAATATGTTTGTTGCTAAAATGTAGTGATCTCTCTGACATACACCAAAAGACTTTCTGATCAAAATATAATCTTGAGTAAGCAAAATACTGTTTCACTACAATATATCATCTATTTCATTGAAGATTAAAAAAAAAAAAATCAAAACAAAAAAAACCCAAACCAACCAAACAAACAAACAAAAACCCCAAAAAACCCCAGACAACCTTTTGTAGAACATGAAAAGCCAGGGTTAAATTCTACTCTCAGATCGATTGGCCACAACAAACCCATGCGGTACTACAGGCTGGGAACAGAGAGGCTGGAGAGCAGCCAGGCAGAGAGGGACCTGAAGGTGCTGGTTGGCAGCCATCTGAACATGAGCCAGCAGTGTGCCCAGGTGGCCAAGAAGGCCAACAGCATCCTGGCCTCTATCAGGAATAGTGGGGCCAGCAGGACCAGGGAAGTCATTCTGCCTCTGGACTCAACACTGCTTAGGCCACCCCTTGAGTACTGTGTCCAGCTCTGGGACCCTCAATTTCAGAATGATGTTGAGGTGCTTGAATGTGTCCAGAGAAGGACACCAAGGCTGGTGAGGGGCCCCAGGCCCCTGTGAGGAGCAGCTGAGGGAGCTGGGGTTGTTCAGTCTGGAGAAGAGGAGGCTCAGGGCAGACCTCATTGCTCTCTACAACTACCTGAAAGGAGGTTGTAGCCAGGTGGGTATTGACTTCTTCTCCTAGGCACCCAGTGACAGAACAAGAGGACACAGCCTCAAGCTGTGCCAGGGCAAGTTTAGGCTGGACAGTAGGAGGAAATTCTTCACATAAAGAGTGATTTGCATTAAAATGGGCAGCCTGGTGAGGTGGTGGTGTCACCATCCCTGGAGGTGTTTAAAAGGAGACTGGATAAGGCACTTAGTGCCATGGCTTAGTTAATTACAAGGTGTTAGGCAGTAGGTTGGACTCAATGATCTCAACCAGGTTTGAAAAAAACTTTAATTCTGTGATTCTGTGTTAAAATACCACACAGAAGAGCTCAGCTCCAGTAAGGACACCCAGCCAGCACCTGTGATTGATGTTGCAGTGGTCACTAACCCCATTCCTAGCTAGCCGGGGGGCCACTAGGCCCCCCGGCCTTTGTGTTTCTCCCCCCCTCCCATTCACCCAGTGCCTGCCATGGAGACTCACCAGTGATGACAGGAGGAGGAAGATCCCTCTGCCCAAATGGGCACACCTTGGGGCTTCTGCCTTTCACTGGGGGAATTAAAAAGGGGAGTGGACAGGAAGGTCAAAGTGGCCACACCTGGGGTGGGAGAGGACTCAAACAGAGCCAGGCTCAGGTGCTCTGAAATCTCGGGTGAAAAAGGGGGAAAATGGGGCAGGTGGGGTGGAAAAGGGGTAGATAGAGCATTCCTGTGTGATCTGGTATAGGTGATCCTACTCTAGCAGGAGGGTTGGAACTTCAAGGTCTCTAGCAGCCCCTAACATTCTGTGATTCTGTGTAATAACACTATCACTGATAGAGTTATTCTAAATTTGGTACAACTTGAAACTGATGGATTGGAAACATTTGAAGATAATATATGTCTGTGATTTCAAATATAATTTATCACTCAACTATACAAACTACCATCAGCAGAACATAGACGTGCTACTTTGGAATGAAAAAAAACCCTACTACATTAAAAAAAAAATGCAAGAGGGAGATTAATGGGAGGTCAGGTGTATATTCTTATTGTCCTCCTGCAATCTGCAGATATAAATCTCTCTCTGTACATCAGACTTCACGTACTTTATGCTTTCCTCTGAGAAACAAGGAGAGTTTCCTGTAATTATACTCATTAGTAGCTGATTTTTTAAAATACTTCCAATTTTATAGATGCAATATACGAGGCATGAGTTGTATGATGTAAATTCTATCATAAAATCTCCATTAAGAGCCTGCCTAAATCAGCCACTGTTTCTTGTATGTTTGCAGTCTTGTCTTTGCAGCCGCAAGAATCAAGAGAATCTGCAGTAAGAATTGCAGGGAGAGGCAGTAGCTTTTATTAAAACCCCCACATATCTAGTTGGAAAAGGAGAGAGGTTTTCAAGAAAAAAATACGGCCTAAAGAAGAGCTTGTGTGCTTGAAAGCCTGTCAGCTGTTTCCATGTTTATCACTTGGTCTTATAAAAGATAACCTCTCCCCACAAAACTTCCCCCAATTATTTACTAAACAAGTGCTTTGAAAGGCTGGAGTCTTATGGTTTGTGCAAATGCTTAACAGAAAAAGACATTAGTGTCATAATATAATTATATCACTATATAGGAAAGATGGAAAAGTAAGTTTTGTCCCCAAACTTTGGTGCCTTAGTGAAAACCTGTCAAGGTTGTGCTGAGGATGACCAGGTTCTGCAGGAGCGTCAGTGTTTATTTCTTGGTTTTATGAGAGAAAGGCATTTGAAGCTGGCTGTAAAAGGGGATGTGACAATAAATGAGCTAAGTGACTAGCCCTATGAAAAAGCTGAGAAGAAAGAGCAAAGTTTCTCCCCTTTACTCAGGTGTCATGATCTAAACTCTGCCAGTCGGTGCTTTAGAGCAACAGTAGTGCTCTTTGTCTGTCTTAGCTGAGTCACACAATTATCTCAATAACAGTGAGTACCTAGCAACAGCCTCAATAAACACCCATTTAATTGATTAATCAGCCATTCTGAAACAGTTCTGGTAAACATTGCCCTTTCACTTTTGGATTACATTATTTAAAAAGCTGCCCACTGAAGCTGCACCCCACGCTATGAATAACCACACCAAACCGCAGATGTCCTGCCCACTTTGGGCAGGTGGGTTGAGCTTAACTTTACACTTCTTGCTCATGTTCAAGTACAGAAAACGGGTAGGGATCAACATAGTCTTTAGCACGGGCTTCCTAGCCACGGGCTCACAATAAAACAATTGCTATTAATGAGTGGTATCAATAACTGCACAAGTATTTGGTGGCTGCGAGACCAAGATGGGAAGGAAGAAATATAAACTTAGTTTCCACAAATGCAAATATTTGCATATGATATTTAAGGATAATTTACAGTGTCTGATATGTACTGTCAGTACTTAAAGGGGCTTGAGTACTCAGAGACTGTGAGAAGTGTTTGCAGTGGATTGGAGTCTGGGAACAAATGTAATTTTTTGTTATCATAGAAGATGTTAAGATTATTCAGTAACCTTTGATGGACTCCTGTGAAAGGTAGAATGTGAAGTCTGGTTAGAGAGCGTATATATACATATAAATACATATTTACATATATGTGTGTGTGTATATATATATATATATGGATTGGAGGTGCACTCTTTGTGGGAATATCGAGGTGGCAGCTGTTTGCTGCTTTCCCCAGCTCGCCAAACAGCTCTGTGCCTGCCTCTTGTGCAGTGATGAGGGAGATGTCCCTCTTCTTTCACAGTTGCCTTCTGCTCACATAAGTGCACCATCAGCCTATGTGGTTGGAATGACCCTCCCTCAACCTTTCAGACTGAAACCATTCTCTTATCCATTCAATATTAAATGCAGATCTCTACTTGAATAGAGATTAATAAACAAATAATAAACGAGTAATTATATAGCCGTGTTCTCACTCAGCATTTCTTTTCATCTGCTGTCATAACGCCACTTACATGCATATTATTTTTCATTGATATACCTGTATTATTCTCATTATCTAGCATCAAAATTTGCTCCCTTTCCTGCTGATCTTTAATGTACAAATAAATAAATTCCGCTTATAACTGTGTTCGAAGCTCGGGCTTGTCATTAAAGCAAGGACAGGCACAGGTCTACATTCAGATAAGATCTAAATCAAATCTTGTTCAGCAGTGAGGAAGGGGAAAAGAAATAGACCTCTCTCCTGCAAATCATCACCCATCTGCTGGGTGGGGGTAAAGTTCTCAGGTGCCTCCTAATCTCCAATCTTATCTCAACCACCATCACACCTCTTCATGTTTTTCATGCATTTACCTTCATGCAGCATTCACCGGAGAACAATACGACACAGTCTGGTAAAGGCACGATAACAATAATTTAAAGTACACCCCCCACATTATACCATAGATGCATACTTAGTAGTAATGAGAGTTAATTAATTACATATTTTCCAAATATTTCTCTGAGATCACCTCATCATCATATTTTTTTCCTACAAAATTCACAAGCTGGATAACGTGGAAGTATTGCGGTCTGCCATCCAAACATTCTTGCAGAAACACTCTGAGCAATTTCATCTAACTCTGAATTTAGCCCTGCCCTGAGCAGGAGGCTAGATACTTCCACAGCTTTCTTTCCATTTTTTTCCCCTCTAATTTCCTGAAAATCTGATTACAAAACTAACATCTGATGCACCACAGAAGACAATGTTCATGTCACAACATATGGTGTGCTCTGCCATACCACAAATATGCTTGAATACTTTTCATTTGTTAGTTCCTGCAAAAGGGAAAAAAAAGCTTTTTTAAACGTGAATTGTGTCTGTTACACTCACATTCATGTATAGTTCAGTGTAACGTCTGAGGGAGGACAAACAGTAGCATTTTACCTTCCCTGAGTGTGATTACTCATTTATAGAAATTTTTATTATTTGCAGTTGATTGTACAGGAGGAACAAGTGTAATTATTTGCCCATTATGATTTTTTTTTCCTTTTTCTTTTCCTGTGCATTGTGTCTGGTGAACTGCAAACAGTACCAATTTCTCAGCCTCTTCCATACCAATAAATTAAGGCTCTTCACCTCCCATAAAGGATTCAAGAGGTATTACAGAACGCTGACTGCAACAGAAAGGCAGAATAAATGCAACAGCTTTCAGAAAGGCACTTAGATAATCCAGGTGTCCTCTTACTCTGAAGAGTGAAAACGTTCCCCTGGGAAGCGAGTTTCTGTGGACAACATGCCACTACCTGAATAAACACACACATTACCACAACACATATGGAAAATTAATGTGTGCAGATACATTCTGGTTGAGACAAAGCACAAACCAAAAGTGACCATGGTGCAGGAATCTACTTGTTTCCTTTGTTCCCCCCTACAGAGGTTGCTTGCAACCAGGCAGGGAGGTATATGGAAATAGAGGGAGAGGGATGGCTGCTTTTCCTAAAAGCAGCCAGAGGGGGTTAAAAGATATTTCTAAAAGAAATTAAAATGACAAAGAAAGACAATAGCAAGTCATGGAAAGCCTGAATTCTCTTAATGGCAATTGAAAACATTTCCTTTTCTTGAATACACAACTCATTATAGAAATACAACACATTTTAACAGCTCCCTCATTAAAGGTGGTTGTTCAATCCATGGAGTGGGTTATGCAAGCCACGGCAGATATGAAGTGCTTTGAGAAGTAGCACTTTGGAGTTAGACTTTCATCATCTGATTTCTTCATTAATAAAAAAAAAATAAAATAGAAAACCGCATTGAAATAAATGTTCTACTTTTGTTCTATTCAAAGAAACTTAATAGGATCCAGATTAAGTAACACTTTACATGAAGTTCTCCCAGGGAGCTTAGAAATAAAACATCAAAATTGCAGGGTGAAAAGTTTCTAGATCATAGGAACCAGCCAGAATCTGTTACGTTCCTGACTGATAAACGTGAAGTTCACTTGATCTTTCATGGAGAAAATATAGTAAATTTCTCTTCTGGGGATTATATTTACCCAGCCTTTTCAGGTTGCATTATTGCCCACTGCAATGTATTTAACTTCCATTCACGAGTCACTCTGACACTATACTGCTTTTCAGCTATGTAAACAATAGAAAAAATGTTCCTAGCCACAAACAAGGAAGGAGTTTTGAAAATAATGGTTTGTATCGAAGAAATCTATTGACATTTTACTGATGTCAATCTTATTTCCACTGAATTTAAAGAGACCAAGAGGAGAACAGTATTTGATGATCATTTCACAAATGGACTGCATGATCTCTGAAGACCAGGTGCTAAGAGCCATTGAACACAAGCAGCTCTACCAGTTTCTACCAACTACCAATCTGGAGCCTCTTTAATAATTGGCCATGATACAGCTTCCACTGTAAAATGTGTATTCTAATACATTAAAACACAGGCTAAAATGGAACAGAGTTTATGGGAATGTAATATATACACCTTATTAAAAACGTTTCACCATTATTTAAAGTTAGAAATAAAACACTCACCTAATGATTATTTATGTTACAGACTCAGTAATATAACCCTCCTGAACATAATCCTGTGCAACCTGCTTTAGCAGGGCAGATTGGACTAGATGATCTCCAGAGGTCCCTGCCAATCCTTACCATTCTGTGATTCTGTAATATGCAATAAGTATTTTATTAAAGTTGAAGTAACAAAGAATGTAACACATTAAACAAGGAATTAAACTGAGGTCCGTTGGTATACAACAGAGTTGGGATGTGAATTTGGGAGTAGCAAACTCCCATTGCTGATTTCCTATTCTGTTAGGCAGGCAGTGAAGTCTTTTTAAAACATGTAGTTCAGATACTCAGCCCTAGGGTGTGAGATTTCCTGAGATAATCCAAGCTACCAAATAGTGGATTCAATCTGCATTTGGAGCTTGATCTCCAGAATGGTCTGTGATGTAGTGTCACACATCGCAATGAGTCCTGCAAAAGATCCCAGTGTTTCTACTAGACTCAGTAGGTTTGATAGTCACATGCATCAAGTGACTCCTTCCATACCTGGACTCAGCACAGATCTCCTTGGTGAATGATTCTTGGGAAAAATATCTGCTTGATTTCATCAAAACTTAACCAAGTAAACCTGGCCTCACAGAATGGTCAGGGAGCAGTAGTAGGGGGCAATTTGGCTTTGTCACTAATGAACACATGCACCACGAAAATGCACTGTCTTGCCAAAGGAAACGTTTTAGGAGTGGAATGTGAAAATTACATCCAAGTGTTGTGCTTGTAGAACACCTATGCTTACTTTTTGTGCTGGGAGGAATAGCTTGAGCTTCCTTCCTGGTGCCCAGATTGGTCACTGCATGCTGCATGCCCTGTTCCTCCTCCAGTTAAAAGTAAATGAAATGTTTACTACTTCGTCTCCTGAACTGCTGGAAGCCTGATTATGCACTGCTGACATTTCCTTTTTTTATTATTTTAGGACCTGGCATTATCAGAAAGAGATTCCATTTCTTAATGGTCAAAATTATTTCTGTGGTCAATCTTTATACGCAGCCAGAAACAGTGCAGCAGTGAGGTACAGATTTCTTGATCTGAAAATGAGATGATGCATTTGAAAGTCCTGCTCAATCCTGCCTCCACACATACCGTCAAATACAGTA
Organism: Eubucco bourcierii; assembly: GCA_013396675.1. NCBI lineage: Eukaryota > Metazoa > Chordata > Aves > Piciformes > Ramphastidae > Eubucco > Eubucco bourcierii. The sequence goes on from VWZE01005162.1 coordinate 51,305, forward strand.
TCCTTTATATTCTATTACATGGTATATGAAATAATGCAGTCCATGCATTGATGGAATGCAATTAATTATACACCTAGCACCGTTTACTCTCTGAGGTCTTTCCAAAACATCACTGAGTAAACTTGTGCTAACTAAAAACCACTGACCAAATCTGTTAGTTCATTATCCCAGACAAAGAGTAGGCTAGCACTGAAGAGATTATAGATTTCAGGTTGTTGTTTGCTGTTGTGACACCAGATGTCATTTCTAAGATACGTTCACTTCATGCTGTGCTCACTTCTTTAGACGAGAGGAGGACTTTCCCTCCGCTCTGCCTTTGGGTATCAAGGCAAAGAGCCCTCCATGGGACTGTGAGGCTGCTTCAGGCTGCATAGGCATCTGGGCTGGCAGTGATGGTGCAGTGAGAGAATAGTCCACAGACTAGTTTAAAGTTTAATGTAGAGGGCTTTTGTGTGATTCACTTTCAGGACTTGATATACCCTCAGTGAAAACTCACCAGCAACTGCAAAAGGAGCAGATTTAAGGATGGAGATGAGCACTCTGCAAAATCCCCTCTGCTAAACTACTCATGGATTGTCTCCAAAGGCATTTTAAGGAAGCATTTGGGCTGCCTTGGACCTGGGTACGCCCTGTCTTCTCAGACAGGTTTTTCACCTTCCTGGGAACAAAACTTTGCCAAGGCTAGATGGTTATTGACATCCACTAGAAGCCCTTTGGACTGTATTTGTGCAATCTTGGCTGCAGAACAAGCCTGAATCCCATCACAAACAGTCAAGCATCTATAATTTGGGACAGCAAACAGCACAAGATATGACACTCAGGGTTATCTCAGATCTCCAGTCTCCCTCACTTCTGCTTTGAAACCTTAGCCTGGACTTTTTCACAAATACTCCTGTGTATTGATGCCTCCATGTTCCAAGCCTCGCTACTTCACACGCAGCAATTCATAGGGCCCATTGCCTGCTCTAAGCCTTCCTGCTCCTCACTGAGTGGTACATAAAAACCCCTTTGGGGAACCAGCTTCTCCCCTTCCACCCTGAGGCACTACCCTGTCCTCATGGTTAAGCTTCCAGCAAAAGGTGGAAAGGTGGTCCAGGGAAACTGTTACTCATCAGGGGGCAGTTCAAGCAGGTGCTGCAGAGAGGAAATTGTGGAGAGATGGGCAGAAGTGCATGAGGGGAAGAAAAAAAAGAAGAAGAAGAAATTATTTCCTTTTCTCTGTGTCAGTAAAATTGACTGGGCTAATGTTTCATCCCTTAGGCTTTTCATCACTCATTTTCTGATGTTCTTAGTCTTCCCAACTGCCAAACACCTATCTATCTGCTGGCATATTGCAGACTGCTCACACATCATTTTGTAGTTGCTCATACTGAGGGAAAAAACTTACTTTGTTGAAAGATGCTTCATTGAAAGATTTTTAGCTGAGGTTTATGAAAGAAAATTCTCTTCTGAACAATGCTTCTGGGAAGACAAGCCTTGCATTTGTTGTAGAAGATACAACAGTAGATAAGCAGACCCAGTATGTTTTTTCAGCCTAGCTAACATATTAAAATATGATGAAAAAGCACCTCAACAGGCATCACAAAAGCCAGTGGACAATGTTTTTACAAAAAGGAAAATACATTGTTGCTTTAAAATGCTCTCTTGCTCACACTGGCTTCAGCTAGGCTGATGAAGCTGTCAAGTCCCTGAACTCCCAGGCTCAGATGGATGTATCCTGGAAATATCCTGGTTTCCACAGGAAGAAGGGGTAGAGGCGACCCCACTGAGGAGCTGTGCTACCATCCAGCTATCTGCCACATCATCACTGCAGGGGACAAGGACACTCAAGTGAAGTTTTTGTGAATTCAGCCGTAAAATGAAAGGGTGAGTGGTGCTTTGCGTTCTTAACTCCGCTTGTCCTCTGCCAAAACATGTGCACAAGTGTGCACACTTCAGTTCTTTCATCACGACAGAAATAATTTACACGTAGCATTTTATAAGTGCTTATTTCACACTTACGAATTACTTCAATTTTCAAATCACTTAACAGACTGCATCCAGTTTTGGCTTATCTCTTCAATCTTTTTTAATAAATAAAATAGACCAGGGATCATTTGCCAGCCCTGAGGCAAAGTGGCGCAGTACAGCTCACATCCATATGGATGAACTCTCCTTCTGCCCCTATACACTGTGACTGAGTGAAAACTAACCACTGGGAGCAGTCACTGGCCTGTGGTGTACCCCAGATGGTGTCAGGTTGTTGTTGCGACCCTGTTGGTTGGTACAAGCCAACAATAGTGGGGGGCATGTTAGTAACTGAACCTGCCTGCAACTGTGTGCCCATGGCTGAGCTCTCACTCCAGTCTCATTTTATTTAGTAGTATGAATATACATGGTGAGAATTACTTCATTTAGTTTTATTTCTCTGAATCGTGCCACATTGTAGATACTTGCAGTATGTGTTCCTAAGTAACATGAATGGACTTTTTTTTTTTTTTTTTAACTTATGTCATGAGTTATCTGACTAATTCTCAACTTACATACTCTGTAGCTATGGCCAGTAAAGGTGTCAAATTCTGCAAACTTGGCCTGGAAAAGCTTAAGAACTGCATCTGCAAAGGTGAGAAAGATCAGGAAAAAATACAGGCAGATGGCTTAGGGGACAGAGCACACTCAGAGTACAATGTCAAGGAAAACCTGACCAAGGACATTTAACACCCACGTAGATGATGATCCTTTTGCCCAGTAGAATCATAAAATACTTTAAAAATTTTCATCAGGGATCTTGTCAGCATCTTCAAGCACAAGAAAGCTAATCAACACCCTGCAATGGTCAAGGACAGAAGGGTTTCTTTAACAGGATTAGATGAGCTTGATATATTGTCAGGAAGACATAAAGCCCACAGAGACTGCTCTTTTTCCATTTACTCTTCACTAAACACCTTCATGTCTTAGGTAGCTTCAACCTTGGTGTGAATGCGGATGTGGGCAGGTGACATTGGCCAGGTTTTGCCAGACAGCCCCAGACAGCTGAAGCCCGTGGGCAGGTTCCTATGGTGACTGAGCACAGTAAGGCATTTTGCTTGGCTCTTAGGAAGCACTTAGCAAAGCAGGAATGAAATTCTATTCTTCTTAACATGTTTTTCTGGAGGATTTATTCACCTGTAGCCTGGCAAGCAATTAACAAGCTGCAATCCTCCTGAGGCAAGCGATAGATACTTCAAGTGTTAAGTGTATCTCTTCTCTATTAGTTCTTTGCTGTAACTTTTTTTAGGACTAGGGAATTTTTAGCCCTGGAAGCTTGGAGATGTATTATCTGTCATGACTTGCACAATACTCATTCACCCAAAAAAAAAAAAAAAAAAAAAAAAAAA
>VWZE01005166.1:12298-31857 GCA_013396675.1 Eubucco bourcierii
CTGTACTAGTGGGAGGTGTCCCTGCCTATGGCAGGGGGTTGGAACTCAGTGATCTTTGAGGCCCCTTCCAAACTTAACATTCTATAATTTAAATTAATAATCCTATTTTTTTACTAGGCAAAACCATATTTTCCCACAGGGTCCCAAATTCCTCACTTGTGAGCACTTTGAATCATTCACTTATTGGAACTGTAGAGATAACAAAGCAAAAGTATTAGGAATAAAATGAAATAAAATTCAAATCTCCAGGGTTAAGGTGTTTTTATTGGTTGTGGTTTGGGTTTTTTTCTCTGCAAAGGTTACTTTAGACTAAATGCAGAATAGAATGTATAACATGAACACAAGGGGGAGAGCATTATCTGCACTGGCAGATCTTGTCAGTGGGAAAATTTCTCTACCCCAGTACTTACATTGCAAAACTTACTCTTTTTGCACGTAACATCCTCTACATTGTAAGAGTTGCTTTAGGCTGTAGAGAGAGAAAAATAAGTTAACAAGTCAAAGGTTGTAATTCTTGCAACTGTTTGTCTGGACAGGTTGATAAAGACGGTGGAGATGTGTAGATCTGATTTGTTTGTTCACGCAAAATGCGCTTGAGATGATAAGTGAAAGGAATCTTCTCTACAGGATTTGTCACTGTCAAACACGAACCTGCTGGGGTAGGGTGAATGTCTCTCTCTCTTTTTTTTTTTTTTTTTTGCAAAAGCAAAAAGAAAAAAAACCCCAAAAAACCAAAAAAACACAACCCAGAGAGACTGAAAATAGAATGCACTTATCTAATATCTCTAATGAAACCACAGTGATGTCAGTTCTGATCAAGCTGTAATGGGAGTTGCTGATGGTGTGATGAGAGGCTTCCGCTCTACGTGTTCTCTGCGTGTTTGCTGTGGAAAAGGCTGTAAGTGATTAACTGTGGGTGAGTGGAAACAGCACAGAAAAAAAAAAAAACAACTTTGCCACAACAACAACAAGAAATGAGAGAAGGAGAGGACTTCACGGTGAATACGGAGGGGAAGAGGAGGAGCAGAGAATTCTGAGTATTATTAAATATGTGAAAGAAGACTCATTTGCTTTGTAAGAAGTAGATGGCTCAGGCACATTCACAACTTTGTGGTCACTCAAATTTGCGTAAGTGCTTTTAATTAGCTCACCACAGACTATCATAGCTGTTTCTTTGGAAATGACACTTGAATTTAAACCTGGTGTTAAAAGGGAAAGCAGTAAAAACATTACTTGAACAATGTGAAAATAACACATTTGCTTCAGTCGCTTTGGATTGGATTCTGATGCTTTTACTCACAGTGAATAGGACCTTACTCAATAAAAGCCCCTTCCTGAAGCCAATGGGATCAGGAGTGCAAATGTTTAATGGTAATAAAGCCAACAAAGTGTCTTCCTTAAGCCTCACTCTGTCAGGATTCTGTAGAAAGTTATCACACAGTCTGCTGGGTAGAGAATGAAGGATGACCCAGGGCTAAATCGGCTTTGGTGAACAAGCCAGTCACAGCTTCTCCCAGCAGCACCACTGCTGGGTCATGCACTGGGTCTTCCAACTGGATTGCAGCTGCACTGCTGTATCACTGCTCCCTTTCACAGAATCACAGAATCACAGAATCACAGAATGTCGGGGGCTGGAAGCAACCTCAACAGCTCATCCATTCCAAACCCTCTGCCAGAGCAGGATCTCCTACAGGGACCTCAACAGTTCATCCAGTCCAACCTCCCTGCCAGAGCAGGATCTCCTACAGGGACCTCAACAGCTCATCCAGTCCAACCTCCCTGCCAGAGCAGGATCTCTTAGACCAGATCACACAAGAATGTGTCCAGGTGAGTTTTGAGTGTCTCCAGAGAGGGAGACTCCACAGCCTCCTTGGGCAGCCTGTTCCAGTGTTCTGTCACCCTGAAAGGGAAAAAATTCCTCCTCATGTTTAAATGAAACTTCCTATGCCTCAGCTTCCACCCATTGGGCATCACCCAGCAGAGCCTGGCTCCAGCCTCCTGGTACACACCCTGCACATCTTTATAACTATTGCTGAGGTCACTTCTCAGTCTCTTCTTTTCCAAGCATCACTTCCCTGGGCAGCCCATTCTGATGCTTGACAACACTTTCAGCTTAAAACTTCCCCTGTGCAACTTGGGGTGATTTGCTCTCGTCCTTTCACTTGCAGCTTTGGAGAAGAGCCTAACACCCACCTTGCTACACTCTCCTTTTAGGTAGTTGCAGAGAGCCATAAGGTCTCCTGTCAGCTTCCTTTTCCCCATACTAAAACATCACAGTTCTGCCAGCTGTTCCTCACAGGACTCTAAACCCATCACCTTTGGGGGGGTTTGGTTTGGTTTGGTTTTTTTACTGGCTTCATTTTCTTGATTTTTTGGTTTTGTTTTTCTTTTGGTGGGTTTTATAATGGTTTGGTTTGGTTTGGTTTTCTTGGTGGTTTTAATTTTCCTGATTTTTTTTGTGGGGTTTTTTTTGGTTAGTTTTTGGTTTTTATGGATTTTTTGTTTGTTTTTATTTTCTTGATTTTCTTTTCTGGTTTGGTTTGGGTTTTTTTGTGGTTTTTATTTTCTTGATTTTTTTGTTTGGTTTTTATATGGGTTTTGGTGATTTTTGATTTTCTTCTTTTTTTAAATTTTTTTTTAATGGTTTGGTTTGGGTTGGGTTTTTTGGTGGATTTTATTTTCTTGATTTTTTTTGTTTCAGTTTTTTTGGTGGTTTTTATTTTCTTGGGTTTTTTTGATTTTGTTTTTTTTTATGGGTTTTGGTGATTTTTTATTTTCTTCTTTTTTTGGTCTCTTTTTTTATAAATTTTGTTATGGTTTGGTTTGGTTTGGGGTTTTTGGTGGGTTTTATTTTCTTGATTTTTTGGTTTGTTTTTTTCTTTGATGGGTTTTTTATGGTCTGGTTTGATTTGGGTTTTTGGTGGTTTTTAATGTCTTGATTTTTTGGTTTGGGTTTTTTTGTGGTTTTTTATGATTTGGTTTGGGTTTTTTAGTAATTTTTTTTTCCTTGATTTTTGGTTTGTTGGGGGTTTTTATGTTTTTTTATGGATTGGTTTGGGGTTTTTTTGTGTTTTTTTTTTCTTGATTTTTTGGTTTTGTTTTTTTTGGGTGAATTTTTTTATGGTTTGGTTTGGTTTGTTTTTTTCAGTGGTTTTTATTTTCTTGATTTTTTTGTTTGGGTTTTTCTTTTGTATTTTTTATATTTTGGTTGGTTTGGGTTTTTTGGTGTTTTTTTTTAATTTTTCATTCATGCATTTTTTTAATATATTTTTTATGGTTTGGTTTGGTTTGGTTTTTTTGGTGGTTTTTATTTCTTGATTTTTTTGTTTGATTGTAAATTTTTTTTTAGTTTGGTTTGGTTTGGGTTTTTTGGTGGTTTTTTTATGGTTTGGGTTTTTTTTTTTTTTTTTTTTTTTGGTTTGGTTTGTTTTTTTGATGGTTTTTATTTTCTCTTTTTTTGTTTGAATTTTTTTTTTTTTTTTAGTTTGGTTTGGTTTGGGTTTTTTGGTGGTATATTTATGGTTTGGGTTTTTTGGGTAGTTTTTATTTTCTTGATTTTTGGGTTTTTTGTTTTTGTTGTTTTGGGGGGGGATTGGTTTGGTTTGGCTTTCTTGGTAGTTTTTATTTTCTGGACTTTTTTTTTTAGTTTGGTTTGGTTTTTTGTTGGTTTTTATTTTCTTGATTTTTTCATTTGTTTTTATTTTCCTGATTTTTTCATTTGTTTTTATTTTCTTGTTTTTTTCATTTGTTTTTTTTTTCTCCTGTGGATTTTTTTAGAGGGATTGTTTTGGTTTGGTTTTTTGGATGGTTGTTATTTTCCTGATTTTTTTTTTAATTTTTTTTTTTAATTTAATTTTTAATTTAGTTTAGTTTGGGTTTTTTTGGTGTTTTTTATGGTTTGGTTTGTTTTGGGGTTTTTTGGGTGATTTTTATTTTCCTGATTTTTTTTGTTTAAATTTTTTTCTTTTTTTTTTTTTTTTTTTTTTTTGTTTTGGTTTTTTTTTTTTTTTTTTTCNTAAATTTTTTTTTCTTTTCTTTTTTTATTTTTAGTTTAGTTTGGTTTGGGTTTTTGTTGGTTTTTATTTTCTTGATTTTTTCATTTGGTTTTTTTTAAGGGGATTGTTTTGGTTTGGTTTTTTTGACAGTTTTTATTTTCCTGATTTTTTTTTGTTTAATTTTTTTTTAAATTTATTTTAGTTTGTGGGTTTTTGGTGTTTTTTATGGTTTGGTTTGTTTTGGGGTTTTTTGGGTGATTTTTATTTTCCTGATTTTTTCTGTTTAAATTTTTTTTTCTTTTCTTTTTTTATTTTTAGTTTAGTTTGGTTTGGGTTTTTGTTGGTTTTTATTTTCTTGATTTTTTCATTTGGTTTTTTTTAAGGGGATTGTTTTGGTTTGGTTTTTTTGACAGTTTTTATTTTCCTGATTTTTTTTTGTTTAATTTTTTTTTAAATTTATTTTAGTTTGTGGGTTTTTGGTGTTTTTTATGGTTTGGTTTGTTTTGGGGTTTTTTGGGTGATTTTTATTTTCCTGATTTTTTCTGTTTAAATTTTTTTTTCTTTTCTTTTTTTATTTTTAGTTTAGTTTGGTTTGGGTTTTTGTTGGTTTTTATTTTCTTGATTTTTTCATTTGGTTTTTTTTAAGGGGATTGTTTTGGTTTGGTTTTTTTGACAGTTTTTATTTTCCTGATTTTTTTTTGTTTAATTTTTTTTTAAATTTATTTTAGTTTGTGGGTTTTTGGTGTTTTTTATGGTTTGGTTTGTTTTGGGGTTTTTTGGNGGGGGAGGATTGGTTTGGTTTGGTTTTCTTGGTGGTTTTGATTTTCTGGATTTTTTTTGTTTGGTTTTGGGTGGGATTTTTTAGTTTGGTTTGGGTTTTTTGGTCATTTTTATTTTCTTGGGTTTTTGTGGGTTTTTTTTTTTTGTGGTTTTAAATTGTTTTCATTTTTTTCCTTTGCTTTTGTTTTTTAATCAGTTCTTTTATTCTTATTTCTTTACTGAGTGTTCCAACACTCAGTAAAACATATATTGGGGTAAATTAACATAAAGACTGTCTGGGTCATTGATTAGAGGTGGGTGTTTCAAGGCTGAAAACAATATTCAATTGTAAAATCTATTAAGATTTTCAGAAAGAGTTATATGAGTAAAGCTTTTTGTTTAGAGTGATTTTCAATATACTCTGTAAGCAAGAGAATTCTCTCTTCAGTTAGATATCTCTTTGTAATCATCATGGAGATTTGTTCTTGGAATATATGCTTCATCTTTTATTTATAGCCAGTCCTAATAACAGCAGGATAATTCCTTCTGGGTTTCCATATTTCTGCTATTATGATGGAGTCAGATATGTCAGTCCGCACACAACCAAGTGGTTTGCTTAGGTTTTGCAGAGTTTTCCCTATCATTTGGTATTTAGAACACACAAAGTTGGGTTTTTCAGGCTATATGGGAAAGGTTTTAATTAAATGGTAGGTCAAGAAAAGGAATTTGCTTGGTAAAGTATTAATCTAGAGGATTTTCTATTTTCAGATTTCTTGTCAAGATGAAGAGAACATTTTCTCCCTACTTCTACAGCTTATTCCTTTCAGAGATGCCTTTTTAGCAACTCTTTCCCCCCCATTCTCACTGGAAAGCACATTGGTTTATGAGCATCTTGAATTTGATAAAGTGTCATTTTTAGTTTTTTCAGGAGTTGTTTGTGTATTTGTGGTTTATTGTCATATCAACAGGGTTAAAGTTTACATTGAGATGCTGGGGTTTTATAGGATGAACATTCTGATCTGTTTAGTTCTACTTTTACTGCAAGCTAATAAAGTGGTAACTCATAAAACATCTATGGTGAAGGCATGTATTAATGTCCTACATTTATTGCCTTAGCCATATGGCAACTAAAATACATGGCAAAGATCATCCAGTAACTATTGGGGGAGTGAGTGTTCCATTGTCAAAACAATGCTCCTAGCAGTAATACTGGGATCAATTGCAAACCTGTGTTTTAGCTCTTCCTTCTCTTGGGAGAAACATGATTGAAATAAACCAGCAGATTCTAACAGAATTTGAAGTAAAATAGTGAGTAAAAAGTAATTACTAAGAACGTTGGAAAACATTGACTGTCATTCAAACCCAATTTTGTTAAAGGGCTTTTATCTATTTCACACATTTTTGGAAGATAATAGAAGGGTTTTTTAGGGTTTGTTTTTGCAGAAAGTAAGAGTGAAGAAGCTGGAATGATTGCAAGCACCCTTTAGTGTAGTGTTTTATGGAATCATAGAATGGTAAGGTTGGAAGGGACCTCAAGGATCACCCAGTTCCAACCCTCTGCCATAGGCAGGGACACCTCCCACTAGCACAGCTCACTCAAGGTCTCCTCCAACCTGGCCTTGAACACCTCCAGGGAGGGAGCAGCCACAACCTCCCTGGGCAACCTGTGCCAGTGTCTCACCACCCTCACTGCAAACAACTTCCTCCTAACATCCACTTTCAATCTTCCCTCTGCCACTTCAAACCCATTGCCCCTTGTCCTGTCATTACAAGACCTTGTCAATAGTCCCTCCCCAGCCTTCCTGTAGTCCCCTTCAGATCCTGGAAGGCTACTCTAAGGTCTCCTGGAAACCTTCTCTTCTCCAGGATGAAGAGCCCCAACTCTTGTAGCCTGCCCTCATGAAGTTGAATATGAGTTCTAAATTACCTTAAAGCTGTGTTAGCAATATTAAGAACCTTTTCCCTTGGGAATGTTCCCTGAGAAGTGTTTGCTACAGTCAGCAGTGGCCTTTCTGCCACCTCATGTGACTGGGACACCCAATTTTAAGGGTGCTATATATGGGCAACCTTAGGACAATTGTTCTGTGTGGCAGCCTTGTGCATATGCAGAGGAACTCTACAGTGCATGTCCAGTGGGGCTGACCTGCACATAATCAGAAACTCTACCTGGATGTGCAGGTAGTGTGAAACACCACTGATCACCTCCCAAGGCCACTGTGCTGGTTTGAGGCTAACTGGAATATTTTAATAGAGAAAATTATATTACAGTCTGTGAAAAGGAAACAATGGTGATGTCTACTTCACTCATAGGCTTGCTGAGATGTTTAAGAATAAGTACTCAACACATAGATAAGTCAGTCTCTGGGGCACAGTGTCTTGGTCTAGCAGCTTCTGGCTTTTTCTCCTCTCTGCTGAGTAATCTCACTAACCACTTTTCTCCTAACTCCCCTGGCCAATCCTCCAAACTCACCTTGCATGTAAGGCAAACCTTGGGGTAAGGTACAGGGGTGGAAAGAAGGTGGAAGGGTGGTTGGGAGCCCCTCCTGGGGTCTCTGATTTCTGGGACGGGAGTTGTGTTTCTATATTCCCTTTAACTTGTCTATGTCTGTAACTATTCCTGTCTGTTGTGTCTATCTCTGCTTGTACATTGTGCTGAGCTGTAAATAGAGCTTCAGTCCTTAACTTCCAGCTTCTAGTCTGGGTCATTTTACAAAGTGTAGGGGGGTGGGGAACTCCCAAACCATCACAGCCACCAGCTTTCCCTGCCTGAGAGAAACTGTACAAGGACAATCAGCACCATCTCACCTCGTTTCAGTTTCACTCCACTGCTATTAGCAATGATTCCATGTGGATGGGACTCTAACCCTCTTACTGTGCTAATCATTGGACTCATGAAATCATTTCGGTTGGAAAAGACCCTTAAGATCAGCAAGTCTAACCATTATGTAACTGTCATGGTCTGAAGCTAATTGGAATATTTTGATGAGAAAAAATAGATTATAGGCTGTGAAAAGAAAACAATGGTGATGTCTGTTTCACTCATAGATTTGCTGAGAGGTATAAAAACCAGAACACAGACATAGATATGAGAGTCTCTGGTTTCTGCTGTATTAACTGCTTCTGCCTGACCCTGCACATAATCCAACTAATCATTTCCTTCTATCCCCCCTTGCTGATTCTTCCAACTCACCTTGCACATAAGGCAGACTCTGGGATAAGGGAGGGGGATGGAAAGAAGGAGGAAGGGTAGTTGGGAGCCCCTCCTGTGCACTCTGACTGCTGGGAGGGGGACTGCTTCTGTAACACTTTTAACTTGTATATAACTGTGTATAGTTGTAAGTGATTGTAATATATTGCAAATATCTGCTTGCATAGTGTGCTGAGCTGTGAATATAAAGCTTCATTCCTTAACTTCATTCCTAACAGAGTCTAGTCTGGGTGAATTCACTGTTGGGGGGGAGGCAGGTAACTCCCTGAACCACTACACTAACTCTACCACATCTTTTGCTAGACTTTTTGCACCACACCTCTGTGTCTTTTATTAGTCTCAGTATTTTCCTCTTCATGATCCTTCCTGCTGTTAGGAGACAGTAAAAGCAATCACAGCTGACTGTAAGGTGTTGCACCTATTGCAGTCTTGGTGCATGACATCTTGCCATGAATATTAGGAGCCACACCCTCTGACAGGGGAACACCATGGGCTCCAGTGAAGCTGTGTCATTTTAGCACAACTGAGATCCTAACTTTCCAGTTTTACAGCTCTCGACTACACATTTGAAATGCAGGCCATTCACCTAACAGATGGAAGAACTGTTTGCACCAGACACTGCAGTTCATGTGGAGAAAGATTTCTCCCTCAAAATACTTTATTCCTTGTCAGTTCACACTGCTGACTGTTGAGCAACTTCTGCTTTGCTCTTCTGTCTGTCTAAAACTTACCCCTATGCTACTTCTTCTTCACTAATGTTTGTCCACCACATCTGGTAACTGCCTGCCAGTGCTCTGACTTGATTTTTTTTTTGGGTCCTGTTTTAATTTTTATTTGCTCTACATTGCTTACTTCTAATAGATCCTGGGAGTTTTAATTCTAGTTTGCTACTTAAATTGAAATGAATTTGACAAAGTCCTTAATTTCACAAGAAAAATACTTATCAAAACTCTGCTTTTTCAGGTTTATATATATATGTATGTATGTATGTGTATATATTTATATGTATGTGTGTATATACACACACATATATATATACATATATATACTTATATACACATAAACACACACATACATATATACATAAACACACATATATACACATACACACATATATACATATATATACATACATATAGGGCCACAAAGATGCTCAGAGGGCTGGAGCAGACCTGCTATGAGGACAGGCTACAAGACTGGGCTCTTCATCCTGGAGAAGAGAAGGCTTCCAGGAGACCTTAGAGTAGCCTTCCAGTATCTGAAGGGGGCTACAGGAAGGCTGAGGAGGGACTATTGACAAGGTCTGGTAATACCAGGACAAGGGGCAATGGGTTTGAAGTGGCAGAGGGGAGATTGAAAGTGGATGTTAGGAGGAAGTTGTTTGCAGTGAGGGTGGTGAGACACTGGCACAGGTTGCCCAGGGAGGTTGTGGAGCACAGAAGCACTGAATGTGATCAAAGATGGGACCTCAAGTATCATCCAGTTCCAATCCCCCCACCATAGGTAGGGACACCTTCCACTAGTACAGGTCACTCAAGACCTTGTCCAATCTGGCCTTGAACACCTCCAGATAGGGAGCAGCCACAACCTCCCTGGGCAAGGAAGGAAGGGAAGGAAGGAAGGAAGGCAGGCAAGAAGGAAGGAAGAAAGGAAGGAAGGGAAGGAAGGGAGAAAGAAAGANCAGGGAGGTTGTGGAGCACAGAAGCACTGAATGTGATCAAAGATGGGACCTCAAGTATCATCCAGTTCCAATCCCCCCACCATAGGTAGGGACACCTTCCACTAGTACAGGTCACTCAAGACCTTGTCCAATCTGGCCTTGAACACCTCCAGATAGGGAGCAGCCACAACCTCCCTGGGCAAGGAAGGAAGGGAAGGAAGGAAGGAAGGCAGGCAAGAAGGAAGGAAGAAAGGAAGGAAGGGAAGGAAGGGAGAAAGAAAGGAAGAAAGGAAGAAAGAAAGAGAAAGAAAGAAAGAAAGAACAGAAAGAAAGGAACAAAGGAAGAAAGAAAGGAAGAAAGAAAGAGGAAGAAAGGAAGAAAGAAAGGAATAAATAAATACATACACAAACAAATAAATAAAGAAAGGAAGAAAGAAAGGAAGAAAGAAAGAAAGAAAGAGAAAGAAAGAGAGGAAGAAAGAAAGGAAAGAAAGGAAGAAAGAAAGGAAGGAAGAAAGGAATAAATAAATACATAAACAAATAAATAAATAAAGGAAGAAAGAAAGAAAGGAAGAAAGAAAGAGAAAGAAAGAAAGAAAGAACAGAAAGAAAGGAACAAAGGAAGAAAGAAAGGAAGAAAGAAAGAGGAAGAAAGGAAGAAAGAAAGGAATAAATAAATACATACACAAACAAATAAATAAAGAAAGGAAGAAAGAAAGGAAGAAAGAAAGAAAGAAAGAGAAAGAAAGAGAGGAAGAAAGAAAGGAAAGAAAGGAAGAAAGAAAGGAAGGAAGAAAGGAATAAATAAATACATAAACAAATAAATAAATAAAGGAAGAAAGAAAGAAAGGAAGAAAGAAAGAAAGGAAGGAAGAAAGAACGAAAGAAAGAAAGAAAGAAAAGAAAGAAAGAAAGAGAGAGAAAGAGAGAAAGAAAGAAAGAAAGAAAGAGATAGAGGGTTGGAGAGGAACAAAATCTACAGCTTAGACAGCTAGCAGTGCTGTGTGCATGCCAGAGGAAAGGGTCACTCACACAGCGCAGCTGGTGGTGTTCACACTTACGCTTCCCATTGTACAAGAGGATGCTATATTCTATTGCAAAATGATAGAGTGGAAAAAAGCCATAGCAGCCTCTCCCACTCTCCTCTTGCCATGCACTCAAGTCTTTTCAACTGTGTTAAGCAGTACAGCAGAAGGATTTTTATTTTTTTTTAACTGGTTTGTTTTGTCAGTGGTTGGTGATGTGCACATGTAACACAGTTTTAATCAAATCCCAAATGCTGAAGACCTTTCAGCAGCATCTTAGGCAGCACTGTGCAATGCTTATTCCACTTGAAGTAGCCACTAGGGAGGTACAATTAGCTGTTCCCATGGAGAAGTTTGTTATACTAATAAATAATAAGTAGTGTAGGTAGAGATGGAATCAATTAAAGATATTTTTGACCATCTAATGGTTTCTGGGAATACTAAATAATTGACAACAGGTTTTGACTATGTGTTCCCTAAGCATGTTTTATTGTAACTGAAGTGTGACCCCAGGACAAGGAATGCCTGCGTGTTGACAGGCATGAGAGTTCACTTATACCACTTTCTTAAACACCTCTGCTTACAATAGGCACCATCAATCCTTTCTAAAGAGTTCAAATGTAGATGTAAACACATTTGTACTTCATGCTCAAGCTCCTGCAGCAAATTTCATTTCCCTTGTATCTCTGAAAAGCTAAAAGGACGCTTGAAATGGTAGGAAGGCCAAAAGTTACTTCTATCTATTTCTGTGTGTTTGCTTGAATGACTCAGAATTAATTTTGATATTTGAGATTGATTTAACAAACTTATTCAAGCCATAACTTAATCACTTTTATCTGTCTGAGGTAAAAAAACTGACATAGATTCAAAACAAAATCAGCTCTACCTATCCCTTGGGGTGGGAGGGGGGCAAAAGTAGTATTTGCTAAAGGGAAAATGCAGAAAATATGAAAGCAGATTCACCAGCCCTTTGAGCCTGATTTGTTCCACTCCAACATGAGCTACTTTTTTTTTTATTTTCCCTATCATTAGAGTATTTGCAGATGACCTTAACACAGGCATAGCTATTACAGGATCTTTTTTCCTCTTCTTATGTATACAGAACTTATTGGAAAAGCACACATCGATAGAGATATTTCGAGTCAGAAAGCAGATGAAGTTTCAGGAATGAAGCTAAAATGAAAATGTGCAGTATGCAAACCCCATAGTCCCTATTGCACTTCAGAGCTCCTCAAGAGACACTGAAGAGAGGTTGTTGGCAGTTGTATAATAGTAATAATAAAGATAATAATAATACTAATGATAATACTAATGATAATACTACTAATAATACTAATACTAATGATAATAATGATAATAATGATAATAATGATGATAATAATAATAATAATAATAATAATAATAATAATAATAATAATACGAAGAAGAAGAAGAAGAAGAAGAAGAAGAAGGATAAGAAGGATAAGAATAAGGATAAGAATAAGAAAAAAGAAGAAGAATGATGCTGATGGTTATGTGTATTTTCAGTTATTGTTATTATTACTATTACTATTATTGTTCTTATGATTATGATAATGATAACAACAATAACAAGGATAATGATGATGATGACAATAATAATGTTGTGTATTATTATTGTTATTACTATTACTAGTATGATGATGATAATGATAACAACAACAATAATAAGGCTAATGATAATAATAATAATAAGAAGAAGAAGAAAAAGAATGATGCTGATGGTTATGTATATTTTCTGTTATTGATATTATTCCTATTCCTATTATTATTCTTATGATTATGGTACTCATAATAACAACAACAATAATAAGGCTAATGATTGTGATGACAATAATAAAGATGTGTATTATTATTGTTATCGTTATCATTATGATCATAATGATAACAACAACAATAATCAGGCTGTTGCTGATAATAGTAATAGTAATAATAGCAACAACAACAACAGCAACAACAACAACAACAATAATAATAATAATAATAATAATAATAATAATAATAATAATAATAATAATAATAATAATAATAATAATAATAATAATAATAGTAATAATAATAATAACAATGCCTCATGATGGTAGCAGAAGGGGAATGTCTGTTGTTATGATCTACCAGGACATAAAGTCATTAATGACTGGTAATGGCTTGGATGAAATAATGTTGCCAACATTAAAGAAGAAAGTCTACTTTTGTTCATTATATTTGCACTTAGAAAGGACTTTTAATGAGCTATTATTAGCAGTTTCAATGAAGGAGCAAAAGAATCCTTTATGTATCCGATGTGAAACAAGTACTACGCAGATGCCATTCCCCAGAAAACAGCAGAACCGTTTAGACTAACCAAAATTACCATTAATTTTGAAGAAAAAAAAAATGATTTGTTCCTAAGACAGAGCTATAAAAGCAGGATAGAGAATACCTTATTCTTTATCTTCAGTCTCCTAAGAAGGTTTTATTAAGAAATCCTTTATTAAGGAACTGCAAGCCATTCCCTAGGTTTTAATGTAAAACACTCTTCTCTTAAGCCAACCCTTGAATCTCTGTTGCTTTTAGGAAACACAGGTAAATGGAATGATTTACCATCCAAAATGTCTGTAGCTGTGTGTCATTAATACACTGCACTGGACCTTGGGAAAGCTCAGATAGAAAAGAAAGGGGCAAAGTTTTGTAGACTACCTCATTCCTACCACACTGTCCCTTTTCCAGCCTTGTTTTTTTTATTGGCTTCTCATGGCTTCATGTTCAGTGAATCTCAGTGTTTGCAACTCTTCTTCGCATTTCTTTCTCACTCTTCCACTCCCATCAACTTTCCACCACATTTTCTGCATGTATCATAGCAGCCATAACAATCCATTTCTGCATACCTGATGTATATTGTCGTTTATGCCAGACTATACTGAGGGAAACTCTCTGAGAAAATAAACTATAAAGTTCTGTTAAGTCTAAATAAACTATAAAGTTCTGTTAAGTCTCTGCTAAACACATGCACATAACTTTTAAGGTGGTTAAAATAGAATTGATTATAGTAACAGCAGCAAAATATATTTGCACTCTGTTTTGCCTTAAATCAGTGATGTGCTAGACCTCCTCAGCTGAGATGTTCACAGTATCACAGTATCACCAAGGTTGGAAGAGACCTCAAAGATCATCAAGTGCAATCCATTACCACAGCCCTCAAGACCAGACCATGGCACCAAGTGCCACATCCAAACCTGCCTTGAACACCTCCAGGGATGCTGACTCCACCACCTCCCTGGGCAGCCCATTCCAGCAGTCAATGACTCTCTCAGGCGACAACTTTCTCCTCACCTCCAGCCTAAACTTCCCCTGGCACAGCTTGAGACTGTGTCCTCTTGTTCTGCTGCTGCTTGCCTGAGAGAAGAAAGTAACCTCCTTCAGATTATGTCTCCATCCCTATACAAATGTCTTTACTCTCCTCATGTAAAAGACTTTTTCTCTGTACATTCTTTTAGACTTTCAACAGTAATAGTAATCTTGACTGTGTGGCAAGTGCGCTGGTTTGAGGCTAATTGGAATATTTTAATAGAGAAAATTATATTATAGGCTGTGAATGGAAAATTATGGTGATGCCTGTTTCAATCATAGGCTTGCTGAGATGTTTGACTAAGAATACAAAACAAAGATGAGACACTCGGGCACAGACACTCTGGGGTTGTTTAGCTTCTGGCCTTCTCCTCTCTGCTGAGTAACCTCACTATCCATTTTCCTTCTAACCCCCCTGGCCCATCCTCCAAACTCACCTTGTAAGGCAAACCTTGGGGTAAGGTACAGGGGTGGGGAGAAGGTGGAAGGGTGCTTGGGAGCCCCTCCTGGGGTCTCTGATTTCTGGCAGGGGGATTGTGTTTCTGTATTACCTTTAACTTGTCTATGTCTGTAACTATTCCTGTCTATTGTGTCTATCTCTGCTTGTACATTGTGCTGAGCTGTAAACAGAGCTTCAGTCCTTAACTTCCAGCCTGCTGAGTTCTAGTCTGGGTCATTTTACAAAGAGTGCGGGAGCAGGGAACGCCCAAACCATCACATCAAGTAACCACTAGCTACAACTTCATGAGTCTTCTAGTTGGGATTAGTAAAGCACTGCTGAAATTAATCTTGTTTGCCAATTTAATTTGCTTTGCTCCACACTGTTAAGTGGCCCAGAGCACACAGACAGGGCTCCGCTTGGGTACAACTTCAGTGAAGATGATCCCTAGAAACACACCCAATACACTTCTGGTTGCTAATTGGTGTTCAGTGTATGGGGTCAGGCTAGAGCTATTCTAAAAGCTTCTCTGAAAGTTATCAAGGTCTGGTTCCCAGGTCCTCAGCACCCACTGCACTTGGCTGAACATCTTTGCTGCCCTTGTGCCTTGCCACTTGCTACGGCTGATGCAAGCAGTAGGTTTCTAAACTGTCACTAAATTCGCAGCAAACTGGGCTATAAGCTGTGGATTTCCAGAGTAGACCTGAGCCAAAATGTTAAAAAAGTAAATCTATGGGTTTTGAGAAATGGGAGGACAGAGGAATTCTGTGCATAAGCCTGTGGGAAGGCAATAGAGATGTATGGCTTTACCTCCCTTTCAATGTTCCTTCTATAGAAGGGAAATATTTTGGTGAAGACTTATGAGAAAAAAAGACAACTGAGATTTTAGTGTTGCAGGATTTGTCATAGCTTCTGCACCTGCTGCAGACTCCAGAGTTCGTGGGCTTATAGTGACTACCTATTCACTTCCTAGCTGTGTGCTACAGAGCTGTGCTACAGCTAACAACACAGAATCTCACATGGCTTTGTATTTGGTATTATACGAACTCAGGGAAGTATGATGGATAATATGCACTGCTTTATGAAATCATCCTCAACAAGAGCAGTGTGGGCAGCAGGGCAAGGGAGAGGATTCTTCCCCTTTACTTTGTTCTCATCAGACCCCACCTGGAGTCCTGTGTGCACTTCTGGAGTCCCCAGCAAAGGCAGGGATCCATCCAGAGGGACCTGGACAGGCTGCAGAGCTGTGCCCAGGCCAACCTCAGGACATTCAACAAGGTAAAGTTCAAGTTCCTCCACCTGGGTAGGCACAATCCCAAGCACAACTCCAGGCTGAGTGGGGAATGGCTGAGAGCAACCTTGAGAAAAGGACCTGGGGGTCTGGGGTGATGAAAAGCTCAACATGAGCCTGCAGTGTGAGTGCAGCCCAGACAGCAACTGTGTGCTGGGCTGCAGCAAGAGAAGTGTGGGCAGCAGGGCAAGGGAGGGGATTCTGCCCCTTTCTTCTGCTCTCCTCAGACCCCACCTGGAGTCCTGAGTGCAGTTCTGGAGCCCCCAGCACAGGAAGGACATGGAAGTGTTGGAGTGGGTCCACAAAGTGTTGGAGGAGGCCATGAAGATGCTCAGAGGGCTGGAGCAGCTCTGCTATGAGGACAGACTGAGAGATATGGGGCTCTGCAGCCTGGAGAGAGATGACTTCCAGGAGACCTTGGAGTACCCTTTCAGTATCGGAAGGGGGCTACAGGAGGTTTGGGGACGGACTATTGACAAGGTCTTGCAATGACAGGACTAGGAGCAATGGGTTTAAACTGGCAGAGGGGAGATTGAAAGTGGATGTTAGGAGGAAGTTTTTTGCAGTGAGGGTGGTAAGACACTGGTACAGGTTGCCCAGGGAGGTTGTGGCTGCTCCCTCCCTGGAGGTGTTCAAGGCCAGGTTGGATGAGGCCTTGAGGGAGCTGTCCTAGTGGGAAGTGTCCCTGCCTATGGCAGGGGGTTGAAACTGGATGATCCTTGAGGTCCCTTCCAACCTTACCACTCTATGATTCTAAGTTGAATCATGGACTGGAACAGGAGAGTTGTCTCATACCAAATGCAGCCAAATATTCATATACTAATAGAGCCTTTTGGTAGCGTTTAACAGACTAAAACCTCCCGAGCATACATATTTATAAAGATCTTAAAACCATGACCAAGCAAGGATCTAGGAAATGTGACAGCATTAGTGTGGGATTCATGTAGATTAATTGATCTAGAAAGAAATAATTTCATCTTTGAGAAATTGTTTATCATAGAAATATGATAAAGTAGCAAAACATTTTTCTAGTTCATTGCCATGCAAATATATCTAGGAACGTATGGCTAATGTAAAAATGGCCACTGGCCAAGTTATTAAACTATTTGGCTTAGCAATAGACAGAGTCCATAAAAAAAAATGTGGTTGAGAAAAACCCAGAAGATGGATTTGGGGTTGAATTGAGCTAATCTGTTAAACTGATGAATTGCACAGTTGTTATGAGGAGAGTTTTAAGCCTACCTAGACCTTGAGCTGCAACTTATCTTTGAAATACTGTGTCTCCATCTGCTGGGCAGTGCTATAACCCTCTGCCTTCCAGGAGCTGGGGCCTGGGGACCAGAGCCCAGAAGATTATTGATTTTTTTTTTTTTTTTTTTTTTTTTTTTAAATCAGTGAGTAATTAATCTGGGAAGTCTCATTTCCAGTACTAAAAGAATTTCGAAATTGATAGTGACCTACTCCATAGTTTACAGCTTAAGTAAAGTCTTTTATTCTGTTGTTTTAAAAATCTGGTTTGTTTTCATCCCCATTTTCCTTTCAGAGTGATTTATTTTTTATCTCTCTCTCTCTCCATATATATACATATATATATATATACATACACAAATATATACATATATATATATGTTACACACACTATTGGTATAAAACAATAGAAGTCACTGATTCAATTAATATTTGGAGCAAATTGCAACATATTTCAGCAAAATCATTATGAAGGCATTCAAAACTAAGAGCAACAATCAGCAGCTGAGAAAGGTTTAGCAAACCAAATATTTATTCAAAATGTGATCATTTCAATAGAGTGATTCATGTGGGTTAAGGTATCGGGTACAGCTACTAATCATAATATAACAATATAACAGTATGATAAGATAATAATATGATAATGTAACAGTATGATAAGATAATAATATGATAATGTAATAATATTATAACGTAACAATATGATAATACAATACTATAATACTATAATCTTGCAATGACAGGACAAGGGGCAATGGGTTTAAACTGGCAGAGGGGAGATTGAAACTGGATGTTAGGAGGAAGTTCTTGACAGTGGTGAGACACTGGCAGAGGTTGCCCAGGGAGGTTGTGGCTGCTCCCTCCTTGGAGGTGTTCAAGGTCAGGTTGGACTAAACCTTGAGTAACCTGTACTAGTGGGAGGTGTCCCTGCCTATGGGAGGGGGTTGGAACTAGATGATCCTTGAGGTCCCTTCCAACCTTACCATTCTATGATTCTATGATTCTAAGTAGAGAAGTAGTATTGTAATAGAGGAGTCATTAAAGACCCTTTGAAGCTATCAGAATGTTTGCATGTAGATATTGTCAAGCACTGCCTGTTTTTAGTTTGCTTGTTTGTTTGTTTAAAAGCAACTTAAGNATAATAATAATAATAATAATATGTTTATATATAAACATACTTTGACCATAGCATAGGCTTATTCCAAGATGCAACTGGAAATATTTCATAGAATCACAGAATGGTAAGGTTGGAAGGGACCTCAAGGATCATCCAGTTCCAAACCCCTGCCATAGGCAGGGACACCTCCCACTAGCACAGCTCCCTCAAGGCCTCCTCCAACCTGGCCTTGAACACCTCCAGGGAGGGAGCAGCCACAACTTCCCTGGGCAACCTGTGCCAGTGTCTCACCACCCTCACTGCAAAGAAATTCCTCCTAACATCCAATCCCTCTGCCGGTTTAAACCCATTGGTTTAAGAACCATTATCTTAGGTTTTGGGTTGTTGTTTTGGTTTTTTTTGTATAAGGAAATTGCCATCAAAGCATAGTTAATCTGAGTTGAATTGGATTATAATTGGAGTCCTTATGAATGGGGATTTAAAATTATTCTGTATTGTCATAGAGTAACAATATGTTATTGGGATATTAAAAGTAGTTGGCAGCAGTATCATATATGAGAGCACATTTTGCATTAATACTTTTTGCAAAGTTAGTTCAGTTTTTGTTTGCACATCTTCCTTGTATTTTGTGTTATAATAAACTGTAGAAATGTCAGTGCATTAAAGGTTTCTTAGCTTTAAAAATGCATCACAGATTAAGATATAACTTTTTTAAAAAAGGAGTCTATCCAAAGCCTTTTGAAGTCAATTGAAAGACTGTGACTTCAATGAGCTTTGGATGAGCCCCACAATGTGCTCGTTGCAAAGTAACAGCTGTGCAGGCTTTTGTTTGCAGGAGAATCAGAAGTCAACATTTGATGGTTGGGATACAGTGAAAAGCAAAATAAATAAATAAATAAAAAGAAAAAGAAGAAGAAAGATGGAGGCAAAATAATACATAGCATTTAAGAGTGGAAATGAATGTTGTTTGTCTTAATTAGAAGATGCATCATAAGCCTTTGACTTTCATTATTCAGTTGAAACCATTTAAACAAAAAGCATCTGAAGAGGTCAGGATGTTTCTGTGAAGTTTTAGTGGAAGGGCATATAAGCACCCTCTTGCAACCAAAAGGGAATAACATCTTCACTCTTTGATACACAAATGAAGAAGAATGGCAGATCTAATTTTTTTTTTTCCCTTTTAAGATTTATGTTTTGGAGGTTATTTTTTCACTTATTATTTACAGCAGAAGGAGGCGACTTAGAACCCAGTTTCTTGAGGGGTTAAATGCAAGTACTTTTTCATGTCACATATGATTATGCAGTTGCTAACCTTCAGAAATATTTAACAAGGCAAAACACTGGCATAATGCAGTCAATTCTATGCACACTGAGTGGAAATAAATGTGAGAAATCCACATTGCGAAATAAAATGTATTGGAATAGCATGGATTGGCCAACTGATACTTACTAAAATATTGGGGGGGGGGGGG
>VWZE01005167.1:10020-28870 GCA_013396675.1 Eubucco bourcierii
CCTAGTGTCGCACAAACCCGAAAATCTCACATAGGCAGAACAAGCTCTTTCCTTGGAAAATCCCCCGCATTAAATCCAATTTCCATTGATTTCAATTGGCACCAACTTCATCAGACGTTAATGTTACAGTTTGTAAAGTCAAACCTTTATCTAGAGAAATAGTTTTACATAGGATACATGAGAATCTCTGTGTGTGCATTGCCATGATAACGGAGAATTTAATTCCACTGTGCAGCTCTGCACTAATGCAGAGTTGGGCATTGTTACCTGGTAGCCTGTGGTAGGGTGTCAGCCTGTGATAGTAGTGTTACAGGTGAAGAAATGTGTCTATCTGCTCACATACCAATTTCAGAAGGCCATCTCTCACCAACAGAAAACCTTTTGCAGGTATTTGCCATACTGATAGTTAATTTTAGGATATTGTAAGGTATTTTATACCTGATTTTCTGATGATGGAAAATTATTAAACTAGAGCTTAGCAAAAAGATTTAAATAAAAAAAGATGTTAAATAAAAATGATTCTGAGACAAGATGCATGACAAGATACTAATTAACACTTCTTTGTGCTTGTGGAAATAATTCTGATTGAAATTAATTGCATTCTTTATTAAAGCAAGGCTTGGTACACAGCATGCTGTTGAAATTCTACGCAACAAAAGCTCATCCAGAACAATGGTATCACTGCTCACCTCTAATGTCTGGATGCTGAAAGCCAAATAAGAATATCTCTGTCTGGTCTGAGACTTTACCAGTAGTGGAATCCAAACAGATATATTCCGTGATTGTGTGAGATTCCTGAAAATACTCTGTGATTACCTGGTGCCTGTTCTTTGTGGTCCTTGATGAAAATAAGTGACCCTCCAAATATTTCTGTGTTAACTTGGTGTACGCTGTCAAATACATTTGGTAGAATGTTAAAGCAAGGTGGAAAACCGACAGTGATAGCACTTACCTGTATGTTCATGGGAACAGTACTTTAATGTATGTACTATGTTTCAGTGTTAGCTGTAGAGCTAGGCCTAGAGTTCAGAAGTTTTATCTGTTTCCTTTTCTTGGATCAGCCCACTTCTCAAATTACTGTACCTGGGGTTTAGAAAAGGAAAGGAAAAGGGGCACTATTAAGTCAAGGATGTGAAAAAGGTAGGAACTGTCAAGAACCTTAAGTTAATGCCATCTCTTTCCCAGAGGACAGCAAGGTAATAGCCAGCATCACACAGACATGGCCTAGAGCAGCTAATTACTTCTTTATTAATAGCTAAAGTAACTATGAAGAATATTTGAGTACCATCTTCTTGCACATCTTGGTGATAGTCAGATCTGGGAAAATTGAGAACTGCAACTTGAGTACAGTCTACGAACTGCAAAGGGCATAGAAAGTGGCAGAGTTCCTGATGCAGGAAAATGCTATGTAGATGTTTAATTCTCAGCACATGAATATTCCCTGAAGTTCAGTCTGTGCTCAGTCTTTGCCGGATTGGCACATTAGCACTGAGAAGCTAAAAGACTGTTTTCCACAAAGCCTTCATTCACAGTGCTTTGAAAAAGTGAGACACATTTTTCTCTTACACAGCATCATGTCATTTTAGCAGTGTTGCTCAGAAGGATCCCATAAAGAGGTTTTGCAGTTGGAAGAGATGGGTGCAGCTGAGGTTAATGCTGACTTTATTGCCTCATCATCTTTCAAAGGCTATCAGTATGGAAAGCAGAGTGAAGGCATATCTATTCTGTTTTTCTTAACTAAAAATAACTCTGGTTTTAATTTTTTTTTTTTTTCATCCTGAGGCCAGACTTTGAGACAGTCTTGAAACATTTCAAAACTTACTAAACAAATAACCTTACTCTGCCATGAAAAACATCCCAAAACATTTTAAGCCCCTGTTGTTCTATCTTGACATATCCTGGCCTAGTCACACACAGAAACAGGAGGCTTAACAAATGATCTCCATGTTTTCCATGAAATACATTCTAAACAAGGTAATGGCAAGGCTGGTCATTCACAGAAGATCTAGAATTCACATTGAGATTCTGGTCATTTTCCTCTGGAGTTTATGTTCTACCTTACAAGCAGGAGGGATATAAACGTACATTTTCACTTTTTAATAATTGAAAGGTAAGACAGATAAGCAAGGGCAAGTAATGAACTATCTGGATATGGCAACAGTGAGTTGAAAATTCTTGTTATTGTTCTTTACAGACATCTTTCTATTTCTTAGAAGTTTTTTTTAAAAGTAGGGCCAGATATGTTTTGCATATCCAAACCAGTAATGAGCGCTGGGGAAAGATCCATCAAATCCTTTCCATTCTTCTCCGTGGTCATTGATACATTGGGACACCAAATTATATTATGTGAGTGTCAAATTTTTGCTTTTCTGCAGTGTTGTTGTGATTGACAGTCCGCTGCTGAAGAGTGATACAATGCAGCCCTTAAGGTACCTGTTCTGCTTTTGTCTCTTTCTCAGCTTTCTAAGTGCATTTTTACTTCAAGATCAGAAGAATTTAAAAGCCTCAAAACAGATGAGAGATTGTTTGAGAGCAATCCTAAGTGCCTAAGTTCTAACTTGGGTGGTAGTGTGCTTAGTGCAGGCTCTGACTTGGTGAACATGTGTTTTGGGAGGAGGAAGGAGTCCTGCAGGCACTTGGGAGACCTCTACTTTTTGCAGGATCCAAGGGTGACAACTTCCCATTTTGATTTTTCTACAGTATGTGTTTAAAATTATATCACTACATCAGCTCTGCACAGGAGCATTGTTACCAAAATGTCTTCTTTTTAGTGTGTATGGCCTTGTATTTTTGACCTGGTGAAAAGAAAAGGCAAAATAAGCCTTCTACTTTTTTTTTTTTTTTAGCAGACACTGTCATGTTTATATTTGTGACTTAAATCATACTTGCAACGTTCAGCTGCAGTACATCTGTTTGGTTAGTAAAAGCAGACATGTCAGTTCTTAGAGAAACGGTACTGTGGGCTCTGGACAGCTTGTTAAAAAGAAACAGTGTCTCCTTCAAAGAACTTTTAGTTTGTATAGGCTAAAGTGGAGGAAGAATGTCTGACAAATAACTGGTTTAATTTCTACATTGCAATTTTAAACATGAGCTTTTTACTAGCTACAGAGATGAGAGAGCAGAACTCATAAATGGTGATATCTCACTCTTCCATATAGTGTGGCAGTGAAAAGAACTAATGCTTCCTGGCTGGGTGGTTCAAATGAGATGCCTCAGAGACATGTTTCTCAAAAGAGCTGTGAAAGAAATGTGGATCTCTGTGGCCATGGATTGTTGTATACAAAGGAATTGGACCCTTCACAGTCTGTGACACCATTTGTAATCTTGAGCTGGACATGTACATGATTATTGAAACTTGGTAGGGGGTCTTCCGATACGGTCTCTTTCTGAGTGATTTTCTGTGTTTACTCTGTCTCCTTGTCTCCAGTGTCTGCCTTCATGCCAGTTTATTTTTCAAGTGCTTGCTCAAGCCTATTCACTTTTTAAAATTTTTTATTTTTAGCAACTGAATAACAGCTTATCACAAAAAGGTTGCTTCTCATATAATTTTATTTATTTCTATTAATTGATATCAGAAGTTGTTCACAGTAACAGTATTCTATGTTGATTTAGCATAAAGGGATCAAATACACGCTACTGAAAAAGTTATACAGAAAGCACAAACCTGAAATTTCATCACTTAAAGTTCCATTTTACTTTTAAGGATGAGTAGTTCCATAGGCTGTCCATTGGAAGTGCTTGTGTCACATGAGCTGAGAGTATGGAAGGCTAAACTTTTGTACAATCTAATTAACAGATTAGGCACAGAAGCCTACAGGAGCCTTGTTCCAGAGATGTTCACAATGATCATACATTTGTTAATTAGCAAGAGAACCATTGTGTTCCAAGCTTTTTTTTTGTTTTGTTTTTTTGTTTGTTTGTTTGTTTTGTTTTGTTTTGTTTTAGCCTGGAGTGAAATGAAGCCACTTGATTCAAAAATTCCTAGTGAGAAATGTTGTCCCCATTGAAGTCAGTGAGAATTTTGCCATTGATTAAGAGGGGCAGGATTTAATACATAATCTAAATACAGATGCCTGGAAGAAAGAGGGAAGCAGAGATAAATACACCAATGACACTAAGGCCAGACAGTGATCTCCACAACGTTGCCTTCCAGCGAGATGCCAACCAGTACTGACACCCTACTAAAAAACTTTGGAAAACACTTTTCCTGTAGTCATGCATCAATCAATATGCTGGTAAAATAAGAAGGTCACAGAACTCTGCTTTGGTCCTGCTATTGCAGTAGTACTGATTCATGATGATCTAGTAGAGTTTGAAACTGAAATGCCTGATCTTAGCTGGACAGTAGTGAGCTCTGCAGAGGCATTTCAGAATCAGTGCTGACATACTATAGAAAAACATGTTTGGCTAAAATTGCACAGTATGCCTTTCTAAATTAGATGAAGACCAGGAGCTAACATAAAAACAAAATGAAGGAAAAATGACTCCCTATGATCTTGGAAATCTTCTCCAAGTCACATAGCTATTTGGATGAAAATTGCTATTTCTGAAGGCAGATCTTCCAGAGTCCAAAAGATGACATCACATTTGTACTCATAGACAAACTAAGTGAAACACAGGGATTTGATATATGTTTTCTATGATTTGATATTCTCAACTACCTACTGATAGCTCACAGTTGGCCTTCTCTTCTTAATACTTTATTAGCATATTTTGTTCTTGAACCAGACTGTCATAAGGTACAAAGTGATGGTAGCTCTGGGAATTCCCATGCATACCTCCTGGTGCACAGCTATGACAATGAAGAGGTTTACCAGATCAGCTCCATCCTCTCCTGATTCTGAAAATGTGAGAGTTTTATTTCTTGCTTCTTTTTTAGACCATTTTGGATCTTTAAGGCATTTCATAGAACTCAGGAACTACCTAATTTTAGTTAATTTTAACATCTGCCTCCTTACTAACAGATAATCCACTCACTCAGCCTTGCTTACATCATCATCTTTGAGTCTTTAACAGCCACTTATTTAGTGCAAAGCAAATGCTGATTATTTTTTAAAAGTTTTATGTCAGCAAAGATGTCACTCTGCTATCTAGAAAAAGATCAGCTTCACAGAATCATAGAATCATAGAATGGTAAGGTTGGAAGGGACCTCAAGGATCATCTAGTTCCAACCCCCTGCCATAGGCAGGGACACCTCCCACTAGTACAAGCTTCACTTGTAACTCATTAACTTTCTCACTTAGCTTCTTGTCTGTTCACTTTTTGTGGTTCAAAAGATCTGTAGTTCAGTCTGCAAACATGAAGCATTATCCCATTACCTCTGGTGATCAATATGTCATTTCACCTCCAAAGATAGTCTTTACAAGTCTGTTTTTCCCATGACTGTTACTGCGTATGCTCTCAATTATTGCCATGACTAATTCTGTCAAACTGAACAATACTAATTCTGCATTTCTGTAAAATATTTTCCCCAAATGATTTAGAAATTCAGGGTATTTTAACTACAGCTGTTTAGGTGAATTGTTGAAAGAACTGGCATGCAGCCCCAGTTGTATGAAATTACATAGTCCCAAGTTTAAACTGTTAGAACATGTTATTGGAGACAGCTTGGAACAGCCACGTAAAAAATCCGCAGGCTCTCTAACTTTTCTTTGAACTATCAAGTTTACATAAACTGATTCCTCCTCTACTTCTTGGCAATTCATTCTTAAATTTCTAGCAAAACTTGAAAAATTCCTTTAGGAGTCTGTCTCCTCTTTGGCATGCCTGAAGCTGGAGCTCTGGCTCTGAATTTTAGAGCTGTAAATGTCAAATCTAGACCTAGGTCTTAAATATACTAAAGCCATGTGTTGATAGTTGTGAAGACCTTGTTTACCATCAGCTTCTTCTTAGAGTCTGTTTTTAGATATAAATTGGCCTGTATATAATCACACTTCTGTTAATTTTCAGGAGGGATGTAAACAGTACCTTTTTCTACGTAGTGGGATGCTTTTCATTTAGAGGCAGCTGTGACTTCAGAGACATGAAACTACCATTTCATAGCCCTTCTTGATGAGCTTTTCCTTGCAACAGAGTGGTGTGCCTTTTGGTTGTCTTTCTGAGCACCTCCTTCCTTTTAGGGGCAGAAGTGAAGGGGTTTTGTCTCACTCATCTTTTCTGTCTCTGTAAAGCATAATAATCTCAGCTGTACAGTCATCCTGACTTATTCCTAAGTACCTAAAGGTACTGCAGCCACAAATGCCACACTAGCACTTTCACAAGAATTGGTAAATGATAGTTTCATCTCCTGAACATAAACTTTGACTGAATTTCCAGGTACCCTGCAAATTGTATCTATGAGCAGGCAAACATTTTACAACTGTGTAGACTGAATTAACTTTTTTTTTTTAAAGTGGTTACTTAGCTTTTCATCTCTCTGTATAGTTTTTGTTATTTGATTTACTCTGTTCATCTTCTGCTTATATTGTACAGTGGCATAACAAAGCCAGCTTTTTCTATCTTTAAACCCTTTAGGAAGGAAATATGAAGATATGATTGTTACAATAGATGTTTCAAGTTTCTTTTTATGTGTCTGTGAGGAGAATTCTTTGTGATGACAGATCTTGGGAAGTAAAAAGAGGCAGGAAAGTGATAAGTGCTGAAGATAGTGATACAGATTTACTCAAAAATAAAAACCCAGGCTTGGGAACAGAAGGGAAAAGCCATGTTCTGACCAGGCCTCTAATATTACTATGTAAAGCAGAAAATCTGAAAGAATCACATTTGGATTTATGTTGTGGCTTATAAAGTTTAAATGTGTTATTTTATGGGGTTTTTGTTTGTTTGTTTGTTTGTTTTTTTCCATATATAGCAAATTTAAGCTAAATTATTACCTCTCAAACCTTTCAATAATTGAGGTTTTCCTCTAAGGGGAATGTAGCACATGTGTAAATGGTCCCTTTGCTCACCATAGAAATGTTCTCCAGAGCATTGTGATTGCCGTGTATAGGACTTGGCTATCTTGAGAAAAGCTCCATCTCTGTATCTGTAACCCATGAGAACTTAAGAGTAGTTTGCCGTGGCTCAAACTCTGCTCCTGCATTGAGAACATAGGAGCTTTCTCTGTGCTGGCCACAAAGTAGGACACCCAGGAAGCTAGTTCATGCATAGCTTTGATGTGTATAAGGGCATAAGGACTTCCCCCTGTGCAACTGTATCTTTCTTACCATGTCACATTTAACATTTTTCATCAGTTACACCCATTTCACTCTGAGATTTTTATGATGTTTTGTCTGTCTTCTCTTCTGCCCTCTTTGCTCCATACCCCATTTTTTTCAAATTCCTCCTCTCCCTCTCCTGATCCCTTTCCCACCCCTCCCATCCCCCTTGTAATTTTTATATCATTTACTTTTATTTCCTGTGCAGTACCTGCGGCAACTGCTTTTCAGGTCCCCTGCTGTGCAAATCACCATTCACAGAAGATCTTCCTGTCAGTGACTGACAAGAGGTGCCAGAAGCAGGCTAGAAGAGTTTTAAAACCCATGAGTTGGCAAAACAGCAGGTATCCGTGTGCAGTTCTGGATACGCCCCTAGCATTGGTTCCTATCTTGCATCAAAGAGTTTTTAAGATATGGCCCACAGGCAGAGTTTCAGGTTAAAATGAGCATACTCCTAGTGTTTGGGTGAATCTATCATCTTAATTTTATTTTTTTTTTTAATATAATGACACTAGCAGCTTGGTTTTGGTACATTTTTGGTTTGTATTTTGCTGTTGTTTCTTTTCTGGGGGGGTTTATTGGTTTGTGGGGTTGGCTTGGTTTGTGGTTTGATTTTGATTGTTTGTTTGTTTGTTTGTTTGTTTTAAAAGAGGCTAAGATACATCAAAGGCTGAAGGGGAAGAGGAAATGTGTGGGATTTTAGGTAATCCTAAGAATGCCCTGGACAGTCTTCAGTCTTCTCTCCTTGACATACAGGAGAATGCAAGCAGTTTGGAGGAGTTTTGAAATTTGGTTTACCTCCTGGATCACCTCAAAGACCTTTTTAACTAGGCCCTAGGTGCTAATACTCTGCACAAGAAGCTCTAGATTGTAGGCAAAATGACACTGGAATCAAATACAGAATAAACAGCCTGCATAAAGGGTACAGAATTTAGTCCACTGCAGTCACTTGATCTGAGAGGCTTAAGGCTTTAAATGCTTCATACCTGCAAACCAGCTGTAAAATGCAGCAAATAAAAGTAGCCATGGCCTGATATTTCAATGTCCCAAATATTTAATAATTTGCTGTCTTCTCTGGGCACATGAAATGCAGTTCTAAAATTAAATTTTAATTCTGTGTCAGCATTTCGTTATCCTTTTAAATCCATCCATCCCTTCCTTCCTTGTAATTTCAAGTTTGTTTGGGTTTGGTTTTATTCTTTTTGTCTTTATTCTCTTCTTCCCTTTATTTTCTTCTTTCATCTGTTTTTCTGCATAAGCTCCCTTTCAAAAAATTCTGCAGTTTCTTGTTTGTTTTTCTTCCCCGGTGGAAGAAAAATAGTAAAGGTAGCCAGGAGACTGCTTCTCACTTGGTAGTTGCGTGGATGAGTTGGGTTTGCATGGCAAGGTTTTGTGGGGAGGGACAGGGGTGAGGGGTATGTGCTACAGGAGTGGCTTCTCTAAGAAACCGCCAGAAGCTTCCCTTAGGTCTGATAAAGCCAATGCCAGACAGCTCCAAGAGGGACTTGGCCAATCATGATAGTGCTTCTGTGATAATATACCTAAGAAGAGGGGTGGAAAAGCCTGCGCAGCTGCAGCCAGAGGAGTGAGAATATGAGAAACAACTCTGCAGACACCGAGATTAGCAAAGAAGGAAGAGAAGGAGGAGATACTGCAGATACAGAGCAGTGATTCCCCTGCAACCTGTAGGGAAGACCATGGTGAGGTGTGCTGTTATCCTGTAGCTCATGGAGGTCTGTAGTAGTGCACATATCCATCTGCAGCCTGCGGAGGATGCCACACTAGGGCAGGTGCATGCCTGAAAGATGTTGTGACCCATTGGAAAGTCCACAGTAGACTTCTTGCAGCACTTTTGGATTCTTGGAGAGAGAAGCACATTATGGAGCAGGTTTGCTGACATGACTTGTGAACCCTTTGGGGATGCACACTGGAGCAGTCTGTTCTCAAAGGACCGACCTCATAGGGAGGGACCCATGCTGGAGCAGTTTATGAAGAACTGCAGCCTGTGGGAAGGATTCATGTTCATGAAGGACTGCCTGCTATGTGAGGGACCCTGTGATAGAACAGGGGAAGAGTTGCAGAGTATTCTGTCCTCTAAAGAGGAAAGGGCAGTAGATGAACACATGAGGGGTGGGGGGGAAGGCATTTTAAGACTTAATTTTAATTTCTCATTATTGAGCCATGAGTCTTTCATTGTATTTTCTCTCCTGTTTAGCTGAGAAGGGGGAGTGATAGAGCCAGTTTGGTGGACACCTGCTTGCTAGGGAAAGAGGGTGCTGACAGTTTCAATCCTGAAGTTGTCACAAACTGTTGTACAGGCAGGTACCTGCAGATTTATCAAAAAATCACTGTTTTGGAGCGGGACTGGATGTTATCAGGAGCTTGTGTTGCTAAAATTCTTTCGTGAGTTTCAAGCTCTACTGACAATTTGCTGGTAAACGGCCTTTCCAATATTCAACTTAAAGACAGGACAGAAACATGGCCTGCTATTCTGGAGACCATACTGTTTCCTCAGTAAAATGTGTGAAATGGACAATTTACATGGAAAAAAACCCAACAAACAAATTAAACATAAAAGATCTATTGATTCAAATACAACAGGCACTGTTCCTCTCCAGGTGTTAAGCACAAGGGAAAGCTGCAAGCATTTGGGAGTTTTAAATAATGAGTGCAGAACTGTGTTTCTTCCCCAAACAATCATTCTTCCAATGAGTATGTCCATGAAGGAAATTGAATTCAAACACTAGCTTATTCCCATGCTAATTGGTGCACTCTCTGACTCACAAGAAAACAGTAATTCAAACAGAATCCAAACCAACATCTCTTGTTTCTTGTAGTCAGTGTTGCAATTGTACTATGGTTATTACAAATGGTACTGTTTTAGAAGAACACAGCCTTAACAGTATCTGTGGTTCTGATTTTGGAGGTATGGACTTGGTTCAGGGCTGGCATTAATTGGTGATTCAGCAGTGAAGCTAATGGCCATAGAAGCTGCCTCAGGGTGTCTGTTTGTTTATGTAGCTCTACTCTCCCTTAGGCTACTTCCCTGGCTTAATCCCTCCCCTACCCAGCCTAGAAATTAATGTCTTTTTCTTATTTAAGATTCCATAACCCATTCATATTTAATATTAGTTTAAAGAGGAAACAGCCCCAGGAGAAAGAGGTTTTGTTCTGTTGAGGCATCAGAGTCACTCTTTACTTAATGAAGAGAAATGACAGCAAGACGTATAAAAAACCTCAATCAATCAACCAAAAAAACTCCATCTAATTTTAATTTAAAAAAAAATCTTTCTTGAATACAACTATTTACAATTACATCTAAAATGTCCAATATGTGCAGTATAAATACATTGATGTTTCAAATCATTCAAAATTTAATGGAAAAAGATCCCAAAACATGGCATTGGCAAGATTTTCTCATTGGGCCAGTGAGTCTCTTCACTACTAGCTAGAAATGAAAAGAAAGTAGTCCTCCTAGGTTCCTTTTACTCACTTGATTTCATTCAGTGACTAAAGTTAACACAAAGAAAATTTGTCTTCTCTGCATACTCTAGATATATAGACAGCAATATTAGACATTTGGTGTATTTTTTTTTTCTTGGAATGAAATATCTCCATTTTGCTACATCTGGCACTCAGCATTGCAGCTGAAATTCCTTTACCACCTATGGATAAAAATTAAATATAAGATGAAACCTACTAGTTTCAAAATCTTGAAAGACATGATAGCCAGAAACAACTATTACAAGCCATTTTAATAAACTTTCCTTTGTTGATTAAAATCGGTCATTTGAAAAGTAAAATATATTTAGATAACTTTACATTTTCCCCTTGAGAATGCTTGCATTAACTTTTATTTTTAAATATTGATTTATAATCTACATTTTGGCAATTTTTACCTTCTGTAGTTACTTTAATAAATGTGTATAGTATATACATACATAGTAAAACTACATATGCGGACATAGCTGAGGGAAAGTAGATTCAGACTGGATCTCAGGAAGTTCTTCAGTATGAGGGTGGTAGCACTCTGGAATAGGCTGCCCAGGGAGATTACATCCTTCCTAGGGCTGTTTAAGGCCAGGTTGGGCGAGGCCTGAACAGCCAAGTCTAGTTAAGAGACATTCCTGCCTATGGCAGGGAGGTTGGAATAGATGAATCATAGAACCACAGAATGATTTGGGTTGGAAGGGACCTCCAAATGTCATCTAGTCCAACCGCCCTGCAGTAAGCAGGGACATCCTCCACTAGATCAAGCTGAACTCTAAGGTCCCTTCCAACTGAAGCCATTCTATGATTCTCTGATTCTGTGATAACAAAATAGCTCTATGTGGTTGTAAATCAACATGTTTAAAAATTACCAGCCTGAAATAGTTCTGTCTCTCTTTAAGAAAATAACTGAGAAGTATCAATGCAAAACAAGGTAAAAATAAATCAAAGTTTTCTGCCTTCTGATTTTCTATCAGGCTGTTCTGCTCTAAGCTTTCATATAATTTGTTAAAATGCTATCTTGACCAAGCACTTGTGATAGCACAGGTTATTCACAGGAAAAATCACAGTGCTACCACCTTTTAGCTTGTCTGCGTCAGCTGAAAAAACATGAGCACATCTTTCATGAAAGCAAAGTATTTGCTGTTAGATGGAGGAGACTAAGAAATGAGTCTGTTTGTTTCCTGTTTAGTTGGAAGAACGGAAGCTGCCTGTCCTAGTTTTGCAAGCCAATCATCTTCTTGCATTTGACCATTGTCTGGATTACAGAAAACATACAAGCAGCCCCTATGGATATTGGTCAGCACATCTGCAGAAGCAAAGTACAAAGTACAGGAATTGAGGAAGGAAATCACTCAAAAGGCTGAGCAAAATTAAACTTTGCCACTTGTTTGGAATTGGTTTCAATGCATACACACTTTGTCTGAGCCATGGGGTTTATTCCAGTTGTGGTTAGTGTGAGTAAATGGAAACACATCCATGGTTTCACAGGCTGAAGTTGTGCTAACTGCCTTCAGTCCTCACTCAAATGGTTGTCTTTACTCTAGGGGCTATTTGGAACCAAAAAGAGTTTTGTTCTGGCAGATCCTGAAGAAAGTAAGCTGCCATTCAGCACTGAAGGCTAAAGGCCTTATCTGGATTTGGATTCTTATTTTTAGCACTGCTGTATCCTGGTAGGGGAAAGCTATATATCATCTTTTCAGTATATGCAAAATGTGGAGGAGAAAAAAAGCAAATACTGTTGCATAAAAAAATGAAACTCCATATTTGCATAGGCAGTTGTTGCATGATTGACCCTCAAATATTACTCTCAAAATGGGAGTAATATTCCTAGTTACTCAACATCATATTTTGTTTCTTTCTTTAAAGCTTTTTCTCCCCATCTTCCTCCACTTCCACCCCCCTGTTGTCTTTATTTTTCCTGGTATTTTTCCACACTTTATTTCCTAAAAGACTAGGAGGTTTGATGATGCATTGTGATTTCTTTTCTACAGGGCTTTATGAAAGAAGCTGGAGGCAGTTCTCATTAGTTTCACTGACATCTTTTATCACTTATCAGAGGAACAAGCAAACGGAGAGCAATTCCTTTGATCATGGCAAAAGTAGAAAGAGTATTAAAAACCTTATGAAGATTCACTAAGTAGAAAGTGGAAAAGACAGTCTGGGCATGTTTCAAAGAAGGAACATGATTTAAAGTTGCCAGATTTGCTTGTATATATTAAAGAATTGTTAAAGATGATACATATTACATGCATCCTTAGATTTTTGTTGTTGTTTTGTTAAAAAAAAACAACAACCAAACAACACAACACACAACACTCAAAGGAGGGTTTAGGCAAAATGGATGGAAAATAAAAAGTGAGCCTGTCAGGAAGGAATTCTGTCATTCAGTGAAATTTCTTGAAAATGAAAATAAGGTCACAGCAGTGGCACCATGCATTGAAAAAGAAACCTGTTCTCATTGGGGAATGTTAAGAAACCTTAATGTCATCACCTAACGTGATGCCCTCGTCATGGGCCTTGCACTGTTGTCAACACAGCAGGGAGAAAAAGAGAAGCAAATGTACCCTCCTACCCAGAACATTATGAAGTCTTACGAGTCACTAGTGCTGTATGGCTGAGGCTCAGTTATGCACTGCTCACTCAGTTCTCAATTTCCGCATCTGATCAGCTCATATCAAAGCATCGGATCTGAATAGCCTTTGAAGGCCCTTGTTTTAACCTGTGAAAATACAAGCATCACAACTGTTCAGGCATTTTCTTCCAGCATAGGCTGTGTCAGCCTTGCCCCTGCGGCACTTTTTACTACCATAATTTTTAACTATGTTGAATTTGATTTGGATATGATGCAATGTAGCACATCTCTATAGCACCTTTTATGCAAGCATCCCCAGAGCACTTTCTGATCAAGCTAAAATTAGCGATGAACTACATAAAAATTCCTTAAAGATGCATTTAAAAAGAGCTCGTAAGGAGAAGGCAGAGATGTATGCACTCAGTTCAACGTTAAAACAGGCAGAGGGACGAGCTCTTCTCTCCAACACTAGTGAGAGAGGGGGAACTAATTCAGTGTATTGCTTTTATAATAGGCTTGGCATGTGCTTCTCAAAGGAATGCAATGCACTACTCTAACAATACTAACCAGAACGAATTGCATGAATACTGTAACTGACCTGGAGGTGGCAGGAGAATCAATACATAGGTGGGTTATCGGCTCTTGCTTTGTCTATGCATTGTTCTAACATTTGCTGCTTCTTATGAGACATAGGAAATGTCATATCAGAAACAATTATTTGAGATACACAGCCTCAGTCATTCACAAGGAACACAGTGGGAGGAATAAGCATAGAGCTTTGTGGGACATGAATCGTGGATGTAAAACGACAGAAATATTTTGTCAGAACAAGGGGTTTGGAAAGAAAGAAAAATTCAGTTGTTTCCTCAGGATTGTTGCCAGAAATTGTCATGAGACCCAGGCTGACAACAAGTGACACGCTGAGGAACAAGGCTTACAGTTCTTAATGAAAATCAGGCCAGCATATAATATCCTTCATTGTAGTAAGCCTTTCTTTTGATCTCATCCCTCTCTTTTAAATAAATACAATGTTTTAAATGATGTTTTAATTTTTAAAAAATGTTTTAAAATAAATAAAATGTTCCTTTAAGGCAGACATTTGATCATCACCTTTGCTCTTTAATAGAAAAGAACTGTAGAGCCTGAAGATACACAAAACCTGATGAGAAAATTAGAGACTGCTGCCTGAGGTGATAATGTCTGAACCAGCAAGAAGCAAACTGAATATAGTCAGTTCAGTGCTCTTGCTAATCATGATTATGCATTTTTGTTAACAGCTCTGCCTGCACCAAAGGTCGCAGTCAAGCTCCTGGAAGTCCACCTCCTTGGTTTGTCCCTCCTTTTTCCAGAGCAGTGAGACAAATGGCATCGGTAGTGAGCTCGAATCATGGCAACTGTGTGACAAATGCAGACGCCTGAGGGCCATCTGCAAGAGGCAGGAAATCCTTAAATGGCACCAAACAAAAAGAGGAATTTCGTAGCCACGTGGTTAAGCAAGTCAGTATTTGAAGCCTGGCATGTGTTACAAAGCATAATAATTAAAAATAACCCTTTAAAGAGATATTTTAAAATGTAACTGTACAAGAAGACATAAGCTCCTTTAACTATAACTAATACATTAAGCAAGTTGCATTTTCTGTAGGGATGTGCCTTCCAATACTTAATGGCTCCAGGTTGTAGGTAAAAACTTAATACAGGGCACAGCTGTGCTGCAGTATGGCAGGAAGAGGAAGAAGCATGTATGTCAGAAAACTGCATCTTGGGATGAGCTTTTTCTGTCTTTAAGACTATATATGTGTGCTGTTGAGAAATGAAGATTTTATCATAATAGGAAAACACAATGTGGAGAGGATGTACATTCAGTCTATAGCATTCAGAAAATAAATCCCACCTGGGCCTGAGGAAAGACCAACAGTATAGCTCAGTTAGGAAGTTGAGGCCATCTCTGGAGCCTGTCCTGTTGCAGTCACTCTTTTATCCTGTGGTGAATCAATTGTGAAATGTGGTGAAAACTGAGGTGAGACATGGTCTCTCAAGGACCTTGTTTCCAATTCTGTGACCTTTCCAATAGCTACTAAATTGATCTATTTTGCTCCAAATATAGCTGTGGTGTCTGAGGCAGAGAAAATGGGGAGGGAGGAAAGAGTAGAGGAAGATCTATGGAGCCCTATACTAATGTGAAACAACAGCAAAATAGCAAAATAGCAGCTATAAAGACATCTAGTGGAAAGACTAAACCTCTGGACCAACTCACAGGCCCAGTTCTGCCATGTGCTTCCTCTTACTATGATTAGCTGTGTAATGGTTCTTTGTCTCCTCATCCCACTTGTTGCTGTTTATTGTGTTTACTGTTCCCTTATCCCCTCTATGCTGAGCATCAGTGACATGGTACGGTCTGACAGAAATAAGGAAAATATGCTGAAATGAAACAAACTGTCTCCTTTGCACTGCCTTCACGACTTGCCTCTTAACCTAGTTATTGAAGGGGTTTGGGGTGGCAGAAGCAAACAAAGGCTGTTTTCAGACTGCTCTGCCTTCCCAAAGTGAAATTAATTCCTTTCCTACACAAGAGATTTATATGGCAAATTAGGTCAGTTATCATTAAGCTATTGCACAGCAGGACAAATCATAATTTTAAATACATTGAAAATGCAAGTACATTTAAAATACATTCTGATGCAGTGGAAATCAAGCCTCTTAGAGCTGCTATGTGGACTAGTCAGAGGAACATGGAGCATAATAATGAAAGAATTTAGTTGGGTTTACTGCTGCTTGTGAAGACTATGTAATTTATATCATTGTTTATATTTACTTTCAACTGCTATCTCCTCAGGATAAGAAAAATATAAATGCATAAACCCAAACCTGACAGTCTAAGTTACTTTCTAATCTTAAAAGAAACTTAGGCCCTTCCTTTCTCACAGTTTCCGAACATCAGCCCTATAAGTGCAGCCTTGTGCTATGCAACTGATGGACCATTCTTTTGCTATTAGCAGATTTCTTCTCTACCATTCACAAAGCCCCAAACTTTTCTTCTAGACTGCATTTCTTGAGTCTTCCTTTTTATCATTTCACGGCGGACTTTATAATCTCACAGGCACCAGAGCCCTCTGCCAAGGTTTATGCAGATTTAAAGCCTGGATTAATCTCTCCCAGTATTTATATATTTTTTTTTCTTTTTCTGGAAGAAACTGAATAGGAAGGAGGGGACCCCCTTCAAAGATTTGACCTCCTGAGGGTATCCTTTCAAAGACTCTGGCATAGTTTTCTGGTTTTTTGCTTCCACTGGACTGCCCAGTTCTCTCATGCTGTTTCCTAAGCAGTTTTAAAAGCTAGTAGTTTCTGCAGAAATCTTTTGGTAAAAAGACATCTCGATGCAGGAGGAGGATGCTTTCAAACTCTAGTCTGCAGCTGGCACTCAGTATGGGCAGAAGCCAGTCTCCAAATCCAGGCCATGCCAGCAACTTAATAAACATCACTAGCACAGGTCAGGGACTGTAGGCCTATGCTAGCCAGATCTGCTGTGCTTTTCACAGGCTGCTTCCAAAACCACCTCTATGTTTTGCTATTTCCAGCACAGATAAAGGAGATCGCTGGCAACTACAGTCCAGGTTTAGTCACCGTGTATTCCCCTTCTGTGTGACAGAAGAGGGACAAAGATAAAAATCAAAACTGTGTACATACGGTGTTTGTGATATATTTATACATTTCTCTAATTAAATTAATGGAGCTTTAAAATGTTTTATATAGTTGGACTCGAATCAGGACCAGCTCTCACTTTCACACTTGGGAGTCCAGCTGTCTAAAATGGAGTCAATGAACTTTCCCTAGCACCATTCAGAAGGCATTATGGGTCCATTTATTTTTACTTCCCTCCCCCCATTATTTGATAGTTCTTTTAAGAGTTCTGAGTTTCACTTGGTTCCTTTTGATCAGAAGGAAAAGGTACTGTAGGAACTGAGACACTGCAGTGACTCTGGCTTTGAACTCACCAGGTCTAAAAGGCTGCAAGAACATTTTCTCTTTTCAGCTTTCTAGCCAGCTCATACAGCTGACTGATAAAGGCATATGTTAAATTGTCCTGAAGGACAGCTGGAAAGTCAGGTGTTCCATCTGAATTCACAATGGAGTAGAGATAGATAAACTGAGTTTAATCATACTAACATTTATATGTTGGACTTTAGAGTTAAAAAAAAATAAAAATAAATCAAGTCGCTAAATAAAAAGTTTATTCTCCTGTCACTTCAGCCTGCGGGAGTCCTGAGCTCCTGCAAATGCTGCAGCTCCATCTAGCGGCACCACAGCCAGCCGTCAAAAACACTAATACTGGGGGGAAAAAAAATCAGGATTTAAATTCTGTGTTTTTAGTAAAATTCTTTAAGATTTCCTTTCAGAAAGGAGTCTACTCTAGCGCTACCTGGAATAAAACAATATTTAAATTACACTAGCGTAGAAAGATTAATGTATGAAAGCTCCATCCAGCCTATTTCTCTTCAGTATTTTTCTTGCCTCAAAAATCACAGACTTTGAGATGTACTCCTATTTCTAATAAAAGAAGGTGGTATGTTTAAAACTATGTATGTATATATAACCGCATGGTGCTTGAAAAAGCAGCTTTGAGTCAAATTTCTCAAAACACTTGGCAAACATTTATTAAGCATCAAAACAGTCACATGTGTTTATCCGCTCATCAGTCCCTCTGTCCATCCACCCATCCATCATGCATAGAGTTTGTGCACATGTTCATATAGACAGTAGACCTTGTTCTACTCTCAGTTACATTACAACTTATTTCAATGTAGTTGCCCTCAGCTCTCATTGGACTGATATAAGAATCGGTCTCTTGTGTATCTGTATATAGAGCAAATACACTCACAAAGTGTGATGAACATATGTTGTAATGTGATCTTAATGTAAATAGGTTGGTTCTTTGGGGTTCTCACCTCACCCAGATGGGAATTGACATTCAGTATTTTACACCATCACAACTGTGTTTAGTTTTTCCAACACATCTTGGTCCCGCCTTTGATCTAATCAGAAAATAAACATTCTTGATTTGATTTACTCAGCTGCTCTCTGAGCCACAAACCCAAGATTTCATCTTGTGTCCTGAACTGGACTCCCATGCTGCTTGTACAACTCTGTTGAATTCAATAAATGTATTTAGCCTTATTAAGATTCAGGAAAGCATATATTATCCTCCAGTGATGCAGCAGATAACAGGAGTTAATAACAAGTATGTGATAAAGATCACAGGATTCCCTGTAAACAAGATGCTGCACTGCACAGAGAGCATCTTGTCTGCATATGTTTCATAAGTAACTAGGCATCCTCATGGGCTTCTTTAGTTATTTTAGAAAGTTGTGTAAACAGTATTATCTACTTAATGCCCCAAATGATATAATAATTGATATGGAAATGGGGCAAAGCTCAATAGATCATAATACAACTCTCCAAGGACTCTTGGAGATGATCCGCTCAGATTTTATTTGCATTTTCTTCCAGCTTGTATGCATGCAGCCTGTGGTTTGTTAGACATACTAGACAGAGGTTAGGTGAAGAATATTCTTTTTTTTTTTTTTTTTTTTT
>VWZE01005167.1:28888-39272 GCA_013396675.1 Eubucco bourcierii
TTTTTTTGGACCCTTTTTAAAAACAGGAATTTATACTTGGACTA
Source organism: Eubucco bourcierii (assembly GCA_013396675.1). Classification (NCBI taxonomy): domain Eukaryota; kingdom Metazoa; phylum Chordata; class Aves; order Piciformes; family Ramphastidae; genus Eubucco; species Eubucco bourcierii. Next base: position 28,933 of record VWZE01005167.1, read on the forward strand.
TGACCCCTTGTAGATACACTTCAAAGATGAAAAAGAGATAATACTGAAAAGCTCTGACTGGTGTGCTATTGTTGAGAAAAGTAGATTGTAACAGAGTGCTAACACATATGTTAGTATGCAGTGGTTGTATGATTTCTCACGTTTAGACTGCAAGAGCAGTGGAAAGAAACACTGGAGTTCTAAGAAATTCTTAAAACTGGAAAAATGCATTTGGAAATACTTTATATCGAAGCCTGCATATTAATTTTATGTATTCTAAAAATGTCCTACAGAAGACTTTGTGCCTTTTTCTTAATTTTTTTTTTTTTTTGTGGCTAGAATACTTTTCCTATTTATCATTTATTAATTTTAAAAATATAATAACAGTTAGTCAGACTTACTCAACTGTTTTTCATAGACATCACATCCAGTTTTCTCATGTATATAATGTTAGGCAAAAATTAAGCTCTGTTGTGGCTGTCCATGCAGGATGAAATTATGAGCATGCAACTGTGATATGTTTCTATTTTGCACAGCTGTGATGCCAGTTGTGCTTAGCTATTTCTCCAGTCACTTAGTGTGGTCTCCAGACCACTGTATTAGGCTTTGGGAAAAATCACTTCTCTTATTTTTATGACAATTCTTTCAGCTTTCAAATGCAGAAAATGATACATTAGAATGTACTGATCAAATATAAGTAAAACATAGCTTTATAGAAGAGGGTAAACCCATACTGTATTCAAGTGAAATCTGAGATCTGATTAGATTTGGTCAAGGTCACTCAGTGGGCTTGTGACGTTGCCAAAAGCAGAATCTGGGTCTCCAGATATTCTGTCTGTTGACACCAGCTGCCTTCCAGGTACAGAGAAGGGCTGATGAATGTTAATAAATGCAAGCAGGACAAATGCCAAAAAAAATGCTTATTTCTATTTATTTTATTAAACTAAAGACTTTTTTTTTTTTTTTAAAGCATACATTGTTTTGTGAGAAAGAAAATAGATCAAATGAATTTACTTGTAAAACAGGGGTTTATCACAAGGTATTGTACAAAGTAGAAGGAAAATGGCTGTCTGGAAGCAGGAACCACCTGCTTACTTGATTTATATTCCATTCTTGCATAATGGTAGTGCCAGTGCTTCTTCATCCAAAATAACTTCACTTTTGCTGGTCCAGTACCTGGGGGTGGGACATCATGCAGACCTCATGGACAGTGCACAAGGATTTTAGTTACTGTTTCTTCAACAGTTTCTTAACTAGAGTTAAGGAAGGGCAATAGGTAAGTGAGACATAGATGTGGATGAAAATTCCTTCGTGAATCACTCCTGTTCAGAGGAAATCCAAGATGTGGGTGGCAGGGGCAGAGCATCTATTTAATTTTTATACATCTTAGGAAAAAAACAGGGCAGATTCAATTCATGGCTGGAAGCCCTGCAGCCACTAAGATATATTCAATAAATTGAATAGGGCTTGTATAAATCAAGATTGCTTCATTCCCAATGTACATTTCTAAATCGAAGTTAATCTATTTGGTCAAGTTTCACAGCTTCTCTATTCAGTAAGTACTGAAAACCCGAATGAGGAAACTGTATTAGGGAAGTCTTGGGTGAGGAAATACAGGGCCAGAAGTTACCTGTGTAAAATTCAGGTTAAGTCTGTTGCAAGAGCTTCAGGTGAAATCCAGCCCCCTGGGGACCCCCATTAGTTGCCATCACCATACTATCTTCTTCTTTTAGATTATTTTTTTCATTGCCACCTCTGAAGAAATTAATAAATGTGAAAGTCACAAGCTTTGCATTAGGAAGAAGGGAATATGTACATGATTTGCTTGGTGGAGGTTGAATTTTTGGAGGAGGTTTTAATTTTGTTGTAATAGTAGTGGAATCAAATAGATTTTACGGAATCTGCACTTGACGCTTTGATGGCACATGGTGTAGGATCCACAGTTCCATGTATGAATTGACTTGGCTGGAAGTCTCTTTGCAGCAGAAACTGAAATCGGTCCTTTCAGTAATGTAGATCATACGGTCTTCCTGTGGAGCACTGAAGACTGAGGTGTGGCTGGTAAGTTGCCGCATAGACCCCATCTAAAAGGCTCCCCATTGAAGAAGTTTGGTGTGGTGGTTTATCCAACAGACACATTGCTCCTTCTTGACACCACTTACGAAATTATTTGGTTCATTTCCCCCCATAACACAAGGAGACTATCTCTGTCTTCTGGTAGATAGGGACAGTCACCTAGTTATTCTAGGACCAATTTGCTGACAAAACTCTGCTTGTATATTACACGAAAAAGCATTCCCCAAAGAAATTTAGCATACACAACAAAATAGCAGGGCATTTTGGCACCATTTACTTTAATGCCTTTTGAATTAGGTAAATATTTCTTTAATCCAAATTGCACCTCCTCGTATTTCTAATGTGCACTGCTACACCAACAAAAACTGGTAAGCTTTGGATCAGTTAAGCCTTCAGGGATGGAAAGTTACATAGCATTACCACAAGTAAAAGCTAAGTAAGATGTCTCTGATGTTCCACTTTCGTGATACTTGTGTGATGAGATATTAATAACTGGGTATGAATTGTGAATTATTAATATATCTGAATATAAAATTTTGTTATTAATATTTTAAAAATTAGGAAAATTCCCTCAGATTCTTTGGATTTTCGGTCTACAGGAAATATTTGCACAAAGGATATTTGTTAACACAGAATTAAACGGTTTAAACAATCAGAACTTGGAAAAATAAGAACGCGAAACAGGAAAAACTCTAACTGTGCTGCAGAGGCTTAGCATTAACCCTAGCACATGGTACTCATGATGCCTTGGATCCCTCAGTAAGTTTCCCGTACAAGAATGCTTCCAAAACTCATGATAATGATCCCACGGTAAAATACAAAATATTCCAGGCAGAGGGGGAAGATAGAGAGAGAGTTTCTGCCGAGCNCGTGTGACCGCACAGGCACGCTGAGGGGCTGCACCAGACACCTGACACGTGGTGCTAAGCTCCTGGCCCCAAGGCTTTGCTTTTGCTCAATCTACTTCAACTTCGGACCCTGAACAGAAGGAGGACTAAGCGAGGGTTTAAACCAGCCTGCCAGGATTTATGCCTGCCAGGACAACTTGTACTTGCTAGTCGGCTCTAAGGCAAGGGTCTGCGGACATAATTACCTAGTCACATACAGTTCCAGAGGAACCTGAGAAGAATCCAAGGCAGTTGCACAAAGGAGGGAACAAAAGAGGGGAAATTACTTTTCCCTACCTTTTGGTCTTTCACTATAAACTGCTTTGGGGACAGAGCAGCAGTCTTGCTTCCTTTCTGCCTCAACTTCAAGTTGCCTGACATGAGATGCACTGCAAAACCCAGACATGCTTTCCTCTTTGCCACTTTGTTCCTGATTCAAACATGATTCTCTAGGAACATGTTACCTTTGATCCCTTGTAACTGTCCTGCAATGTGGCATGTTGGGAAGATTAGTCCTTAAGTCTCTTAATTAATCACTCTTAATTCTCTTACCCTAGTATAAGCAGAAAAATTATTGTCAAATAATGAATAATCCACATATTTTGAGTTTAATGCCTAGCTGCTAATAGCTACTTAAACTATTAATTTTCTACTCTAGACACTTGCATTATTCTGTTTTGGTTTTTTTTCCCAAGCCATCCTTCTTGTAACAATGCATAACGATGGTTTTCAGATTCAGTGCACTTTCAATCAGCTAATTTTTTTATGTGTTTGGGAGGTAGGTTAATACAGTTACTAATTTAGAGACAGTGTCATTGCAATCCATGTAGTACCTGTACAGGCCTTAACGTACTTACTGGTCTATGTTTAGCAGAGAATAGTGACCCATGCAGGCATGGGATGTTAATTACAATATTTATGAGAATTAATTTATCAGATTATTAAAATAAGTGTATGAGAGAGATAGTAGGGTTGAGGGAAATTACAGAAAGCAGGTAAGGAGACTCCTTCAGGTCTTAGCAAGAGAACTCTCAGAGGAACATTAGGGCCAAAGTAAGCTTACTATTCATGTATGTGGATTGGATTCCTGAGAAGGAGTTATCTGTCATAATACAGTGCCGCCAAGATGATATCTGCATGGTACACAAAGCTGTAAAACTAAGGCAACGCCCAATTTACATAAACCTCTAAATGGCAACAGGGGAGCACAGGGTTAACACAGTCTGTTAGCCATGTGTCTCACAGCTTGATAATCAGAATGAAATGCTAGCATTATATTAGACAGATGCTCTCCCTAATAGCACCCTTCTGTGGTTCTTTTCCTTTGTGATAATAGCGCACATGGTATGAATTTTCTGCCCTGGTCAGAGCTGTACTTAGAGATCCTCCCAAACAAGAATGTGCCTACAATGCAAGTTATAGAAGTGTATCAGCTACAAAAGGGTTTGTATTCCCTCATCTCTGATGGATTCCTTGTCACTTGTATTTTTTTGCTCCTATCAAAGTTGATTGCAAACCTTTTCCTCAAGTTCTCCTGTCCACAGCAGTTGACTTCAGAGGGAACAAGACCAAACCCATGTTCTCAGAAAGCGGCAGTGTGTTTGACTGGCTTCAGCTAGAGAAGTAAAAAAAGCTACATTCAGTGTACTAAGAGGCATCCCTTACATTATTCTTGAAAGGAAGTAGTTTCCACATGAGCAAGCAATGCCTCTGATTCTGCAGATTCTTAAGTGCTTTATTTACTGTATTCTCCTGTTTTGAACATTCACATAAAATAGGTTATGTTCAAAATAGTAAAAGCATAAATTGTTCCTTTTGAAAGCAGAAGCTTTTCAATTTTTTTTTTCCTAGTAATAGAGAATTATGTTAGCCAGACAGGTAATTTCCAGATCTTACTCTTTCAAGAGTTTGTCTTCAGGAAACTTTCATCTTCTATGAATTTATTTCTTGTGTTCATTGCACGTATTCCCGAACTGCAAGTTCTTTCAGGGTAAAAACCCTTACAGGATCTTTTTTTGCCTTCCATTCTTCCAATTTTTCTTGCAAAGACAGAAAATCCTTCCCAAGTTCATATGCCAAAGTGATCATTGTTTCTAACAACGGAATGTAATACCTGTGACTGGTACGGACTTGAAGGCGTGATAGAGCTTTATCTCCATATTCAAAGGCACTTGCTGGATTGTCCAGGTCCTTGTAGCACACCACGATAGCACAGAGAGTAGGGACAATTGAGACAGGGTTCCCTCTGGTCAGCCTTTCCTGCAGCCCAACCACTTCTGAAAGGATTTCCAAAGCTTTGGTGTACTGGCCACCCCGCAGGCAGCCATATGCTTCCTGAAGCTCTGGCCTTGTTAAAAAGTCAATAAATTTTTTTGATCTTCGGATATATTTCATAGAATATAAAAGTCTCAGGTAGTCTTTGAAAGCTAATTTTCTCTCGTTGATTATTTCTTCTGTGAAGTTCCCTGTTAGAGTTTTTTTGGGAAAGGTCAGATCTTCCATTTCCTCACTAAATTCCTCCAGCAGATTTCTGTGCAGCTTCTCAAAATCTGAGTAACGCCGTTCAATTACACATTTCTTGTCATCAAAGCTCCCTGTTTGCACAATGATGATTTTATACATCTAAACATAGTAAAACAGAAAAGTAAGTGTGAGATGGACCACTCTAGTCCCAGTGAGGACAGATTTTCTGTGCTGCTGCTTTGAAAAGACTCTGCTTGTATACTCCACCAGATGAAACCTTCCTGCACCAATTTCATGGATGTAATCTTGTATACTCCTATGGCTTATAGCAGTTGCTGCCTCTGATTATGGTGCATGCTCTGTTTATGCCTAATATTTAAAATCTGCAGTCATCAAATTAATAATTCCCACCTCCTGATGTTTTGTGCTTTTGTCACCAGATTCAGCCTTGGTATGTAATTTGCAGATAAGCAATGCACTAATGGATCCCATTCTGCAAGGTGCTGGGAGCACTGAACTAGCAGCAGTGTGAAAGATGTAAAATCAGTTACAAAGCATTTCTGTGGCTGTACTTTGTGTGTAACAGCCATGGCTGCTGCTATCTATCATCTTAGGGGTATAGTTTAGTGTTGACCCTGCAGTGCTGGGTTGAGGGTTGGGCTGGATAATCTTTGAGGTCTCATCCAACCATAATTACTGTAATAAATGTGCTACTAGCAAAATGGCTGCAAAATAAAGTAGTCTGTTATGTGTTGTGCAGATAGAGTCTCTTCTGGTCCTGATCCAAGCACAGTGAGGAAGGCTACATCCTTAATATGCATAAAACACTGGAGCTGCGCTGAGGAACACTGAACTGTGCCACCATACACCAGCTAAGGACACAGACTGTTGACCTTGCTGGGTTTTGGATGATGACCATGTTCACATTTTACTCCACCCTGTTTCCACTGGATTATACAGCCACCGGAGCAGCTTCACTCATGCCACCTGTTTTCTTTGCTCCTGTTGAAGGGCACAAACCAGAACTAGCATGCTAGTTTGTTCAATTCTCTTCTGTGTTTTTCCTTAAAGAGAGATTCTCTCTTTTAATCTTCATAAATGAGCTCTACAGACACTCCTTGAAAGGTTTCTAAGTGTGACCCAACTTCTCTGATCTCTTTTCATTTGCAAGCACTGTAACATTTTCCTATACTTTCCCCTGCTCCCTGCTGAAAAGTGTGTATATGCCCAATGCATAGCCAAAACAGATCCCCCCAGCTATGCCCATATGATCAGGGAGAACAGGTTCTACTTGGTATGATCACGGCTTGCAAAACTTGGCTTTCGGTAAGGCTTTCATGTAGTGAGGCATGCTGTGTGCTGTGCAGACCCCTGTAGAGTGAATAAAAATTAATGATCTTCTTACACATTCATTTCTTAGCTTACCACATATTTAGCTAAGTGGTGCTCTACAATTCTGGTTGATGGGATTTCAAAAAGGAGTTTGACTTGTCTGCACTGGCGTTTTTCATTCCTCCAGTATTCTTGAAGCTCCTTAGTGGTCATCGAGGAGTTTGGACTTAGCGATGCACTGGAATCTAAAAACCAGTATGTTTCGTAAGTCAGACTACAATCTTTGCATTTGGAAAGAAACCTCTTAAACATTTACTGTGAAAAGAGACCCTAGAAATACTATTATTGTAGAAGCAGGACCTCAAGACTGATAAAATAAAGTAATGCCATTGTTTATGAAGACAGGTTTGAATTCTTTGAGTAAAGCTATTGTGGTTTTGGGAGACACCAAACTGACAGTAGAACGAAGTTGTAGAAAAAAATATTGACAAGTATTGTATGTCTAGGTTGTAACCTCAGGCATAGTTTGAGCAGGAGATACGTTTTACCATCTGACACATATTCAAATATTGCCCCTATTCAAATACTGGGTTTGTGCGGTAACAGGTGAAAGCTGAGAAAACATGAATATTCTAACCTTAAAGGAGAAACTTGAATAACCAGCTCAACTGAAGGAGGGATTCTCACATTCTTCTTTGTAGCTGAACTGATGCCACATTTCAGCTACGAATATTTTATATACCTCCCTCCATTCCTCTCCCTCTCCCCCCACAATCACATACACACACAAACATATATACATATGCACATATAAAAATGTATAAAAATGTAGGACATCTATTTGAACAGTTTACTTACAGAGGAATTTATTGTAGTCTTTCTAAAGGATTTCTCTGCATTTGAAATCTAATTTGAAATCTAAATTGTGTTCTTCAGGTGGCAAATAGGGTAGCACAGTGAACAAAAGAAATGGAATATATGTATTTCAATGGGCACAGCAGTCCCAATTTCCAATCAATAATGTCTCTGTCAATGCAATCAGCTGAAGGCAGTCTGCAGTGCATCTAACACTCAGACAAGGGAGGTGAATCACCACAAATGAACGAGAATATAACAGCCTGATGCAGAAATACAATTGTGAAGACACCATATCTCCCCTTCAGCACTCTTGCTTTTATACGTTCTTAGTCATTTGGCCATACAGTTTCAATTATCAACGCCTCCAGGGTTTGGCAAAGCACGTATTTCCTCAGGCAGGTGATGCCTATGCCATCTTTGTAGGCTAAAAATCTAGATGAGATTTTATATCTTTTGGATTATATACACTTTTTTTTTTTTTTAATAACAGATGATGGCAATCTTAAACACAATCTAAGTTTAATGTTGTCTCTTCATAAGGCATTTGAGAAACTAGTGCTTGAGACTAGCTGCAGTCATGCTGTCTTTGCTGATAGTTTCAGCAAGAAGTTCAGATTTAATGATGTACAGAAAGTGCACTCCTGAGACAGGCTATCTGATAACTGTTTTGGTCCCTGGTGCATAAATTACACCTGGAATACATTTCAGGTGCAAGAGATTGAAAAGGAAAACTGTCTGTGTATATACACACAAGGATGTGCAACTGTTTCATTATTGCTAGATTATTGCTACATGTTTAATCAAGGCTTATTTTCAGTGGAGTATAGCAGTTTAATTCTGGCCTACTGCTGCAATAAATAAAGCAAGGATTTTATATAAAAGATTTATATAAAAGATAGGTACATGAAAACTAAAATTAAAGGATGGAACTGACCTTGCAACTCATCTTTTTCTGGGTTTTCTTTTCTCACTTGACATGGAATTTCAGCTTTGGGTTGATTTTGTTCTTCATCAGATGGACTTGTGGTAGAAAACGCAGTAATTCTGTTTCCAATTTCCAGAAGTTCCCTCTCTGCTGTGCAATGTGATTCTTGGTCCATTGCAAGCTACCACTAAAAGATTTTAAAAAAAAAGGAAAAAAAAGGACATTTCTTATTGAAATGCCTTTGGAGGACACAACCTGGTAATCTCTTTTATTGATTTATTCATTGTTCCCTGTGAACTTGTATGAGGGCAACTGTAAAGTCATAAACAGTATAGTAGTAAGTAGAATTATGTACTAGTGAAGAAACATTCCTATTACCATTACAACTAAAAGTGTTTGGATAGCTTTCTGGCAGATTAAAATCCACCATGAATCCATTCTTGTGCATTTGATCTAGGAATACCTGTGTTAGCAGGAGGGTTGTACTAGGTTATCTCCAGAGGTCCACTCCAACACTTACTATTCTGTGATTCTATGAAAACCATGAGAAGTTATGTTGAGTAAGATTTGATAGGGAACACCATTCTTAACTATGAGAATTCTGCCATAAACTTCAGTGTGGGCAGGCTTTTTCTCCTTGTATTTTGCCCTCAAGCTTGCAAGTATGAGTTCAGATTAACTAAAGTCTTGGAGGTAATTAGTATAACTAGCAGCCTGGCTCTCTTATGCTACTAGAATTTACCGTTCTCAAGACCCCCAAACTTGCCATCTGTTGTTAATCACAACCTGTAGACCAAAACTACTAAACCTGTAGATTATTTATGTCATATTTCACTGCTCTTCAAGTTCTCTCCAGAGATTTGTTTCTGTACTGTGAGAATAAAACAGCTGAACTTGACAATGGCTAGTTGTAAGTAGAATTGAGTTTTCTAAGCATCTTCCATTTACTTATCTTTATACCCTATACACAACGTTTGTAGAAGATCTGTATGTCTATACTGCTAGGACTGCTATTTTACCACATATTATACCTAACACAATATATTCCTAATCCACAGTCCAGGTTGTTCATTTTGCTGCATAAATGTTTCCCCAGGATGTTTTATTGGTTTTGTTCCTTGGTTGCTTTGTGCTTGTGGGTTGTTTTTTTCATACCCACCTACTTGGTACACCATTGTGTTGAAATAGTTCTAGTAGTGTCCTAACAGCTTTGCCAAGGTGCTGTTTTCTGTAAGTTAGCACGAGAGAGTTCTTGCTCGCAATCCAGACAGTGGGTGAAAAACAAATAACAGAACAATCAACTTCTAAAAACAGCCAAGTCTCCCTGATACAAATGTAAAAACAATGTCTGAGCAGTGGTTATTAAGTAATGTGAGAGTTTGGGACAGGGATGTTACTACATATTATTTTCCCTCCACTTGTCTACCACACAGTTATGCAATGCACAGTTATGCAGAGGTGAGGAAATGCCTTCAGAAGGCCTATTGATTTCTCACAAACTGCAAGGCTATAAAAAGAAAAGCAATTACTTTCCCCACTGGAATCAATGGAAGTACAAACCACTTTCCTAAACAGAAACCCCTCCTTTGCCTAGGTTGGATAAGCAAGTGCATACATGTTGTCATCCTCAGTAAGACCATCATGGAAGCCCTTGGGTTTGGATCTGAGACTAGGAGGTGAAAGTTCTTACCTTTCTTCTAGTCTTCCTTAAATTCTGTTTGTTTGGTTGGTTTTTTGTTGTTTTTGGGGGGCTCTTGCTTTTTTTTTTCTTTTAACATAAAGTGTAGTGACATTATTGTCTAATTGCTCCATTAAAAAAA
>VWZE01005167.1:39288-62704 GCA_013396675.1 Eubucco bourcierii
AAAAAAAGCGGGACAGTTTAATCCAAGAGCATAAACATGAAAATATCTGGGTTTAGTGTAATCTCAAATACAGCAAATTAAATGAGGAATCTGAAAATGGCTGAACAAATTTAAATTGCAAGTTTTTCACTGTTGTGAGTTGGTATAACCTTAGAAGCAAAACTGTATTCAAGATATATATCTTTTTATATATAACTCTGTATACATAAAATATGCATGGTTGTGTACATATATATAAAAATACTACTTCAAAACATGACTTACCAGAGAAACACAACACACTTGTAAATAGAATGCAGAAGTGAACACTATGATACACATTCTGCCTTGAATGTATGTCTCCCTAGGAAACAGTACTTCATAGAAACAGTTTAATTTTCACAGCTAAAAATCACTGTAAACACTTTAAAGTAAGCTATTGCTTATTTTTTACATAAGAGAAAGTTCCAAAATTATATAAAAAACATTGCCACAAATCACACAGTGTTACTTGGAACAGACACTCACCCTGTTCCGTTTCAGGGTAAATGCCACTCCACAACTCTGTGAATCGCACTAAAACCAAACTGCACAGAACACTCACCTGGAAACTGCTGAAGAGCTTTTAGTTGTGGTGCATGTGGAGTCTGCACGAAATCATGAAAAGATTGCTTTGCATTTTCAAAACACACAAAAATATGTCTGTGTTTTCATCTAGCAGGCATATCTGTATTTCACAAAAAGGAAGGAAGAAGCCTCGATTAAATCAGACTTCCTCCTCCAATTGGCTCACTGGTTCAGCGCTGACTGATTACGCATGAAATCCCCTATCTGCCTCTAACTGCCCTTGTGCTGTCTGTGGGCAAGGCCCGGCCTGCTGTCCCCAGAGCAGCTCCAGCAGCCAGGGCAGGTTTGCAAACAGCAATGTCAAGATTACACATGCAAACAGAAAGTCTGGCAAAGCAAAGTGTTCAGCAATAAATATAAATACAAGATCAATGGAAACTTTTCTGAATGCATTTCTGAAACTAAAAAAACCACATTTAGCAAAAGAGGGATGAATTAAAAATGAATCAATATGTAAACAGCCTTCTGTGGAAAAACTTGCCCCTTGAGGCATCTTTAAAATACAACAGACTTAACATCCAGTTCAGGAAAGAAAATGCAGATGGTACCACAATAAACAGCCTCACCCCACGTAAACTCAGAATTCTGACAGAAATCCCAGTTTCCACACAATGCTTAAACATATGATTAATTTCAAATATCTTCTTAATTAAAGTTCAAAAAGAAGCATTATCCTATCTGACATGACTACTAAACTTGAAATGGGCTTATATGTGCCTAAAATTAATCTTTGTTAAACTGAGGACAAAATGAAGAGGAATGAAACATTAATCCACATGCTCTTCAGCCCAGATTCTTGTGCAAGTTCATCTCACTTTGGAAATTTGCTTTAAAGCATCAGGATAGCTATTTCTGGGGTAAATGTGGATGTTATCTTTTTTTAATAATGTATGTTTCCCCACTGCCAAAACTCACTCACTGAAAAAACAAGGGATTTTAATGCAGCACAAATGTGGGAGGCAAACATCCAAACGACTACATGGATTCTGCTCCACACATTCCTTTAGAACAAACACTTTAAAATAATGTAAATCTGGGGCCATAAACTAGCAATGCTTCTCTTCTGTTTTATTTGCAACGTAAAACAATGCCAACTTTTAACTTGGATTCAGTCTAAATGTAGAAGTTTTGCCAAAATAGCTGTCAGAATGATGAAAAATCACTCCCAGGCAGCTACAGCCACACTGGCAGAAACCCTAGTGTAGATGCTGTTATGCTGGCAAAGTCCTTTAGACCGTTTAGCATGTTCCACGAGGAAAGTGATTTAAGTTACACCAGAAATCTGTGCTTGCCAATACAGCTCTAAGGTGTAGCTATACCAGCCAACCCTTTTAACTGTAGACAAACCATGAGTTTCTGGCTTGAGTCTCATTCCTTTAAAGTTAGATTTATGGGTTTGGTTACAATTGTGAGCAAAATCCAAGGGAGATTTCAGTGCATTTCACTCATGTTGACAGTTCACAGATGTATCTAAGCTCTGAATTCTGAATCTGTTAAGTTACATGTTGCCAAAAATCAACATACTATTTTGTGATGCTTAGTGCTGTTGTCCTGCTCTTGATAAAGATAAAAGAAAAAATTACTTTTCCCTGCATATTAAGTATTCAATTATTTGAGAATACCAAAGTCCTAGACAAATTAACTTGGATAATTAAAAAGAGGGGGAAAAAAATCTGTTATGTGTATGGTTGACTGACATGAAACAATTTACAAATCAAGGATGTTCTGTAAGAATTCTGCCTGCCTCAGTAGAGCCAACTTTTATGGTCACAACCACTATCTGAAAAGGCTTTTCAGGCCCAGGAGCTGCAATATCCACAGCAAGCTTAGCAGACTGCTCCTCTTGCTCCCATGATCTCAGGTTTGGTCCAAAGAGTCTCTGGTCCTTCACTGCAACCCACTGTTAATATGGCAGCATTTTACTTTCTGAAATGTCTATCTGATTAACATGTTAAAAAAAATTTTTTTAAAAGTATACAGTAGTGTTTGCTACCAGAATGCATAACTAGTATCTTTCTTTTTATATTCTCAGTTCCATTTCGAGCACTCTAATACCGTGTAAAGTTTAAGTAGTGGAAAAGGGGAATGTTCACAATGGCAGCATAGCTCTTTCTGCGACATGAGTGCACTTGTGCCATCAGTTTATCTCATATTCATAAAACTGTGGTAAATTTTAATGGAAAAGCATACTCTGTCATATTCAGTGATAGAAAAGGGATGCTCATGCACTGGCTCAGAGTTTGCATTCTGTGAAAGCACTGACTTTGGCACACATAAAGAGTATGGTGTTAAAAATGCACCTACCAAGGGATGTGGAAAAAGTGCTCTGCAGTAACATGGGAGTGAGGCAAGGTTAAAAGTGTAAGACTATAGTGCATAAATTTCAAATTTGCTACAAATTTAAAATGAAAAGACTCATTTTAGGAAGACTAAACTGAAAGTTTATGCCTTGGTAGCCAGCTACCAGATGAGCTAGCTCTGCAATGCCATGTTAAGGATTCCTGTACTGAAAGACTGTGTTTGCGCTTTTGACAGTTAATGAACCAGAAGGGATTCTTGCAATAGTGAAAAACATCCTGCCTTGATTTATAACCTTTATTTAGGAAAGTCACATTTTCCCAGGCAGATTTCATAAACCCAGACAGACACAATATTTAACCATAGCTGGTAGAGCTGGTAGAGCTTGAAAACCTGTGAGATAAACCAATGTTACATACAAACTACACTTTACTGCCAGATTTTACTGGCATTTTCTTATAGGCATGTCAAGGTCTTATTTTTGTTAAATAATGTGGCTCCAATATTACAACTACAAAACAGTCTTGTCTCCTAAGAAATACAGCTTCAAGCAACCTCAGAATCTTGTGTGGGNCGTAAGTAAACCTTATGTATTTTACCAAATCATTCATCAGAACTGTAGATGAGAAAAAAAAGAGGCAGAAATACCTAACATATTTATCCAAGTCTTCTTTTCTCACATAACTAATATTTTGAAAGTGCCATAGTGTTGGTTTTGATGCTTCTATAAAAAACTTTCCTCTCTTTCTCTAATGCAGCTGAATAAATACCTACCATTTCCATGTCTGAAGTAGTAAAAAAATTCAGCTGCTCTGCAGGAATATTCTGCACTTTTGGGATTGTCATGGGCTGAGATGTTGTGATAAATGAATACCATATTCCTATCCTGGCACAGCATAAAATTCTGTTCCATATTCTCTGTATAATGTTTAATTGTATAGTGGTGTGTCATTTGAAAGTGGAATTTGTTTACCATATTTCATTATTGCAAAACATGTTTCTCTTAACAAGACTGTGGTTTAAAGAAATACGTTTGCTGTTTAATGGCAAATATCTCATGCTGGTGTTACTGACAGGGTTTTCAACATGAAAGAAACCTAACAGGCCCGTTTTGTACTGCCCAAGCCCTGTTATCACTTTACAAGTCCTTTATACTTCTAAAGGAGTATGAAGGAGCTTCAGAGTAAACAGCAGTCTTGGCCTGCCTTTCATCTCTGGTTTGCCAGTGCCACAGAGCTGTAACGCAAGCCCAGTGGGTCAATAGGATATTAACCTGGGTTACATTTCACAAGCACGATTGGTTCTGTAGAACGACAGACTTCCTAAACGGTCTGTGCTGGTCACTTCTCCTGCTGAAATCATACAGAGTTAAGTACCTCATTATACAAATTGGAGAAATATTTTAAAATATTTGGGGTTTGAGGTATTAGGTATTTGACATGTAATTATTTCTATCTAGTATTTTGCTATTTTATTCTTATAATGTATCTGTCCCCTTTTCTTCTCAAATACAATTGCGGTTGTACTTAGGCTAATACCTACAGTCGAATTCCAGATGCAATTTATTTATACCCAAAATGGAAACTTAATCAAATTTGGGAAAACAGGATTTATAGCAGACATGCTAATGCATTTTGGAGTAGCACAAAAGGCAGTTCCACAGTGGAGGAGAATGCAGCTGCTGTGCATAGATAGCCACCTTGAGGATTAGCAGAACATGACTTGGGTTTACTGTGCGCACTTCTGCAAAATGAAGAAATAGAATGCACAAAGCTTACTATCTTTTCACTAATAGTTATTATTTTAAAAATAAATATTAACATTAAATTTTGCTCTTATGTGACTACATCAAATTATTAGTGAGATCATGCATTCCATAGTAGACGGAATTTTCTTGCTTCCTCAGTTTTCAACAAACTTCTGCTGGTTTCTGACAGTCCGATTATGTCCTGTCCACCTTGCACACACCTATGCTAACAAAAGCCTGTGTTGTCCCTTCCTACTAAGATCTGTGCTAGTGACACACTGAAGCTGCTGAGCTCAGATGTGAGCAGTTCAGCCCTGATCCAGGGCTGCTTGTTAACTTGTCTCTAGATTTTGGAGATCTAAAAAGGAATTGGATTAAGTGGAACAGCCTCTACTTTAGCTAATATGGAACTGCAGGTTACTAAATTATATTAAAATATGTATTAAAGGTATGTTAAAGCTAAGAAACTAGGAAAGTGTTTATTTGTATGTCTTGTAACCACCTTAGGCATATGATCATAGTCACACAAAATTCAGAACTGTTTTCAAAAGATTTAAAGAGCCAGTTTAGAATACGGTGTGCTGAAAAAAAACACCTCTAAAACTAAACGTTGTCTTCTGGAAAAGCTGAAAGGTTACATAGAGCCTTTAAACATACTCATCCTGTTGAGAAAATCCGTTTTATTCTGGTGTTTATTCTCTCATTCATTATTTAAGATCATTATTTAAGAAGAGCTCACTATATGTAAAACTGATGCCAAGTGCATACCAGAACAGTATTCAGACGCAGTAACATTCGAAAGTAGGTCAGTTAAAAAAGCACTGCATTTGGCTTTTATTAAGGTATGTATCTTGAAAAAAGTATTTCAAAACTGGGTGTTAAAGCCAGATTAAGTCTGACACTCACTAAGAGTCTTTAGGTAGTTCTACGGCCAGGGGTACTCGAGATTGCCCTCCAAATTTCCTAAGCGGTGAAGAATGGTGTGACCCGGGAAAAAGCACGGCGTCTATGGCTCCCGCAACCACCTTGCCACCTTCTCGGGCAGACACGGGAGTTCAGTGACATTCTTTTAGTAGTTTTAGACTCGAGCGGCTTTCCGACTGCAAACTGGGCTCGGGGGCGCCCTGAGAAACGGACTTTCCCTCTCCCCTACTTGCAGCGCTGGTGGCTGACCGGGCGGAGGGCGGTGCCCCGCGGAACCCCTAGACGCCAGCACTCGCGGCGCCCCTCGTCCAGAGACTCGGAGCCGCCGGATGGGTGCCGATCCGCAGCTAGACACGGCCTCAGTACATTGTATGCGGGTGCGACACCGTCACAGACCACCGCTCCCCGGACGCTTCCCCAGCACATATACGGGCCTGAGGCCACGCTTCCATGCGGGCCAAGTGATGGGACCGCCGCCCGCTGAGGCCCCAGAGAGCACTGGAGACAACACGCCTGGCCTTGGGCATCAGACACCCTCGGCACAATCAGGCCCTGCCTCGGGTCGCACCGCCTGCAGCCTCCCCCACAATGCGCGTAACCGCCGTTCGGAACCCGCCAGCCCTTCCTCCTTCGCCGCTGGGGGCACACGCACGCGCTACCCAATCAGCTCCGCTGTAGCTCCCAACGTCCCGCCTCCCTGCTCTGGACGGCAAATCAACGCCCTTACGGGGAGCGTTCCACCAACCGCTCTTTCCTGACCTCCCGCCCCCTCCTCTCATACAATCTTGATGGAGTGGAAACCTCGGAGTCACCTCCTCAACTTGGCGGCATTCCTCGCCAATCACGCGACGGAGCGGTATCACCGTTGTGCTGTGGTTGGCTGTGTGAGAGGCCCGGGGATAAGAGGGCGGGCTCACCGGGGCAGCAGGCAGCGTTTCGCCGGTTGGAGCGTTATGCTGCTGTGACGACGATGGGGGAGTGTGGAGCGGGCCGGACCTCTGGGCCGGGTGCCGCGGAATTGTGAGCCGGCACCGGGGAGGTCCCGCAGGCGGGCGGGGCGTCGAGGCCCGGCGCTGGCATGAAGAGGTAAGTGAGCGAGAGAGAGGCCGTGAAGGCCCAGCGCTGCCGTGGGACGTTGCTTGGCGCCGTCAGGTGAGGGTGATGCGGCTAGGCGGCACGGCACGGCCTCGCTGCTCCGCTTCGCTCTCCCCGGCCGTTGCGGTGGTAGCTGGCCCCGTGCTAGAGGTGTGGCGACTGCTGCGGGCGGGGCCTGCACCCTGGCGGTGGGGCTGGGCCGCGGTGTGCTGCTGGGCCGCAGTGGGCTCCTGGCGGCGGGGGCAGCTCGGGCCGGTAGTAGCTCCCTTCAGTGCTGTGCGGGAGTGCCAAGCTTGGGTCCTTTGTGCGTTTCCGATAGTTCAGCTTTAAGCCCTGGGCACCCAGTTGCTGCTACTTAAAAAGTGTTTCGAGTTTTGCTTTCTTGCCCTGCACATAAACGCCCCAGAGAGGGAGTGAAAATACTCAAAGCTGAGGCGGAGATTGATAGTTATTCTCAAAACTAGCCTTGCGACTTGCAGGTTTATTATATGTCGCATCGTACCTTGCTAGGCGATCAGCAGATACATTACTTAAACATTCTCTTAACGAAGCTAAGTATGTTTTGGTTTCCATTTTAACATACTTCATTTTACTGAGCGGACTCGCCTGTCGGATCGACAGAAGAGTTGTCTGCAGTGAGGACTGTGGCTTTGGTGTGTACTTGCCAACTCTAGTAGTTCCAGAGTGTTCTGACAGTTGGTAATGGTTTTTGTTCTTCCTCTCAAGTAGAATATTTGTATCAAGTTTGTAATACTCTAAAAAAATGTGGTTTAGTGGAGTTCTTTGTGTTTTCTTTTAGATAAGTTCACACTGTTAATTTGTATCAAACAATGTATCAGTGACTGTTTTGAAGGTACAGTTTCCATTTTTGCCCACTCAATGGCATGCATCGCAGTCATGGAATTCTGTGTACACTGAGATGCAACCAAATGTATTTGTTCCTAGCCTTAACCTTCCCTTGAAAACGATTTTTGGGCTGTCGAAGAACATCGCTC
This sequence comes from Eubucco bourcierii, assembly GCA_013396675.1. Taxonomy (NCBI): domain Eukaryota; kingdom Metazoa; phylum Chordata; class Aves; order Piciformes; family Ramphastidae; genus Eubucco; species Eubucco bourcierii. Next base: position 46,954 of record VWZE01005167.1, read on the forward strand.
TGCATCTTAGCTGTTTTAAACTTGGTATTTAGAGTGAAAGCTCTCTAAGAAACGGTACAATTCACTTGCCTTTTTTATACCTAGAATCTGGATAAACAGAAGTCTTACTCTGAAACCTGATAGCTGGTTCAGACATCTCGTGTGTAGTTGCTGCAGGGTACAAAGAAAGTACTTGTGTTTCACAGCAAGCTGGTTTTATGGTGAGAACTCTATAGTGGCAACAGTAATGGGAAAGAAAAGAAGTTAGAGAAGGTTTGAAGTCAGGTGTCTTCTTATGGCCTACCTCTGACAAATTTTAATCATTTTGCTTTCCAAAGCGTGTAGCGTTACAGCTATAACTAACTGTGTTTTACCTGTTGCTTTCCAAAATCCTTTGAGCCTGAAAATAATTAAGGTAGTGGGTGGAGCAGAACAACACGATTGAACAGGTGTTGACACTTCAAAATTTGTGGTCACAGTGAAGTACTCTTTGGTATGCACAGTTTTATAGTTGCTGGTATGTTGTGCACTTGACTCGTTTGCTAATCATGATTTATTTGGTTCTGAAGTTAATTTATTCTGAGAACTGATAGTTTATTCTGATCTTAGTCTGACACGTGTGTGTTCAGCAAGTGCACTTGACTTGCAGAATAATCAATTCCATGATCTTGGAGGTTGTTTCCAACCCAAACAATTTTGCTGTGGTTCTACGAAAAATGGGTATAAAACCTCCAATCTTAAAAAATCAGTGATTCATGTACCTATATTTCTCATCTGTTGCCAGAAATTCACATCCTTTTCAGCAAGCTTTTCTGTGCTGTTAAAATATTAATTTATCAATTTATTATTCTAAAAGAAGGGGACTTGGGGTTTAGAGCTGTATATTTTCTTTGGCAGGGACAGTGGTAGTAGATAAGTTTTTTAAAAGAAAGGCATTTTATATAGTAATAATGAACTTTGTCATAGTGGAAATCTTTCAATACTGTATTCAGTGACTTAACCTCTCTGTGGGTAAGTAGAAGTGTGAAAGGCTGACCATGCACAGTGTAAAGTTAACAGCTGCAGTTTGATTATATAATGATAACATGTTTTTACACTGAATTCTTTACTACTAAACACGTGAAGATTATGTAATATTGCAGCAATGGACCTGCAAGCAGAGTATACTTTATATATATATATATATGTGTGTGTGTAATAGTCTTAAAAAAAAATATTATTTTTTAAGGACTTCTCCTTAATATATTGTTTCTATACATACCTATTAAAATTAATTATTCCTACTAGTGGAACAGAAAGCGCATGATCCCTGTATGTCAGAGGCAGTTATTTGCAACATATTGGGAGTTGATTATCTTTGTGGAATCTTTTTGCAGAAAGTAAAGTGTATCAGCCTTTGAAAATGTGAGAACGTAAAATGGAATTATCAGGAATAAGACGCTATCTACTTCTTTTCCCCGCATCTGGAAAAAAGTAAAGGGAGGGAACTAGGCAAAGCTTGGGTGGAACTCCAGTTTAGCGTTTGAGTAGACATGTGAAAACTAATGATCATGTAATCATGTTTCCTATGGGATGGAGAGAACCTGTTGTGTTCTTCATTAGTTCCCTCATAAAACATTAATATTTCAGTCTGACACTGATGTCAGACATTTTTATTAATCGTCAACAAACATTAAAGCTCATTTATGTATATCAAACGAAACTGCAGAAAAATACTTTTTTAACTTGAAAACAGATTGACAGTCTACCAGAATTTATCTCAGTGATGTCTGAAACTGTCCAGATTCTGTCCCTCAGACGTTAATTACTTTGCAGATGGAAACACTTTAAACCATATAAATCCTGTGAGCTGCTGCAGCAGCAGTGTCAAAGTGTGATGATGACATTGACACCCACGGGTAAGGTCTGTGAAGAGAAGCTGCTATGTTCAGCTTGAATGGCTGTGTGGTACAAGAGCTTCACGAGGAAGCTCAGCAAGTCAGCACAGAAATGTGTGACTTCCTAGTGACTGAAAGATGCTAGTTCGCATCAATTCCAGGTCCTCTGTTTGTTATTACTTTTCTTTTTGGGAAAGAGTTTTGATTAGTACTCTGTCTGTTTAAAAACGTGACGAAAATAGTTACAGTACTGCAGTATTCCCTTGCTTTCTGATGCCTTCTGATTCTGGGATCTGAGCAGGAAAAACAGCAGCAACTTTCCTGATATTTGAATACCATCAGACAGAAGATGTGGAGGAGTAGGGTAGCAAGAGGAGGCACAAAGACAAAGAGTATTTGCTTTTTATTTGCTGGAGTTACGTTTATAAAAATATCATTGAAATTCTCCTTTAACTGTATGCAAACTGTGACGTCACAGATTGCTGACAGGGAAATTGACATTACAAACTATTCTTAACTTGTACACTACCCTTTTTTGCCATCTTTAGAAGAACAAAGTCTGGTTACGGTACTGCAGATCTTTTTGTCATGTATCCAGTATGATCTGAACTGTAAACACATATAGGTACATGTATTTTACCTTTTTATCTGCTACCATGTGCAAGGAAATTCTGTCTTTTCAAATTGTTCTTCTGTAGGTTATTGACTGAACTATAATTCTTAGGATGATATTTAACTAAGGTGTTTTCTTCCAGAGTATTTTAATACTGAAGGTGATTTACTCCCTACATAATTGAAATTAATGATCTTTCTAAAATGATAAAAAGAAGAGCCTCTAGGTTTTTCCTCAGAATTGCACATTGCAATGCAGGCACAATTTGTTTTTCGTAAGCTGTTTATTGCTTACTGGAACTGTCTATTTCTATTATTTAAAGAAATGGCTGTAACAAATTACTGAAGCTTCCATTTTTGTGTTGCTCTGTTACACTGACACAATTTTCTACTTCACTAAATCAAAGTGTTATGTGGGATGACAGATGCAGTGCACTTTGTCAGCAGTAAGTACACTAAAGCATTAGACAATATCTTCAGAGTGGAAAGCTTCCATAAAATATTGTTTGTAAACTCAAGCAGAATATTTATTCCTGTTCATCTGTAATTAAGATTTCTTTTCCTTTTCACGTATGTGTTTTTCCTGCATTTCATTACATTTTTCCATAGCTCCTTGCTTGAAGGAATTGGAGAAGGAAAGGAAACATGCAGCAGTAACAAGTAGAAATGGGTATGTCAGTGATCAGCAGTACTATGTCTGTTTGAAGACTATGCTGTTTGAGATTTTGCTGAACTATTCTTATTCTGTAGGTGGAGTGAGGCTAGTCACGCATTTAAATAATTTTCTGTTATGTTACTTAAGACTAATTGCAGTTCTGTGGTTTAATTTTGCCTTTCCCCCCTTTTTTCTTATTCTAGGCTTTCTGCTCTGGATTAGTTCTTTGCAAAATGAATATTGCATTGTTTCACAAAGGTTGGACCCACCAGTAGGATTTGTCAAGAACAGCACCTGTAAATCAGCAAATATTATTTCTTCAAGGCTTTTGTGCAGCTTTAAAAGTTTTAAGCACAATGAATTCAGGCTTATGGAGTCAAGAAAAAGCAAGTTCATCCTACTGGGAAGAGCGGATCTTTTACTTGCTTCTCCAAGAATGCAGTGTCATAGACAAGCAGACTCAAAAGCTCTTGAAAGTGCCCAAAGGTAGCATTGGGCAGTTTTTTCAAGACCGTTCTTCTTTGGGACACTCCAGAAATATTCCTTGTAAGGGCAAGAAACTGCAGATTGGATTAAAGATTCTGGAACAACCTCATGCAATCTTGTTTGTGGATGAGAAGGATGTTATAGAAATAAATGAAAAACTAGCTGAGTTACTTTTGGCTATTACCAATTGTGAGGAAAGATACAGTCTCTTTAAAAGCAAAAGCAGATTAACTAAAGGCATCCAAATAGATGTTGGCTCACCTGTTAGAGTACAGCTGAGATCAGGAGATGATAAATTTCCTGGAGTTGTTCGCTTCAGAGGACCCTTAATGCAAGAAAGGTCCCTAACAGGGATCTACTTTGGAGTGGAGTTGCTGGTAAGTTGTTTTTTTTTTTTTTGCGAAGAGGGAGCATCATATATATACATTCTGTAAGATAAGCTAAACATCTATTTAAAGAGGCAGTTGCAAATTTTTTTTCCAGGGCTGATGGTTTTGTAGAGCTCTAAAAGTCAAATGGTGACTAGTTAAGATAGAAGATGTTGCTTTTGTATGCTCAAGTGATGCGTTTCTGCAAAACTAATGTAAACCATAAGGTTTTGAAGAATTAGATTCAGGGTGCCACTTTTGCATTTGAGTTTTTCAGAGTCATCTTTAAACTTTTCCCAAATTGTTTGCAGTTCCTGCTAAGTACCTTGGGGAGTATCAGGCCACAGTAAGTCTGAAAATCAGCTTGCTTTATTTGGCACCCAAGTGGAATATTTTAATGCGTATGTCTAGTATTAAGTAGTCTTGTATTGATATGGCAAAAATTTGTTTGTGGAAGATTTGCAACCAAAAAACCCCATGCTTTTCCAAAGTGGAGAGGCTTCTGCCTGCAGCTGTTTTCTACTGACATCTTACTGCTTGTTCCCTAAGATGGTGCATACACTTGCCATAAATTCTGGCTATGGAATTCTTCTAGCATAGTGACAGTAGACTGGGCAAATTCTTACTGTATTTGCATAAAAGACACTGCTTATTTTTTGTCTGTTTTTTTTTTTCCCCTCCGTTTCTTCCTCCTGCAACACTTAGGAAGAAGGTCGTGGTCAGGGCTTTACTGATGGACAGTACCAAGGCAAGCAGCTTTTCAGATGTGATGAGGATTGTGGGGTTTTTGTTGCTTTGGACAAACTGGAGCTGGTAGAAGATGATGACAATGAACTGGAAAGTGACTATGCAGCTCCAGTTGACGCAATGCAGGTAGAACTTCCTCCTCTGGAGATCAACTCCAGGGTTTCTCTGAAGATAGGAGAGAGTATAGAGTATGGGACAGTTATATTCTGTGATGTCTTACCAGGAAACGAAAGTTTAGGATACGTTGTTGGAGTGGACATGGTAAGAAAATAATCTGACTTTAATAACTTTTGCATGTGTGTTACCTAGTAAATGACATGCAATATAGATGAAGAAACATAATCCACAAGTTACTTCAGCGGAGGCTGACCTAAAAATGGAAAATAAACACTTGTGTTCAAACATGCCCCTTGGTGATAATTGGGGTTGTTTTTTTTGGCATCAGGTAAATGGTATCCTATTTGATGCTAAACAGTTTGGGAGAATTAACTGGTTACTTTGAGGAGCCTCCACTGAGCTACTTGAAATGTTAGATGTCAGTCTTGAAGTAATGGAGCTGAGTGTTTGTCTCGTGAGACTGGCTTTGTACTGTCTTTTAAAAAAAATAAACCGGCTACTTTTGGTAGCTATTTTTAAAAGCTTTTTTTTTCCCATGTGTCTTGATTTTGTTTTAAATTTTTTTTTTTTTATATCTTACCTTAAAAATACTGAGTTTTAAGTGCAAAAGTAGGTCTTTCAAGAAAAAAATGTGAAACTTGTAATAAAGAATGATTTCTAGCACTTTTTTTCTTTTAAATGAGGAGCTTTCAAATTTTAGGTAGTTACAGAGTGTTTTGGATTTGTAGATCAGGTACTTCTGTTTTCTTGAGTGCGCTAACTGTTGCCTAACAGTGCACTGGAACTGTTCTAACTAGTTTATGAAGAATGGATTTTAGTAGAATAATACTTATTAAAATAGGAGATATTTCTCAGAAGAACAGTTTTTTAAGTTTGTGTTTTGTCTTCATAATCTGTAATGCTTGAATGTTCTAAATACAAAATTTGTTACAGGGAAAAGTAGAAGTTGTCAAATCTTGCACTTTTGTACTTTTTCCACTCTTAAAGATTTGTATTCTGTACTACATAAATCCTCACTCGGAATACATGTAACATGCTTTTCTGTTTCTAGGATAATCCAATTGGAAACTGGGATGGAAGATATAATGGAATACAGCTGTGCAGTTTTGCAAGTGTTGAAAGTACACTTCTTTTGCATATCAATGATGTTATTCCAGGTACGCTCTGCTTTCTTAACCGGAAGGCAGGCTTTGATAACATCTCAGCCTGGGCACAGTTGCATGATTAAAATAATACTGCAGAATGAATTTCCTAGATTCACTTCAATTAGTGTAACCTTATGTGTTATCCTTCATTTTCTTTCTACTCTGTTACAGTCTCACTAGTAGACAAGGTTTAACACTGAACAGCATTCATGTCAAATTACATGGTATTTACAGCACCACACAGTCGCATAGTGTTCATTAATGTGTTAGTGTCTGAAGTGGGAATCTTTTTATTTAATATTATTCAGTTTACTCCAGAACTTTAGATATCTTGGATTAGAAAGATGTTCTTTCTATGTTGTATTGATAGTCTTATTCATGCATTCCATAAGTACTTGAAAATTCATAGCAAGGCTGAAAATTCACTATCCACAGTAATTCACTGAATAGTGTTAACCTGTATCCACTGCAGTCCCCTGATTCCTCTTCTGAAGAAAGAAAAATTTCATGTAAAACTTGTGCTTGTACTGTATCCAAAGACAAGTACTAATGAGTGTGCAGTCTGTGGTCCATAACTGTTGTTCTCTGTCTTCAGTTTGGCTAACTTTTCTTACGTTCACTTGCTACTTCTTTTAGTTGCATGTTTTTGTGTGAATTCTTTTTTACCTGAACTCATGGGGATTTCCCCATTTTTAGGAAAAGAACAGTTGGTTTACATGTGTTTGTAGAAAGCAAAGTTTATAATCTCATGCATCTGTTTCCTATAATGTAAGGATGCACATTATTTGAAGAGCATGAAGTCTGTTTGATGCCCCCAAGAAACCATGGTAGATTTCAGGGTAATGTAATTGCTGATGTGATAGAAGCAAGTCATATACCCTTAAAATGGTGGCTATGTGCCAAACAAGGATTTACTCTCAGTTTTAGAATTTTGGATAGTAGACCTTGGTTCATGAACTTCTCTATGACATAGTGAAAGTATAGACAAGAGAAGCTAATATTCTCTTCATATACCATGTCTTAGAGTCTGTGTCACAGGACAGGAGACCTCCCAAGCTTGCCTATACCTCACGAGGTGGTGGTGATAAAAGCTTGTTCAATCATAGTAAGCCAAAGGCTACAGGTATGTATGGGAAGTGATTTTTCTCTACCTAGTTAAGAGGAGATGTGTCTGTGACTTATGAAGAAGTGGTGCCTTGCATTTTCTATCATTTACAGTTACATATCAACTTCAGTTTCTCTGGAAGTGGTATGACTATTTAACCGTAATAAAGGTGGTATGCAGTTTAAGTTAATATTACTCAATATACTTTAAATTTAATGAAAAATGGTTTGAGATTTATCAAAAAATTCAAAACTATGTTATCTAGTTGTCTGGTACAACTGGTTCAGGGCTGCATTCTGGTTTTCCAAAAGTGTGCTGTGTTTGGTTTTGTTGTTTGGTGGTGGCTTTTTTTTTTCCAAGTTTTTAATAAACCTAGTTTACTGTTGTCTTCGCCTGCTGCAGGGCCAGAAAATTCCAAATTTATAGCCCAAGAATGGATCTACTTAATAGTGAATATGTTATGTTTTCTGTTACTCAAAACTGAAATCAAATTCCTGAAGTATAAGCTTCTTTTGACACTGGTTTTAACCAGAGCTGGAAATCTACCTGGGGGGAAAAAATCTCCAATGGAAAATTTTATTTATTTCTATTTTAAAACCGTAACCCAAAACTCAGTGTATTTTGAGTGGCTGTTTTGGCTTATAGAGTACTAGTGACAATGTATTTTGTAATTGGACTTTGGCATTGGACACTGGCAGTGATGGTCTTTACTAAAGTAACTGTGATTGTATGTTGGCACAAGTTAGAGCTGTGGAATTGGATTGATAATTTGTTTGTTATGAATTTATTTTTTTAAACAAAAAATATCTGTTTATACCCATTGTTTATAGTAATGAAAATTTTGCACTTGAAGGGCATTTTCTGCTGCCTTTTCAGATTGGTGACTTGAAATTTTGTTTGGAATAAACTTCTGCCTTACTACAAGCTTAGAACCGTGTTAGCTTTGATGGCAGAGTTTGGTTTTTTGTGGAAAGGCGTTTTTCTTTCCTTGGAAATACAGTAACAAATTTATGCTATGAAATACCCATGTAGCTAACCTCCTGTTAATAGAGATTCATCTTTTTAATAAAACATATTGTTTTCCAGGATCTACCTCTGAACCTGGGAATAGAAACAGATCTGAAGTCTTCTACACGTTAAATGGCTCATCAGTCGACTCTCAACCTCAAACGAAAGCAAAACCCCCATGGTATATTGATGAAGGTAAAGAAAGATGATGGCCTTTCATGTAGGCATATGCTTTATTTAAAAGACAAATCAAAACTGGAGTGGATTGATGTTCTTCAAATAAAGTGTGAGTTTAAAACAGTTGGAGTATGTTGTCTTAGCGGAAGACATGCTATATCATAAAAAGCATCTTGGAACCTCTATGAAAATATGCTCTGTCTTAATTGACAGACCTATTACGTCATCTTCTACACACAGGGTAACATATTTGGCAGTGTGTCTGCAGCACTCAGGAATGTCTGTCTTGCAGGCAAAATAAAAACTGAGACTTGGAAGGAAGATATACTTGTAGTCAAGTATACAGAGTAGTTTTATTTTGTTGTCTTTTTTAGCTCGTGTTACAGGAGAACTAATATTCTGCCATGCCACCTAATCAGTCTGGAAGTAGGGGAAGAAAATAATCTGACTAAGCATACATATTTCTTCAGTATTTTAAAAAGTCTCTTTTGTAAAATCTCTTTGAATTCTCACAAGTATGGATGCATGTACTTAGAGGGTCAGTTTACTATGAATTGCTTCCAGATAAGTTTGTTCTTTTTCTGGTCAACTTTTCTAAAGTGTGGCTGCCTTTCAGCAGCCGAAGGATAGATAGTAAACTAAGACTATAAATTTACATTGGAAACCTGTAACATTAGTATCCCCTGAGTTCCATGAACTGTAAAAAAAATGGGTTAAAATTGTTCTTTGTTGCCTAACAGATACTGTTCCAACACTTTGGAACTCTGTTTAAATATAGTTTATTATAATATTTAAAATAAGGTAAAAATCCCATCTAGAAAGGACCATGGAGGCAAACATTTACTCGCTTTAACTTTTGATCACTAACTTAATTTAATAAAACTGGGGTGGGGGGGAGACATGGGTGAAGAAGAAGCTTTCTCTGTCAGTACCAATTTTGTATTAGAGACCACGTAGAAAGATAAGATAAAGTACACTTGTGCTGTTACATCTAGTTGTGATCTTATTTATCAAGCACTACATTAGTCATGACTTGTTTAAGTCCTTTATTCTTCATAGACACTGATAGATTCTTTGTGTTGGAACAGGGGTGTATTGTGATAGAGCCAGAGGAATAAACACTTCTCCTTTTGCAAATTGTGTCTACAAGCAATTACTCATTTTGCATGAGCAGTGAACAAAATGCTTTCTGCAGTCACACTATCCAGTGACTTCCTATTTTTGCCCATTGTTATCGTAACCCTTGGGACTCTTGCACTGTATGTTACGGAGATACAAAGTTTTCAGTCCAAACCTTCCTGTAGTTTTTGGCTAACTTCTTCCTCTGTGGTGTTAATTTCTGTTAGTTACTGTAACTGCTACAGCAGTGTCTCCTCAGCCAGCTCAGTCTCTCCAGTGTTACCAAGTGAGAAGCATCTTCCTGCATGTCCCTGCTGTTTCTCATGCAGGACACTCATTAGATCAGACGTGGTTGCAGATACACTTTATTGGTTTGATAGTTAAGTCTTCCCTTTTGTAAAATGGGGGGGAAAAACCCCTCAATATTTACTGACCTCTTTGTTTTGATTTTAACAGTTGCTGAAGACCCTGCAAAATCACTTACTGATTCATCTCCTGGATTTGGACATTCTTCACCACCACTGCAGCCTCCTTTAACAAACTCTGTATCTACAGAAAACAGATTCCACTCCCTCCCTTTTAGCTTGACAAAAACGTCAAGTACTAATGGCAGTATTGCACATAGTCCTCTCTCTTTATCTGTTCAGTCAGTCATTGGTGATGTAAATACTACAGCTAACCAGGAGAGCCCAACAACAACAGGCCCAGTCGGGAACTCACATGGTCTTGAAGCAGGTTCCTTGGCTGAAGTTAAAGAAAATCCTCCTTTCTATGGAGTCATCCGCTGGATTGGCCAGCCTCCTGGAGTAAACGAAGTGTTAGCGGGATTGGAACTGGTAAATATAAACTGTTGTCCATATGAATGTTAATTTCATGTCTTTGGTTTTATTTCTAAGAGTTGGTGCCTTATGCTTTGCAATGCAGTCAGTCTGGAGGAGTTTGTCCATACAGGTGGCTATGCAATCCCATTGTGACACAAGTAAATTCTTGGGTGAGCTCTGACAGCCAGGTAGGCTGTGAGATGTCTTTGTGTTGCAGTGGGTAATTGGATTTGTAGGACTGGTCGCTTAAGCAAAGGGTACTCCTTTAAGGTATGTTATGGAGATACAAATTAAAAAAACCAAACAAACCCAAATCTGTATTTAAATGTTCTTTGAAATGCAGATTTATATAAAATAGCCTGGCTGTAAGAGTCCTTGTTGAATGTCAGTGTTTTGTTTCTTTGTCTTTTGCATACCAGCAAACAGGCAGGCAGTCGGAACCCTAACACTGTTTTTGGTAATGGGTGGTAGTGACGATTTTGATTTGACAGCCATGTGCTTTGTGTTCTATGGGCCCTTTGTCAGTTCCCAGGTGCAGCAGGCATGAGTTTGCTGCTATATACTAACATTGACTCTGTGGCAGCTGCCACAAGATGGTGACTGGCTAATAGTTAAATGAACGTGATGCAGTTAGGGAGATGGAGTTCTTTACTTCAGGATAATGTTCAGTAACATTTCAGATAAAGCAATGTATAGATATGTGGAACAACAAACACCTTTAGCAAAGCAGGTGAGAATGTGACTGGAATTTCGGTTATTACAAGAAGTCGTGATGCTTGTGGGTTCTTTGGGTGAAGCTCAAGCTGTACGTTGCCCCAGATGTTCTAAGCCTGAAATTTAGTATGCCTGGGTTTCTGGACATGCCTGTCACACAGTTCTGCATTAAAACCTAGTAATTGTTAGTAAGTAGACGATACATCTTAAATCATGCTAGCTACATAAGCTGTTTCTCATATCTAGCTTGTGTTACCTTTCATTGGTGTACATTCTGAGGCAGGAATTTTTGTTGCGCAGGCTGCAGTCACACAAGTATTCAGACACTTTGTGACTGAGTTTTTAAAGGCACACAACAGTGTGTGTGTGTGTGTGTGGGCTCTTTCTATACTAAAATGCAGGAACATTGTATATCAAGCTTTAGAGTACTTGAAGGGGGTGGATTAGGGGTAGATACTTTGTCAAATATCATACTGCAGAATTTTAGAAATAACAAACCCAATTCTGCCTTGAATTTTCAGGAAGATGAATGTGCAGGTTGTACGGATGGGACATTTAAGGGAACTCGCTACTTCACTTGTGCTCCAAAGAAAGCTCTTTTTGTTAAACTCAAAAGCTGCAGGCCAGATTCCAGATTTGCCTCACTACAGCCTGTTTCCAACCAGATCGAACGCTGCAACTCTCTAGGTACTGCTTCTGCTCTAGGGCTTCTGCTTTAATACTTACCAGCTGGGAACTGACAAGGGTTTTGGTTTCATTTATTCTTGCAATATGTTCGTTGTATTGAACACTAGGAAATCTGTACAGGTATCACTTAAATGAGTTTAATTAATAGGAGCAGTCTGTACAGAACACAGTGCAACTGTGGATTACTCTTTTTATGCTTTAAAACAAGAACATTTTCATATAGTTAAAGAAATTTCATAGTACTGAGGATTTGTTTTGTTATACTGTACATTCTTTTTATTTTAGAAACTGTAAAGCAATCTTTCTGAAGATGGTACTTGCAACTCCAGCAATATATGATTGCCTTAACAGAAATAAAGACAGTTATTTTTTCTATGTCAAATTAATTTTTTCTAAACCTTGAAACAGAAAAGTATGTGTTATGGTGGAAGTTTGGTGTGAAATGTTTTTTTTAATAACTTCAGATATTTTAGATTCCTTGGGTCACATTGTGTATTGCCTGGGACAACAGCAGAGAAAAAATGATACTTGTAAGATAGTGTGAACAGGGCATTTATGAAGAGAGAACTTCATTCCTACTGGGTAAAATTAATTTGGTGCTGCAGGCTTTCTGAAGTGCTGTAACATGCATTGTCAGTGGAATGCAAGGCCTTGTTCGCTCTGGAACACAGTCTCATCTGTGATAAAATGCTGTTCTATTCCAGAGAAGGAATGCTTACACTAAGGCAGCAGCTTAGCTATGAAACATAAATAAGAAATTCTCAAGGGGGATAAAATTTGAGGCTTTAAAGTGTCTTTTGAAAAAAAAAATTTCAGCCTTTGGAGGTTACTTAAGTGAAGTGGTAGAAGAAAACACTCCTCCAAAAATGGAAAAAGAAGGTTTAGAGACAATGATTGGAAAGAAGAAAGGTATCCAGGGTCATTACAACTCCTGTTACTTAGACTCCACCTTATTCTGGTAAGTTCTTAATTTGTATAGTGACATCCTGTGCTAGAAATGCAGAACCTGTGATCTTTGTTGTAATGACTGTGTATTGCTGTGCAGCTTCTGAAGTTGTGCACTGCAGTTTTTGACGTGTGACTGTGCTCTTCCAACCTGAACAAGTTCTGCAGCATTTGCTGTGGAACGTGAACTGCTAATAATGTCCACATTGTACTGGCCCTCGTGTGTCTATACTCTTCTTGACTGAGCGAGTTTCTGGCCTGTAACGGTTGAAGGATTAAAGACTATGCAGGCCTGGGGGTGGAGGGAGGGAAATGTCTCATAAAATTTCATTGCTGAATGCTGCCTGGGATACTGTTTTTGTACTCTGCTGCAGAAAGGATACTGGGGTGGATTTTTACTGTTTAGTACAGATATGTTGTCCTCTGTCCATAATTACACCTCTGTGAGTTTGTTTAGTATTTTAACTCTTCCATGGCTTTGCTTGGTTTTTGTTATGTTGCTTAGGCATCTAAATGGTTGTATCTTCCAGAATTAAAACAACCTTACTGTGCTTTTTTTTTTTTTCTTTGTAGCCTGTTTTCTTTTAGTTCTGTTTTGGACACTGTGTTACTCAGACCTAAAGAAAAGAATGACGTAGAGTATTATAGTGAAACTCAAGAGCTGCTGCGGACAGAGATTGTGAACCCTCTGAGAATGTAAGTAAAACATGAGCTGCTCTCTGGTCTCATGTAAATTTTACACTAGATCACGCTGCAGGCCTGAAAAGTTTGGGTAGCTTCTGCTGCCAGTCCATTCAGTTTGTTTTTTCTTTGAGCATTTTTACTTGGTTTCCATGGTAAATTTAATCAGTGCTAGCTGGAAATAGTCGTATTTGGCAATAAAATATTTCCACTGGTCTCCACTTGGAAATGCAGTCAGCATAAAACTAGTGTAAAATTTAGCTAGGTATGACTAGAAAAACATTGATAAATACAAGTGACATTTGTTTGCAGCATTTTTATGGTTTTACTGCTGTTCTTGACAAGAAAAGTATTTGAGCTATCTTACATAGAGTTTCGTAATTGGATAGATTTGGCAGGGCTTTAGAAGTTTCATTAATTGCTAAAAGTGATCAAAATGCTTTTATTTAAAGAACTTAACATGAGTTTTGGTAATTTCTTAGACACAGTAAACAAAGGAAATATGGCCAAAATCTGCATGGAGAGTTACTTGATTTCAGTTTTATTTTTTGTTAAACATGCAAATAATACAGTTGTAATGCTGGTACTTTGGGCAGTCACCGAAAAATTTAGCACAGTTTTTCTTTTGATTTCTGGAATAAGTAGATGACTTCTAAACTCTTGTACTTTGTAACAATATGTGTACTTTGCATGGTGTGTTCTAGGATTCTGTGGTATAGGTTAGTAGGTTACACCCCAAGCAGACAAACTCTCAGGTGGTTGAGAAGGCTGAAAGTCTTAATTCTGCCTTTCCACTGTACTTAAAACTTCCTTTGCATTTCTTGTAAAGTTTTAGCAGAAAACTTGAGCTTCTTAGGTCAGCAGTACAGTTCTGTATCTCTTTCTCAAATATTTAATTATTTTGTTGTTAACAGCTCTCATAGAGCTGTTGTTAAGCGATGTGCTGAAAATGCTGTATTAAGCAGTGCAAATTAGAGTGAAAGCAGAATTGACTGATGAATCACATAACAGCTATCCTGGTAAGTTAATGTTGTAAAAAAACTGTGCAAGAACATTAAGCACTGCACAAAATTTTTATTCTGCATTTAGAAAAAAACCTGAAAGTCAAATTGAACATGAGAAGTCAATACATAGTTCTAGAATAATACTGTACGCAGTCGAAGGAGAATTTGGGAACCTGTATTCCAGCATTTAAAAGTTTTTTTTCCCCTTCTCTGACTTGATCAAAAACTAGCTAACAGCTTCTTAAACCCATTTATTGTAGATATGGATATGTATGTGCCACAAAAATAATGAAACTGAGGAAAATACTTGAAAAAGTTGAGGCTGCATCAGGATTCACTTCAGAGGAAAAAGGTAACTGGGGAGGTTTTCCTTTCTTTGAGATTTTTGAGAACGGTAATGTGAAGGAACTGAAGTACCTTGCTATATAATTATGGCAAAACAAAACACACAAATATTTTTCTGTAGCAGTAATATCTTTATCAGAGATTTTGATTGACCATTGGGTGGTGAAGAGGTCCTCTCTGCTTCCTTGGGTCTGTAACCCTAGCTGAACAGTTTCTGCTGTAACAGTCTGTCACTGACTGGTTCTCTCCTTGCCTTCCTATGCCCACGTAACTCCCTTCTGGCAGTTAGGGGAGATCTAAAACTGTTCCTCAGAAACAAAAACACTGATAAGACAGGGATCTTTCAAAATGTCACTTTGGTTCCTGAGGAGTAATCTTTGCACTATGACATTTCAATGTTACAATGGTTAAGAATGTAAGTATTTTAAGATATAAAATGTGTAACTCACATTAGAAAAATCAATTCCCAACCTTTTGATCTTCTGCTGCATGTAATGATTAATTAGCATTGTATTATGGAGCTGTTTTGGTTTTTGTTTGGGAGAACACTAATTTCTTTGGAAATGCTGAATGCTGAAAAACAGTATTTATTGCAGTTAGTGGCAGGAAGGAACATTCCAGAAAACTCTGCTGGGGGAGAATAGACATCTGGGAAGCTAGTGTTGGCTGCATTTGTAATTAGAGAACTTGGTCTCTCTATGAACTTGGTGTTACTGTGTGTTTTGTGTTAAGTGTTGCTGTCAGTAGTCACCGCTTCTCTCAGTTTCACTGTTTTCTTCTGAAAACTTTTCTCCTGGAAAAGTTGTGGGATGCCAAATGATTCCTCCGAAATACAGAGCATCTTTTTGACTTTTACTGGAAAGCTTTGTTACCCTGTTCAGCCTTTGCCTTTTATTAGGACCATTTGACACGAAAAGAGTAAATAGAGATTTGTGTCATGAAAAAGTTGATAGCTTGCCGTAATTCTGTTGTGTTAATGAAGCTGTAAAAATGAACCTTTTTTCCAGTTAAAGTTTTAATTTAAACTGTATCTGCTGTATCTGCATACTAACAAAACTTTTTTTCCCCCCTCCTCTTCTAGATCCAGAAGAATTTTTAAATATTTTATTTCACCATATTCTAAGAGTTGAACCACTGTTGAAAATAAGGTGAATCCTTT
>VWZE01005167.1:62731-80609 GCA_013396675.1 Eubucco bourcierii
TTTTAAAACTCATCTAGTTGTCAAGGCTGATAAGGAGAGACTGAATGTTTCATTAAACCCATGCTCTTTTTTAAACTCCTTATTTGGACCATCATACTGAAGAGAACTGTTGCTGCTCCTGTTGATGTTTTATTACTAAAACTCTTACTTACCATTTCAGTGAAAGCTGCTTTAGTGTGTTTGAGTTTTTGATGCACATACTGAGGAAGTATCTCTCATGGGCATAAGTTTAAAAAACATACTACAGAAGTAATACTACTTTTGTTTCCTGAAATAAAGTTTTCTACAGTCATCCCACACTTAATACTTGATTGCCTGTTATCAAAACACTTTGTTGTTGCTGGCTGTGGCTTGTTTATTGTAAAGCGTAATACATTTCAATGCACAGAGGATGTTGTATAGACTGTTGTCTAGTAGATATTTTATTTTAGTAGAATGCAGTTGTCATTACAGTAGAGCTTCAGAATCTTTTTTTTTTTCAAATGTGTTTTTAGATCTGCAGGTCAGAAAGTACAAGACTGTTACTTCTATCAAATTTTTATGGACAAAAATGAGAAAGTTGGAGTCCCAACAATTCAGCAGTTACTAGAGTGGTCATTCATCAACAGCAACTTGAAGTTTGCAGAGGTTGGTGATAGTTGTTTGCTTTGTTTGAAGAGATGATACCTAGATATTTGCTTATTCAACAGTGTGACAAAAGTAGGATTTGGAGTGAAAACAGAATGCAGACATTGGAAATTGAAGGACAAGGTCGGTGGTACAGGATGCATACATTACAAAAATATTTTAGAGTTGACTTAGTGACGTACAGCCTTTGGCTGAACAGACAAACTAGATAAAGAATTACTAAAACAAGTCTTAGTTACTGCAAGTAAGTTGTCTTAAGGACTAACGTTTTCAGATGCCTTTGTTTGTAAAAAGCTTTACAATGGGAAGACTTTCTTCCCGCCCTATTCAAATGGAGGAGTGGAGCGTGACTGGAACTTAAGACATTTGACAGTGATTTACACTTTACTGTGTTTTGTAGGTATTTCTAGCTGTAGTTTTTTTTTTCTTAATATTTATTTTGCTTGTTAATTTTGAAGTCAGTGGGCTGTAAATTTAAATAGCACACATAAATTCATAGCATTAGTAGTATGTCTCTAAATTTACATTGTTATCAAGCTCATTACTTTGTACTTTGGCATTTCACCTAGGCACCCTCTTGCCTGATTATCCAGATGCCTCGGTTTGGAAAAGATTTCAAAATGTTCAACAAAATTTTTCCCTCCTTAGAACTAAATATAACAGACTTACTTGAAGACAGTAAGTATAACATGGTGTTGTATAGTAAAGAGAGAGTTTACTGAGAGTGACTTACACAGTGAAAACAAGTGCTCCAGGTACTTATGGTGGCTTTTTAAAAATTAAATATTTAACAAGCTGGTGTGAGATGCTCAGATGGAGGAGAAAGGGAAATGTATTGGCTAAAATGTTTGTGTGTTCATTTTTCATGACAATTAAAAACTATCATTCAGAAGAATGTATAGAAATATAACTTGATAGATTTGTTTAATTCTCAAACTTATTTCAAGATGATGATTATTGGTAGGAACACAATTCATTAATATGTGTAAGTGTATCACTGATTACTTAATAGGTATTTTACAGTGTTAGCTACATTGGTCTTCATCAGTTTGTGCTGCTTGTTTCTAAGCTTTCGGTCATGAGTTTGTCAAACTTAGGAGAACTTGAAGTTCATGTGGAAACCTGAAGTCTGTAGTGGTGGTGCTCTAACTATAAATCTGTCACCATTCTTTGCGAATTTAAATTTCTGGCATTTGTCTTCTGCTGGATTTTTCATTGACTTGCCTAAGGAAAGACAGAGTTAAATTTGAGATAAGAATGAACACTGAAACTGTCATGGCCTTTTCTTTCATTGTCATGACCATCAGCTTACAGGATTTATTGGTTGGTGTGGTTTTCTTCTAGTGTTGAGAGACATGGGGGCTAAGCCAGCTGTACTAACATGGAGAGAGGACCAACTTGATGAACAGGCTGTTTTCACTTGTTCGTGCAACTAACGGAACTTAATTTTTACCATTTTCTGTTTTGCAACTTAACACTCTAGAAGTTTTTCTCTTATTCCACATTATGTCCAAGGGAAAGTTAGATACATCGGTATGTTTATGCTTTGATTGGCAGCCTGCTTTTCGCTTTTTTCATGTAGTGTTTCTCCATGAAGTAGTTCTTCTCTCTCCTTCCTGTACCCTTTATCTTTTAAAAAAAAAAAAAAAGCAACCTTCCCTCCTTGTGGATTAATGTCATCTTCAAAAATGCAGCTCCCAGGCAGTGCCGTATATGTGGAGGACTTGCTATGTATGAGTGCAGGGAATGTTATGAAGATACTGATATTTCTGCTGGAAAAATCAAGCAGTTCTGCAAAACATGCAATACGCAGGTAAGTTCTGGTCTCTGTTATTCTGCTTGGGGTTAACCCTTATGGTACCTGTTCTAATAACTGGAAGGAAAGCAGAAGACCGTAGTGAGACTCTTGTCAGCACTAGTGCAGCTGTGCATACCAAGTAAAACTTATCCTTTGGGGACAAAGCAGGAACCTCAATGAGTCTTCAAAGATATTCATCCAGTCTCCTACTAAAATCATGGCAACTGCCAAATCCAGGACTGAATCCAGGGGAGCTTGGAATCTTGAGTGAGAGAGTTTGGAATCTTGTTTCTCACTGCCTGCTTTAAGTCGTAATTTTAGATACATGCTACCTTGTTTGAATTGATAAATTTATAGCATAGAACTACTTAATTTTGAGAGATCTTCAGTATTTTGCATGAATCTGTCACAGCCGTGGCTTGTTTTCAAGCCTGAGTGTAGCAGAAAATTGTGTTAAATCCGATCTCTGTTCTAATCTTAGATTTGAGGTTTTTTATCTGCGCTGTTGGGAAAAAGTACAAGAAATCTTTATTCTGCTGCTGTTACTACAGTTTCTTCTCTAATGTCATTAATCTTCAGTTCAACAGTAATGTTCTTTTTAGCTGTCACTGAAACAATCTTATTATGGGGTGCTTTTTTTCTCTTCTGCAATGTCACTTCAATTGTAGGTTCATCTTCATCCCAAGAGGCAGAGTCATAAATTCAATCCATTGTCACTACCTAAAGATCTACCAGATTGGGACTGGCGACACGGATGCATACCAAACCAGAAGATGGAGTTGTTTGCTGTTCTCTGCATAGAAACGAGCCACTATGTGGCTTTTGTTAAATACGGGAAGGATGACTCTGCCTGGCTTTTCTTTGACAGCATGGCAGATCGGGATGGTAAAGCTTTTCTTTATTCTTACTAGTTTCCTCTTTATTTTTTTTACATGTAAAACCTACTTTAAATTTCAGTGCTTTATTTTGGGGCTATTAATGTCATTTAACTTGATGTATTTGATGCTGTTGCATAGCAGCCGCTGATTTGCATAATCTGATTACCTAAATTGGATACCTTACTAAAATTACTGCAGAAGTTTTCTAGATGAAGTCTTTATACATTTTTCTGTGCTTTGGATGTTTGGCAGAGAGAATTAAGTAATCAGCTGCAGGAAGGTGTTCTTTCAGTCCCTATTGAAGTGAATCTGCACCATTACCACATAGCACACAAATATTTTTATTGCTTTTCCTTAAATGCTATGGTGTTGGTGTCTTCATAATGAAAGAAATAGTGGCACATTGCAACATCCATACTATTTCTTTGAATCTCTCTAGAGTTAGCATTGGAAACAGTACTCTGTAATAATACAAATGTCAGTATAATAACTGTTCTCTTAAATAGTGCTGCATTAAATATGTTTAAATAAGGATTCTGTTCAGTTCTGGCACGCGAGACAAACAGCAACAGTTGCAAGTGTCATACATAATAATAGTTCTTGCACGAAGCATTCTTTAACCCCTCTGTAACCGTGTTGGCTTGATGGGAGCAGAAGAATGTTGGCTCCTATTGAAAATGAAACTGCTGCAGGATCCAAGTCTGTTTCCTGTAACAGCCAGAAGGACACAAACTTTGTTTCAGAGTGCTTGATGTGTATGGCTGAAGTCTGCAAAGAATCACTTTATTTCAGGAATGTAGATTAAATGAGATACTCACTGGTTTATCTCCTCCTGATCTTGGACAGGGGGAGGGGGCGTTGTATCACAAATGCTTTTCTTCAGCAAGTGCTGGAAGCTAAAAATGTCTGCTGGTAAACAGTGTCATGAGTGTCCATACTTGTGTTGCTTGAATTTGCTCATTTTTAGATGGAAAATGGCCAGAAGCAAGTTCTACTTTAGTCTTGCAAGCCAAATACAGATATTCATGGTTTGTACATTCATCAGGTGTTACCTGTTGTGTTATTAACAAATTCAGTAGCTTTGAGGTGGAGTATGTATTCTGGCTATTCTCACAGTTGTACAGAATTATTTTAGTGTTAATGAAAACTCAACGTTCTTACTCTGCTGGGGGCTTTGTTGGTGTTTGTGTGGGTGTTTGGTAGCGAACACTATAAGATATTCTGAGCCCAGTTGCAATTTTTCTTGAACAATCCAGTTTTCACATTAAGCTTACCCTGCGACAGTCCGAAGTGGCACATGTTGGTTTTTTCAGAAGGTGCTTTGAAGAATTGGTGATGCCGTCACAATTGGAGTACATTATGAGAGTAAATGTTTGTAGACACTTTCCTAATCTATTTCTCTTTCTCTGTGGTCAAAAGGAGGTCAGAATGGCTTCAACATTCCACAAGTTACCCCATGTCCGGAAGTTGGTGAATACCTGAAGATGTCTCTAGAAGAACTGCACTCACTGGATTCCAGGAAAATTCAAGGTTGTGCACGAAGACTACTTTGTGATGCCTACATGTGCATGTATCAGAGTCCAACAATGAGTTTATATAAATGAACTGTCCTCTGGAAACCTGAAGAAACAGTGTAGAGTTGCATTTGCTGCATTTTTTTGGTTAGTTTGAAGGCAACCGTTGCTGGCAATGGATGCGATGACAAGGAAGATGTTGAGTTGAGAGCAAAAAGATTACTGTTCCAAAAACTACATGTGGAGTTAGGTCATTGAAGTATTTTGCACTCTAGGAAGTGTGCTTGTGTGTGTTTGTTTTATAAACAAAGTGAAGTTACTAAAACTTAAACCTTTAAGTGCATTGATTATACACAGGCTTTCTTGAAGTGTTAAAGGTGGAATGATAGCAGGAGAAACTTCCTTAGTCCATTGGTAATGTAAAGGTAGAGATAATGTTCTTGCTCAGTGCATTTCTGTGGACCAAGGATGGTCATTCTCTTGTGTTTCTTTACCCTCTGCCCCTCCACCTCTCCCCACACTTGACTGGTTAGCATCGCAGATTCTCTCTTTCTGAGAGAAATTTCACACTGTTCCTGGCATGTTAATTCTGTTCTGTTACCCATCTACTATATTCTCTTCAGTTCACACATTTGCATCTTCAAAAATGAACATTCACTTAAAGATCTGGATTCATAGCTTGTGAAATTCAGGCACACAGATTTGCTGTTAACTTGCAATTTTTGCAGGGGAAAAAAGCAGAAGAGGGCATTAAAGGGAAGCATAATTGCTGAAATATAAAATTAGAAAAAGACATCTGTTAACTTTCATTGCTTAGTGTCTATTTATAAAGAAACAAAGCAGTCTGGAACAGAATAGCAAATATATACAAACGATTCGAGGACAAAACAATAAAACAGTAGATTGCCTCAGGGAACATTACTGAAGTGGATTGTAGTCCTTGGTAAAACAAAACTGACTTCTGCAGTACATTAAGCTATTACCTGGAAATTTAGGATTACTAATGAATAGTAAAAATATCTGCCTGGAAAGATGAAACTACACATGCAGATCAGAGTTTTACTGTATACCAAGTACCTAATGAAAACTAACTTGAAAAGCTGCAGAACCAATGTTGATGTAAAATACTATACTTTGTTGTTTCCTGTTTTGAGTGAAACACTGTTGTTTAAGTTGCTTCTTAGCTACTTTTGTCTACCAGTGTAGTGCCATTCTGACTGGCAAACATGCAACTACATATATACAGTAAAATCTGTTTGTACAAATTGCATATATATGAGCTGTATATTTCAACTCTGAGATGTTTTGTATGGAAAACATCCTTTTGGGATCAAGTTCATAGAAGGAGAAGTCAGAAAAACAAAACCCACTTTGAAAAAGCTGCTATAAAGCGGAGACTGATCTGCTAGTATAGAAAATTTGATTACTGTGTTCATGGAAAACCTGAACGTTTTCTTTGGGATGGGCTCTACCACAGAGCAGTACTAGAGAGAGGGTTGAAAACTGCTTGAAGGCCTAACTTGTGTAAAGCAGAAGGTTCTGAGGGACTTGGTCTGTTCTATTAGCATGAAGTGTGCTCTACTTTCTCACTTCCTAGAGCAAGAGAGTAGTTATTAAAAGTGTCACTGTTGCTTTTGCCTCTACTAGTCTTCTGGTTTCCATGTTTCCTTGCCTTATTTATCTAGTCTGTGCCCCTTAGTTCCAACCAGTACTACTATGAACTCTGGGTCTCTGCTGAGAAATTTCAGTGAGAGTTTAGGTGATGGACGTGATAACCTTCTGTCAATGGAGGGGTTGTCCATTGGCTCTTCCTTGGCTACACAGCATTCTGCTCTGGGACAGCAGCTGCAGCTTTACTGAGAAAGATACCATAGAAACATCTCATAGGCAATATAGGGTTAAAAAAGTGAGCTGTAGGTCTAGGCTAGCCAGCTCATTTTTATTAAAATGGACTAGAGAACACTGACATAATCAGAGTGGATAAGGTAACCCACCTTTGGCATACTGAGGAGGATGTCCAGCCACAGCTTCCCAGTACCTCAAGTGACTTTTTAAACAGCTGTTTGCAAGAAAGGACAAAATGGGGCTTGCACAAAAGGAAATTAAAAAGGTGATTAATGATAAAACAGACTCTCAGCTTGCTGTCTGTTACAGAGTTTGCTGCCTTCTCACCTCTGAGCCCCAGGGTGAGACTCAACCTAAAAGTAGTTGGAAGTGGCACCCCCTTCTGAACAAAAAGCAAACATAAAGGCTTTACAAAATGTAAAAGCACAAACGTACCAATGAGACCAATGTGAATGTCTGAATTCTTTCCTATCTAGATTGATTTTCTAGTTTTCCTGGTGTGTTAATGTTCATACTTCCACATGCCTTGCACTCATCTCCTCCCCCCATATATGACATGCTACCTGACGTTACAGTTAACCTTATCTCTTCCTGAATTCAAAAGAAAAGCCTTGGAACTGCTATGGCCAGCGGGGAGATACAGATTTGCCAACCATATTTAAGTTTTCTAACCAAATAATCTTATAGCAAGCTACCTTTCCCTCCCCCACATTGTAAATACTCAAGAATCTCAGTTTTCAGGATGCATACTCTGTTAGCAGAAGTGAATTAAAGCAGATGGATGTAACCAAACTGCTTGGGTTCTGCCTCAAATCTTCTGGCCTTGGACTGGAAAAGAAGTTGTGTGAAACTGGTAGTAGAAACACAGAAAAAAGCTTGGAGTTTAAATGCGTTACTGTACCTGCTTTGTGGTGACAAATACTTTGTCTTGCAGGCAGTAGTCAGCAGCCTGCTTTTGGTACTACTTGATACCCTTGCAAAATGAGAAAATAGTTTTGCAAATAGTATAAGGTTACATGGCTAGCTTATTGTTTGTTATGATAAGCAGAGATGTCTTCTATAGCATTGACAAAAAAAAGTTTGTTTTGACAATTGAATCTTCTTTTAATCTGAAAAAAAGGATTGCTTCATGGTGGTCTGTTGGATTGGAGTTAATCTGACAATGTTGATGAAATACTGTGGAAACTAAACCAAATTTTTATTTCCTTTCTCAGAAAGGAGTACACAGACTAAAGTGAGTTCACGGGGAAAGGAACCTTGTAAAATAACTCACATATAAGGGAAAGAGGCTGTTTTTAGCACATATTGTGGGGGAATTGAATATGCTTCTTTGAAGAAAGCTTGCATTTTAAAGCATCTACTGCTGTTAAATGTGATGCCCAAAGACTCTGGTGACTAAATACCAAACTTTTATATGTTTAATGCATTTGGGAACCTCCCAGTCAGATGTCTTATATGGTGAATGTGCCCATAAATTAATAGCACTTAGGTCATGCATCATAGTTTGCCCTTAAGTTCTGCTAACAATGGCCTTAATCTGTGAGTAGGAAAATGCGGTTCTTGACACTGGTGTAGAAACAAAGCTTCATAATGTATAAGCTTTTATAATTGGGGAGAAAGCTTGGACTCTTATACAGCTCTCAGCACCTACACTGCTAACCATTTTTAAAAACAGAGGAGTTCAGATAGATAGAAGAATGAACAAATCACTGCACCACTAAATTCTTTCTAATTTTGAACACAGAGGGTAAAGAGAAAAGGTATTAGTTAAAGGTGATGCCTTACATATTACTAAACCAGAACTCAACCAACCACCAAGGCACGGTGAGGATGCTTGTCTTTTGGTGTGGGGAAGAAAACTGTAAACATCCCTTTAAGTTGAGTAAGGGTCTGATCCTGTGCTCCTGAAAATGTAGTACCGTGTTTTACTGAGCAGCCTGGGAGATTTCCATTTTAAGCACGTACTATGTGTAACAGGAATTACTCATAATCATAAGTGGTTCATTTCAATGCACTTACTTCTCTTGTGCACTTTACTGAATAGATGAACGTGGTCACCATGATCCCTAACGGTATAGCCTGTTTAATACAATACTGAGGCACAACATGCTGCAAACGGGAATTTTATGGTTTCAGAACTGAGTTGGTGTAAAAAGCAGCTTGAAAGCTTTGTGGTTTTGTTTTTTTTCCCACTGTAACAAAGCATGTTTATTTTCCTCTGTTCTTGATGTTTTGCTAAATAAACATCCCATGTTTTGTGCACAGTGTCTCTTAAACTTAAAAAGGCTGTCTTACAGAATGAGTTAGGGAAACGAACCATTGTGTCAGGTTGCCCTCAACTACCCTTAACTTNGAATGTACCATGTGCTCTTTCTGTATTCATTAAAAATGTTATTCCTATGGCTCTACTCATTTATTCGGAGACTTGGAGTTTTGGGAGTGTCACAGACACTAGCGAATACAGTGTTGCACTGGGTTTACTTTGTGTACTTTTACAAAGATATCTTAAGTGTATATTTTACCATTTCAGCATTTCTAGGAAACTTGGGATTTGCTGTACTGTATCAAAGCAGTATGGTATGCCACTTGTGTCCTCCCAGTTGGTGCTTGATCCTGCAATGTTAAAAAAAGAAATTTGCTGTAGCTAACAGTAGCTTGCCTGTGGGGAAAAGTAAGTTTATTTCCAAGTGCTGAGTAGGTCACCTTTCTGACCCTAGATTATAGCTCCTCCTGGGATCTTCCTCTAGCTTCAGTGCTGCTTCCATAGCTCCCACTTAGAGGACCTGGACACGAGTTCTTGGTATGCGTTCTCTGTTTAGGGATTGACTGCTATCTACTATTTTTGGGGTTAATGTCTTAGTTTTCTGAGTATTGCAATACTACTAATAATGCAAAAAGTCCTACCTGGGACTGTAAACGGAATGCTGTTAGTATCTTCATCTTAATGCAAGTACTTGCAACAACTGGAAAAGCTATTTTTAGGAACCGTATTACCTACTTTACTAAAGAGTTGCCTTGTTTATTTTTAAAAGTAAGTTTTTCTTCTGCAATAAGGTTGCTGTTTGACTTTTTAACAGGTAAAGCTGAACCCTTCAGTGTTCACAACGTATTCAACCTTCTTACAGCAGTACATCCATCTTTTATTTCAGCAGAGCTGGAGGTTTGCCTGTGCTTGGCGTGTTCAGTCACAAGAGGGCAGTGCCTGCATCAGCTGCAAACTTCTTCCCTATTCCTAACGTATGTCTTTTAAAAATGAAGATTTATATACGTGCGTGGCTGTACAGCTATTACAATCCCATCTTTAGCATGCGTTTCTTAAAAGTACTTTTGAGCAAACGGAATTAGGCACGTATAAAACTTGCACAGAGGTATAAATTTCAAATGTACACCAAACCTACTGTGAGGGGCCTTTAACTCGGCGTGGGCAGTGTGTTAATTACCCCAGTGTGCCCCCTAACGGTTCATAAACGAGGTGCTGAAGGTTGAGCTGCTGCCTGCTGCACGTTGGGGCGACCCAAGGGGCTAGGCTGGCATCTCGCACACCTCCTCAGGTGTGGGCAAAGTGGCGTCAGGTCCTTCCTGCACCACACTGCCCGTGGCTTTCAGCCCAGCAGTGCAGAGCAAAGCTCTGGTAACAGCTGTTTAACAAAGCCTCTGAGTGACTAAAGCAGATACTACTGGGAGATGCAAAATACCTAGGAGATCTTGGGGTAGTTGTAGAGCATCAGGGAAGCTAATGAACACTAATCAATGTGAATGCAGTAGTAAATTTTCAAACAAACAAAATCATGCAAACCATAGCATCGTAGAAAAAAACGAATGAATCAGTCTTCAGTGACTTCATGAGAAGCCAGGCCAGCTGTGGCTGCTGAATTTGCTGGTGTGGCTGCTGAATTTGCTGGTGTGGCTGCAGCCCCTGTTAGCTCTAGTTTCTTTAGGCTCTTCCTCAGAAAGCTGCTCCTGGCTAGTGCAGGAAATGGGACCTGGCTGAGACCCACATTTCCTGTGGGCTGGTGCAGGAATTAAGTGGGTTGTGGGGACAGAAGGGGGTCAGGGTAGGTGGAGTATGCATCTTCAGTGTAGCATTAATGAGGCACCTGATGGTCATTGGCATCAATTTGCTCTTCAGGCAGATTTGTACTGAGCTGGAGATAGTGTGCTCAGGCCCCTGAGGCTGCCCCATAGAGCTGCAGATGGGAGTGCAGCCCCCACCCACCAGTACCAGGTGAGCCTCACTGCTGCCTCTGGAGGTCTGTACTGCTGGGTAGCATGGCAAGCCCCAGTGTGTGACTGCTGCCACCAGCTACCCCACGGCTCAGAGAGCGATCCTGCAGGTTCCTGTGCCAGCAGGGTACAGTGTGGACTTTCTGGTGTGGTTTCGTCCTGATACAGCAAGGAGGTGCTGCTTAGGGTATGGCTGTGCCACATAAAGCAAGTAACTATAGGAAGGGACTAAAGGAAATAGGCTGACTACTGAACCACACCACAGCCTGGCTGCAAGTGTGAATGTGCTGGGGTGGCAGGAGCAACCTATGACCTCTCCCTACCTATGTGCATGACTGGAAAGGGTGCAGCCTGCTAGTCCCACCTCAGCCCACAGCCAGCACTACAGGTACTTGTGCGTGGTGACAAATACGTTTGATGCGTTTTATAGCGTCTGCTAGTGCTATTCGTTAGGTAGCATCTCACATTTCACACTGCATGGGTTTTTTTAAACATGCAAATTTTCCCACCTAGTAAAGTAATTTGCAAAAGATAATTTTGTTTCTACTAATCTATTATAATGTCAATGAATATATAAATTATAATGCAGCGATTAAATATATAATGAGATGGGCAACAACTATTAATAAATGCAGAGCTAGTTGCCCAGAGGTGAACAGACTTCCCCTCTCCTTACAAGTCAGGTAATGATCAAGAAACAACCAGCTGCTAAACATGTAAATGAAACCAAGTTCACACTGCAATACTGTGCTTCAGCTTCATTATCATTGTCACATTATCAGTTCTTCTGTGACTTTTCCTCTGAATTTTTAAAGACAGGGAGGGGATATGCAATTATTTTTAAACATCCTTCTACCAAATGACTGTCTGAATGAACCCAGGTGTGTTGCTAAGGTGTTAGCTCCCTTCAGTAACCTAGCTAGTATAGCATGAATTAGTTTTATCCTAGCAGAGCTATTTTGAAGACAGTATTGATCTATAGGATAATCCAAAAGAAAATGCTGAGGGATGGAAGGCCCTTTAAACCAAAGTAAAAATTCATTCTTAAATATCAAATACAAACCAATCCAAGCAAAGTATAAACGAGTGTATCTCCTAGTTTTAAATATCACAAGATCACTGCTTCTCTTAGTATGATACTGCTGTCAGGAAAAAGCAGAACGATCTCAGTACCTTTTTTGCTTGAGTTTTTCCTGCTGTAGTAGGTGTGCTCCAGGATGGGTCAGATTTCTTCAGTTCCCATCTCTCGTCAATATTTTCCTCCTATTTGAAATTAAGTGCCAAAGAGTAACCATTTCATAGGAACATCCTGATTTCTTTCTTCAGTAGACACATAGTGGATCCCTTGTCACTTTTTTGAAAGTACACTCTCTTTCTCAGTCTCTCTCTCTGTCTCACCTCTCCAGGTTTGTGTTTACCCACCTATATGCTTTACCACATAAGATCACATTATTTAAAAAAATTGGTTTTGAAGGAAAGAGTGATTAATTTACTGGCTTTGCACGAGCCTGAGCTGACTTTGGCAAGAATGGCCCATTAGCATGGGACTGAGGAGACAGAGCACTGCCCAGTTGCCTCAAGTTGTTTATCTAAAACTTTCTTATATTTAGAAGAATAAGGATTTTCTCCCTGTCTGCACACAGTCTGAGAATTTCAAGGGCAGCTCATTAGTTAGCAGAGACTTCAATGAAGCTACAGTGGTTGATTTATTGAAATAGATAGCAGGAAACAGAATTATCTTAGCAAATTAGTCTGGCTGATAGGAAAGGAGGCCAGTAGATAAGATGCAGTGCTGACTGCATGCTTTTGATGGAGTTGCACTGATTCACAGCTGAGGATGAGTTGCTACACTTAGGGAAAGCACTCAGCAAGAACAAACAATTCTGCCATGGACGTGGCCAGGAACTGCATGCAGTATGCTACCTGGAAGCACTGTCCTTGAGACTGTCTGGCTGCCCTGCAGTTTCTAGCTAAGGTGAGAAGTACTAAGGTTTTATACAATTCAAACACACAGCAGAAGGCTGCTTCACAGAGGAAGCTGGACCACTTTTTTTCAACTCGCATATTGCAGTCAATTGTACTTCAACTATGTTTATCAACCCTAGTGAAGCCGTTTCCTTAGCTTTCCATTGCTGCACCTGTCTGGGTCTTTAAAATGCAACAGCAGCTTTCATGAGGGGGACCTTTGGCAGTCAGTTGGCTTGTGGAACATTTACTAACGATACATAGGTTTAGATGAGACAGACAAAAATATGCAGACAACAACAAAAGCATCAAACTCTTCCCCAACACTTTAACTGGCTACTCCTGCTTTTCTCGTTCACATAGGAAAAAAGAAAGATATCCCAAAGCCTTTAATGAGTTCACAGTATATGTTACATAGCACTGAATGCAGCTGTAGTGCAGAGAAGCTCTTTAGGGGGAAAAAAAATAGAAACAAAAAGCTCGTGTTTGAGAGGAATTTAATTTGGGAAGTGTGAGCTGCAAGACTGAGGAGAGGATTTGTGTGTGCATGTGTCCATCTGGTTGCAGAGGGGGCACAGTGATCATAAAATGAAGCAGGAGCTTGCCTGCCATACATCATCTGGCCATTGCTCCCTGGAGCACACTGACCAGAGTGGGGACGAAAGCCTTCAGGTGACATTGTTGATGCATTGCTATACAAGGTGCTCAGAAGACATTAAATGAATATCACATTTTCTAACCAGGCATTAGATGTGCCTCCAACTTTATGCTGGGCTGCTGAGGATAACATGAGGGATTTTTTTTTTGTTTGTTTGTTTTTAGTGCAAGCTTTAACTTTGCCAGCCAGCCCCAAAGGATCCCATTTCAGAAAACTCACGGTTTACTATCTTCCATCCTTTAGAAGCAATTACTCCCCATGACCTGGGACATCCACAGTTTGGTCAGGGATGCTGGCTCTGACCTCACAGACAAAAAACTTTGGAGATCAGTGGAGTAATTGATTTTATGCCCAAGTATAAAAAGTCAGCCATGGAAGACCTCATCATAAGAGCACGCTGAGAAATGTACACAGAAGTTTTGCACTGTTTAGTAGCATCCATCCTGTCTCTGTAGAGGCTGAGAAACCTACTAGATCTTCTACAGCCAGAGCTGATGGCCACCTCTTTCAGCCCTTATGATGACTGTGAAGAAATTTAATTATACATATGGAGAGAAATACAATGATAAACATGAAAGGAGTGGGGGGAAGAATCCTTTCTGCAAGGTAAGAACTCAGTGATAAATAGATCTGTGAATATTTCCCAGCCTCATTCCTCACTTGCCAAGTCTGATGCTATTTTCATTAGGTCATGTTACCATACATGTCATTTTTTACAAAGGTGCAGTATATCACAACTGGAGGTTGAGGTGCTTGTAGTGAACACAAATGAGCTTGTAATGGTCCATCTGCTTTGATTTTATTTAGTGATCCCTCAAGGGCTGGGAGCTAGAGTGAGAATAACAATGCTTCAACCCATCTGCTATTGTAGTACCAGCTCCAGTTGAATTATCACATGTTCTGAGTGGCTGGCATATGCTGTGACATAAAGCTACAAGGAAGTGTTGCTCTCCAGCTGTTGTGTTGACAAATACTTTTCAGCCAGTCATTAAGTTCAGCTCAATAACCAGGGGGAAACTGCAGCTAAAAGTTGATTATTATTTTATTTTAAGCATTAGAAGTCACTAGTACAATATATTTTATTTAAAAATGTGTCACTAAGGGCACACATTGTATATGAGTCCTAACAATAAAAATTTCTTTGTGATGCCCATAAATTTTTGTTATGGGATTGGATGGGCACCTCTGTAACTGACAGTGTAAATCTTAGTAATGAAACTATGGCTAACCTTGTTTAAGCAGCAGCACATCTGAAGCTGTGTATGTCTAAACTTGCTGGCTTAGCAGTGCCATGGGCCATGACCATAGAAGAAACAAGTCAGAGATTGTCTGAGGCCATATGCAGTGGCAGATAGCTAAATTTTCTTCAAGTTGAGGGAGAAAGCAATTAGAGACCCATCTAGAGACCTCTGCCTGTTGGATGTGACAGGTTCAGATGGCTTATCTGGTGTTGCTCCTCATCTGGCCTGCAAGGTATGACTGTTAAAATTTTTCCTTTGCTCCCTTTTCCAGTGTTTGTGGCTTGATGAAGAGCTCAGGACACTCTGGAGATCCCATGATTTGTGCCCGCATGGGGAATTGCTTCAGAGCAAATATTGTGGGTCTCTGCTGACAATAGTCAGATTCTCGCCTTCTCCCTCCTATCTCACCTCCCTGTGCTTTCAGGGCTCTGAGGGTATGGAATCCACCACTATGTCTGAGAACAAAATATAAGGAATTTCCCACAGATTCCAAGGCCAGATGTACATAGGAAACTTGAAGCCTCCTGCACAGTTTAATGTTCTCCTTCTGCAGGTAATGTATCCAGAGAGGACACAGGCCTTTTGCACACTTATCCACATTTCAGCAGAGACATGATCGATGAGAGTAAATAAAAATCTGTTCCTGATATTCAAAAGCACTCTCCAAAACTTTCATTGCTGCTGAGAGCCCTGCTGCAGGTAAAGAAGGAATCGGTGAGGGGTTACAACCAGGGGACACTAAATGATGGCCCCAAACCCTCAGAAAGGCAGGATAGGTGCTCTGGAGCATGTCTCTTGTGCATTAACCATTGCATTAGGGATTCAGGTCTTAAATACGACTTAGGCATGTATTTTGTCTCTGAAAAACAATAGGCCCTGTTCACACTGAAGCACTGCGGCTCCAGAGGTTTGTATTTCCTATTGTATCCAAAGACCTGTGGGTGCCAGCTGTCACTGGTGCTGCCGTTGTATTATGATCCCCTGGCTAGTGCAGGAATTGTTGATTACGTTGCCTTTTGAATTAGTTGATTACCATGAATAATAGGCCAACAAGGTTGTCAGCATTTTGACTTTAACTATAACTGTTACAATTAATTATGGGTTTAATTAGCATATATCCCTAGAAGTAGAGAATATAATACTTCACGGGTAACAGATGATCCTGCAGCTGTAACATAAAGTGTGATACAGGTTGGGATACAGATAGTTATTAATAAATGGCTTCTATTGTTTGAGGTCCTTATTTGTACAAATTAGCAGGCATGACACAATCAACCCAAACTGTATAATTTATAATAATTGATTTCATTTTGACTGACCACCAGTCGGCCTACTACATGCCCTCAGAAGAAAAATAGCCCTATTAGGATAAGTTTAATCCTAAACATAGCTAATGAATCCTATTACTTTAAGGTCATATTTGAAGCTTTTGTTAATTGTCAGAACCATTTTAAATTGATTAGAGTTAAATTAAATCAATGTAATGTTTAGAAAAACAATATTTCTAATGGATGAGGCGAGGCTGACCTCGAATAAACATATTTATCAACCGATTTCAGTGAATGAGAAGGCTAGCAGCTGGGCTCATAATTCACAATTGTCTATAATATGGGAAATGTCACTATCTAGGCAATTAATTATGTCAGGTAATAAATCTGTTGCTCACAGTTGAGCATTTGCCAGTTGGGGTGACAATCCCCTCAGCAAGGTTATGATGTTTAGAGACACTTTGCGGTAGCAGAACAACTACATACAACTTTAGAGGGAATGAATGTGCTGGGTCTTTTTAACTGCCAACATGCCAGACTGTGGTAAGTTAGTATGGAATAATTCCTCTATCAGCTCATGCCAAACAATGAGGATATTCTACAACGAAAAAGTTTTGCTAAACAGTGTTTGCCAACAACATTTTCCAGGCTGCAGTGGTCAGAAGGTATTAACGGTTCCTGACAAACCCCTATTAAGTGACTGGTTTGCAGTAAATACATTGAGTGGCAAAACATACAATGATTAGAGAAATGATTGTTTTACACAAGCCTGAGAGTGTGAGAAATTCAGAATGGGTTAATATGAACTAAGCTACATGATATATCACAGGTAATGATGGGTGCAGTTTAATACAACAAGGCATAGGAAAAATGATACACAGAAGCAGGATCAGTTTAAGGTTAATCATGCACTCAGCAGCTTAGGAAAATGTCTGGCATTATTGCAGACAAATAACACAAAACATCTGTTCTCTNNNAAAAAAAAAAAAGCAAAGGTAAACTATATTTTCATAAAGAAAGGGTGAGAAAATAGTTTAAGAGTGGCACAGCAGTAACCAGAGACAGGTAAATTCTCCTTTGTATAGTATTAGACATGCAGCATGAGCTGTCTTGTTGAATGGGTCACAGAAGAAAAGGCTGAGTGTAAGTAAAGCAATATGTGATTTCTATTGAAAAAGAGTAGGATATGTGATGAAAAACTCGCTAAATTAAAAACAATCTGCAGCACTTCGAAGTTTCCTAATGGTTTTTGAGGTGCTTTACTTACTTTCTAGAACTAGACTTTTCACTTTGCATGTTGACTCAAGATGATTGTGGCCATTTGAGCTAGATTTCTAGCTCTGACATAAAAAAAAATAAAAATGGAACAGAGAAACTTAGAAGTGGAAG
The DNA here is from genome assembly GCA_013396675.1 of Eubucco bourcierii. NCBI lineage: Eukaryota > Metazoa > Chordata > Aves > Piciformes > Ramphastidae > Eubucco > Eubucco bourcierii. Next base: position 80,139 of record VWZE01005167.1, read on the forward strand.
CTCTGAGTGGAGAGGTGAACATTCTAGGCATAGGCCATATAATGGCAACAATGGCTAAGTTAATATAATTTCATTGGAGCATCAAGAGCTTTATATCTGGAAGCACAGCTTGCACCTTCCCCTTGCTGCTTCTGTGCCTGGCTGCTGTCTTTCCCCACTGCTGTTTTGGCTGCTGCTTTGCTGCTGCTTGACTTCTTCCCCATCTTCCTTAAGGTTATTATATTTCTGTAGCAGTTTGTTGTTCTTATACTATTATATTTAAACTGTACAAAAATACAATTTCATTTTTTTCCTCCAACTTTCCAAAAATCTGAGTTCTAGTGAATTTATGTTACTGGAGGAGGGATCTGCTCTAACTCATCACAATGATGTATATGTTCTGGTCAGCATGCTGAAGCCACACTGTGTTTGCAATGAGGGAATAATCCTGTTACTGAAGGATATCCTGATTTTGGAGCTTTTTTTTTTTTT
>VWZE01005167.1:80619-98008 GCA_013396675.1 Eubucco bourcierii
TTTTTTTTTACTTCAGATTCATCCATAAGCTTCAACACTGAATTTGACCATTAGTCCTGAGCTGGACTCATAAGGCATCATATTCTGACACTGGTAATCAAGTAAGTCCATACAGTCTATGCAATCTTAAATTTTGCACACAGAAGGTATGATGCACTTGCAGGTTCACACTGCATTTGCATGTACATGACAGACATTTTGAAACTAAAGTGTTGCCTTCATGAACCATGTATGTGTCTCCAGTGAACCACACCAAATGGCTTGTAGCAGTCACAAGTATGCTGTGAATTTGCCTTTCTTAATCTTGAAGTATATCGATGAAGTGCTGAAAATAAGTACTCAAATGCAAGTCGTAAGCTTACATACAATAGGAACAACAGTCATAGCACACAATTAGCCTCCTATGAAAACAAGAAAATGCAGAGGCCTTCTAGGCCAAATATGACAGATCATGTTTACTAGATCATGGTCCTGCTAGCAGTGTTTTTCCATTGTTCCACCCAGACATGTCTTAGGAGACAAAAAATATGAAACTTAACTAGAGGTCATCTGACAAGCGTTTTCATGTGAAGCACCCAAAACTCTACCCCATGAACAGGGTTTTGTGATCTTTGATGCTCCTCTTACAAAGGCTACAGGCAAGACTCAATCCCCATTCACTCTCCCATAGTGGGAAACATTTTGGTTAATACAGTCCAGCCTCCCTCATGCTGTGGCATGAGTTTGCTTTGAGGGCTGGTCTGCCTGTGTTTATGCTGTGAAAAGCAGCTGCTCAACCACCACTCCTGATATGATTGAGAATGATTGATCACGGTAGGTAAAATCCAGCTTTGCTTTCTATTTGGGCTAGACTCTTCTAGAATCTTCCATTAATCTGTTTGTGTTACCGAAAATTAGACAAGCCATAGCGAAAGAGAGATTTGCCCTAAGACACATAGACTTCATTTACAGTGGGATGAAGCTCACACTTGACTTCAAATCTCTGGCAGACGCTTTGCAAACACTATTTGCAATTAAGCATTTAAACAGCAATTGGTTACATTTGTATATAACTTACCACCAGGTTTGGAAGAATATAAGAAAAATTAAACCACTGGTTGAGAAACACAGAGAGCTGCTTTAGGATATTACAACAACTTGTGTGTGCGTATGTGAGAAAAAGAAGGAGAGACTGTGTTTGTGTGTGTGTATAATGACTATTTAATTTCTTGGGTAAAAGGCCTCCCCCCCTACACCTCTCCTACATGGCAAGGAAAATTGCTCTTCTAACCTGTCTTCAAAATGTAATAACTTTGCTTGCAACCAACCACTGTAGCCCCTGACTGGACTCTGAATTATTACTGTGAGATGAAACATTTCTTTAACAAAACTGAGTCCTTTAATATCCCCCATCTCTGTTATTAGATGGACGAATGAATTTTACTTTGAACATAACATGTGGCATTGTCTGAAAATTGCCGGTATGAACTGAAGTTGGCAGGTAGTTTCTTGCTCTCCTCGTCAGTGATTGCCATTTATTATATGTTGCACCTTTATCTGTCAAATAGTGCAGAGCGCTATATTGATTTGTGTCTGCCGCAAAGCAAAGGTCACTTTGATCAACATACTACAAAACCAGAAAAAGTAGGGTTCTGACATTTCATTACCTGGGAAAAAAAGGACTAAAATAAATAAGAATATGTTTGAGAACAGAGCACTTCAATATCACACTGTGCAGTAACTGTAATTAACAAAAGAACTGCTCTATTGAGGTTAAAGAGAAAAAAGAGAAGGCAGGTTTTCTTGCAGGGACTATTCTTTACATGACTGATTCTGTAACATTGCAGCTGTGATCTTACTGAAGGGTTACATTCATTACAAATCAAACACATTGGCTTCTCAGATTCAGACTTTTAATGAGCAATAAACCTGAGGAGCTCTAGGAAGATTTTACGAAACCTTTAACTTTGTCTAAGAAACTCTAATGAGATTGGGGACTTTATGTACTGTACCCAGATGAAGTGATGGTCCCAATCTTAGGAACATACAGTCTGAAGAGATAAAACAAAGCATAGGAGCTTGCTTAAGATCCTTGAGGAGTAATAGGCAAAGCCAAAAATTAAGCCCAGATCTCCCTTTTCCAACTCTAGCTCCCAGGAGCTTTGTTGTCTTTCAAAACTATCACACAATTCAAAGATTTTTTTATAGAAAGTGGTGTCCCAGGTGATCTAATCTTGTTATTTTTCTTCATGCCCAGTGTCTTTGAGGCAACCCCTACATATTACTTCACTGAGATCAGCAGATACTTCCTTGCCTTGTGTAAATAAAATAGGCCTAACATTTCTGGGGAGAATTTTCATTCTTGCAGAATCTTCTGGTTTACATTTTGGAAATTTGCTTTTAAAATCAGCCTGGCATTTTTTTTTTCATAACGCATCTATTTTTGGTATTAACAGTTTTGTATCTGTGGGTTTGTTTTTTGTTTGTTTTCCTACATGCAGCATCCAGATGCCCTCACTGAGTGTACTCTCAGCTGAGTTGCTAGACCAGGCTTTTCCTGGAGCCAGATGAGAAAAATGAATCTATGGTCTTACAGGTATTACCGCTCTACCTAAACAAAGTTGACACTGATGATCAGAGGAGCACACATTGTCTTGACTTCTGTTTGTTGCCTGTGTGCTGTAGATAGACCTCTTCCAACTGATTCTATCAACATCAGTTTCTGTTTCTTTCTTCTATAGTATCAGTGAGGAAGTTGCATTCAAACTTGTATTTATTATTTATTAGGCTACTGAATATTCCCATCACTGATAAACTAAACCACAAAATGGTTATGGTGAAGTGTGGTTTAAATAACTTGCCATAAAAATGTTTCCCTACAAAGATAACAAATTGACAAAGAATAAACCTGAGTCAAGTTCAGAAATGGTCAAACTGCTCTTCCATCATTACTGCTGCGAAGTTTTCTTTATTTCCTGTTTTTACACATAGTGCTTCTTTCTTCACCTGAAGCCACATCTGTATTGAAATACAGCAAGCAGTTATACCTTTTGTTACACCTTCAATCACTAGGGTGCATATCACAGCTTGCATGGCATATGGCAGTGCTTATCATGTCAATAACAAAGGCTGAATAATGCAATTCTTGGTTGTAATTATCTTTTATTATTATCAAGGGTCATTCCTGGGCTCTTCATCCTTTCATCTCATGTGGAATTTTGGGCTTCCTTATTAATTAAATAGCCAGTGTGATTGAATTAGCCAATTAGCTCAGCCTGAAGGGATGAGCATTGATCCAAACAAAGGGGCCTGATTCCATAAACTTGTTGCTGTGAAGGGAAGTCTTGCCGAGAGCTGGCTGGCAAGAATGGGCTTGTAGGAGCTGGAAAACTGTTGTCTGCCTATCCTGATTAATTTGCAATTATTGGACTAGGTAAAAAAAAAAAAATTTTTTTTGGACACTTTCTTACAAGCAAAGTACCATTTATCAAACCTGAAACATTAGGGACATTTGATTTTATTAAAAAAAAAAAATCAATCAGATGCTGTTATATACTGTTCTGCTGTAATTTAAAATGTGCAAAGTTTAAATTGAAAACAGGAAAACATCCCTTTTAACACTAAGAAAGGAGTCCTGACTGTCCCTAGGCATTGGAACAATTTTGTTGTAAAAACCTGTATTGCAGAAAACGTTTGTTTAAGCAAAAAATTAGACTCTGGTCTTGAACCGTTACTTCAACTAAATAATGTACGGTTCCCTAATCCTAAAGCACAGATTAAAACCCCACACAGCAACAGGGCTGTGCATCTCTTCAGTGTCTGTGCCTAAAAGGCACGCTGGATATCAATGCAAATGCAGTTCATCTCTCTCATGCTTCACCATTCTCACTCCCTTTTTTCCTCCCTTTATCTTGACATGTTTACTATTTTTTCTACACTGTGCTTCACTGAATAACAGATCAAACTTCAAAGCAACTTTTAGTTTGAAATTTGTTTCCAAGCTCCTAGGCTATTCTTTTTCTGACAGCAGTGGATAAGAAATTGTCACTACCACTGGTGACATGTCATCAGGAGATACAGGAATAACAGATGGGCAGCAGTGAGATAGCAGGAAGTAACTTCTTTAAAAGACTCTGTTGACATCACCAACTATGAGAGCAGAGGTAGAATGACCCCAAGAAGGGAATCCAATCTGCTCAGCTCTTTCTGACTCACAGGTGCTTTATTTATTTTCATACATAGCTCAGAGTGGATTTAAAAATTTTTGAAGTGTCAAAATTGCTATGTTGGATTCAAGGAAACTATCAATAAAGGATTAAGAAAAGGATGAATGGATTTAGCCACCAACTTCAGTGTTTTAAATGATGCCACTAAAATGCTGACTAGGATTGCTGATGAAACTGGCATAGCTGAATACCATTAATAGGAGTCGAGAATCCTTGATTGCAATGTAAGATCAATGGGTTATGACATTTTGATGTCAAGCTGATGGATCTGACTTTCTACATGAAGAATGATTGATTATGGCTTTTCAAAAGTATGGCTCATAATCAGCATATATAGGCAACTCTTGACACCAACCATACGTTAATACCCATTATGGTATGTCAAAAGTCATTGCTATGAGTGTGTGGCCATGATTTCTGAGCAAATTAATTGTCCTGATTGCTGGAAGATATTAGAATACATTGCATAAAACAAAATAGTGCATGGTGTCTCCAAGGAAAGTACCACAAATGCAAGTGCATTTTATATGTAACAGATGGTCCACAGCATGTAAGAAACCTGTTCTTTCTGACTGCAGGAGGAAACCAACATAAAGCACAACATGGGCTTCATTTGCTGCACTTTATAAAAGTCTGCGAATTTCTCTTCCGAACCAGGAATGAAAAATACCCATAGGAAAACAGATTTCTTGATTTATAGAGAGAGCTCAGTTAGTGCTAATTACTTTTGAAAATCTCCTTTTATACTGCACTTTTTTTTTCTTTTTTTTTTTTTTAATGTGACTGGTTTATTTATAGTACATTACATTTCAATCCACAGTTTTAATCCAGGGCGTAAAATCAGTGTACAGTGGATAACATTGATGTGCCCATGGAGAATATGTTAGATGCACAATGAAATTCCTGGTAATAAAAGAATGCCTCAGCAGTCCCACCCAATACCTGTTCTGTACAGAGCACTATTTTTGAAAGAAGTTGATATACTAAAATGCTAACCCTAATTTTATAAAGGTGTTTAAATATAGTCTGTTGACCAATACATTATATTTTATTGTCCCCTTCAGAATTCTTGGAAAAGCCCTGGGCCTGTGAAGGAAAACCAGTCACAGCCCCTGCCCAGTGAGTTTTTTGCTTCTCTGCCACCAAAACTCCCCTAAGGGGTACCTTCACTTGATACCTACTTGCTGTCAGAAGGTGCACCACTCTTCTGGAGCTACATAGCTGGTATTTTGCCTAAAAAGTCCTAAGGCAATGTGAAAAAAATCAGCTATTTGTTCTTTCTCCTTGACTGCTTCCCTTCTGCCTAATGCATTAGTGGTTTAGTTTTGGGTTTATTTTGTATTTCCAGTAATTCTCCTCTTTGGTTTTACCTTTTCTGGAATACATCTGTATAATTTTTACTCTTCCACTTGCTGAAAAATGGATGGAATTTTCAAAGCTGTGAAGACACTTTCTAGAAAAGACAACAGCTTGTACTGCTCAGACTGTAAAAAGTAGGAAAAAACCCCAAAAACCGAACCGAACAAACTAAAACCCAAATCTGTAAAGTCTACTTACTGCTCTTAAAGCTCCAAGTTTATTTTGAATATTTTCCCTATAACCTAGTTACTTAACTTAATGTGGTTTATTTGAACAATATGGTTTGGGTTTTGTATTGGCTTGACAGTTACTATTCAGTGTATAAAAAGCTATAGCTCAGCAAACAGAAAGCAAAAAAAAAAAAGGCATGAAATATCATCTGTTGTGCACATCAATGGATCTTCAGTATATAGTAATGTTAACAATTACAGAAACAGTATTCAACAATGTGACACTCAAACTGCATTCCATAGTCCACTGCTGGTGCATGAAACCATGTTTCACTACTTTCCAGAGACACCAAAGTGTGTGCCTGTTCGAAGTCTGCCAGTGTGTATGTACAGAGATAGTAAAAGACAAACAGCGAGGTGCAGATGTAGATTATAGACATATCCATGGAAATTAATAGATAGACACACAAACGTCCAAATGCAGGACCAAGCCTATTGCAAGTACTGTTTAGACTTTGAACTGGCTCCATAGAGTCAGTTCATTGTGCTTTCTTCTAAGAAATATGGGTTGATGAAAAGCTCAACATGAGCCTGCAGTGTGCACATGCAGCTCAGACAGCAACTGAGTCCTGGGCTGCATCAAGAGCAGTGTGGCCAGCAGGGCAAGGGAGGGGATTCTGCCACTTTACTCTGCTCTTGTCAGACCCCAGAACAAGAAGGACATGGAAGTGTTGGAGCGGGTCCAGAGGAGGGCCACAAAGATGATCAGAGGGCTGGAGCAGCTCTGCTATGAGGACAGGCTGAGAGAGTTGGGGCTCTTCAGCCTGGAGAAGAGGAGGCTTCGAGGGGACCTGATAGTAGCCTTCCAGTATCTGAAGGGGGCCTACAGGAAGGCTGGGGAAGGATTATTTACAAGGTCCTGCAATGACAGGACAAGGGGCAATGGGTTTAAACTGGCAGAGGGGAGATTTAGACTGGATGTTAGGAGGAAGTTCTTTACAGTGAGGGTGGTGAGGCACTGGAACAGGTTGCCCAGGGAGGTTGAGGATGCTCCCTCCCTGGAGGTGTTCAAGGCCAGGTTGGAGGAGGCCTTGAGTAACCTGTACTAGTGGGAGGTGTCCCTGCCTGTGGCAGGGGGTTGGAACTAGATGATCCTTGAGGTCCCTTCCAACCTTACCATTCTATGATTCTAAATATCTTAATATATGCCAGTAGCACCTACTAAAGGTATATTTAGAAAGCTGAGGCAGCTCATCCCTAGCCTCAGTTTCCATCTTTAAGCCATATTTGGTGCTCAAATTCCCATGGAAATGTGAGTTCAGGGTGACCAAAGCAGCTACTTCGATCTGCAAAGTGCTTGAGACAATTACCTTATTCCCTTATTCATTTCTGCAAGGTGTTAATCCAGACACCCAGAAATGGTAATCTAGATGTCATGAGGAATTATTGAACTCCTTGTGTAAGACAGATCAGTACAATTCACTGTGAGTGACATCTCATCTTAGTGTCACAAAGGGGTGATAGTTGGATGATAATGCCACTTGTTTCTTCCCTCATCAAAAAGAAAAGCCTAGAAAACCAGGGAAGATCCTAGCAAAGCATCAGAGTTGTTTGTTATATTGATGATTATTTTTTTATTTTTCAGACTGTAAGAAAGTTTTGTGCTTGGTGCTGTACAGCAGAGGAACTAAAGATGACTCTTTCCAAGAAGCTATCCAAGAAAAGCAATGCTAGCCACAAAAATATGGGCCAATATGATACTGGTCAATACAGTAGTCTGTGAATTAAATTTTTTTGTGATCTCCATAGTGTCAAATGAGTGTCAGTTCTGATTAGCTGAGCCTGGTTTAAAAGCTGGAGGAGTAACACTACCAGTGCGAGCTGGAGAGCAAGTCCAATAGATGACAGAGTTGTGTAATTATCATGACAGTTGGAAACAGAAGATTCTCCTATAAAGTAAAGAAGTTCCTATTCTCTCTCAAGCCTGAAACCCTTTTTTTGTTAGAATGAAGGTCTGAAGGATGAGACTTTGGGAAGAATTGAATAGTAGTAGGCTAAATAAAAACACAAGACTCTGGTGAATATAACTGGCAAAGATTTTAACCACTGCATTGGCAAAGCATAATTTGAAAGGAGTGCTGCTTCTCAATGTTGCAAAGTTAAATGTAAGCTTTAGAGTAGGAAGCCAATTTCAGTTTTAGGACATCATGAGGTCTTATTCCATGAAAATTCCTTCTAGCCACTTACTCAGACCAATGAAGAATCCAAAAAAATAAAAGAAGTAATCTATGGTCTATTACTTAGGCCATCACTTGAGTGTTTCAAGGCTATAACTTATAGATGTGATTTTCCCCACCCCCCATCCCATCCCAGAGAAAACTTGTGATTTTATGTGCTTTTTTATGCATGTATTAAACAAATGGCACAGCTGAATAGCTTTTCTTAAAAACTGGACATTCACCAAAAAGAAGTTTGCCAGCACAGACAATTAGGCTTTCTTCTTTTAACAATAGATTGACTGACTGGCACATTTGAAATGCGAGCGTATTTTTTATTCCTCCGTTCACCCTTTGAGCTGATAAACATGAACAATGGGAAACAGTTGGGACAGGAAAACATTTTAGTTTGTATTTTCAAAGCAAGCAAGAAATAAAACCATCACTGGGAGCCAGATCACATCTTCTGCCTTAGGGGTACTCAGCAATTGGGGGGAAAAAATACGATCCATATTTTTAATCAAACATTACATATTTATTAATGTGCAGCTGGCCTATTGTGTGCATGATTTTTTTTTTCCCTTTAACGCTGTGCTGCGTCCGTCAGCCTGACATTGTTCTGTAACTGACATTACTCTATAAGGATCTGGATATGCACAGATTTAATAGGAATCATTGAGACAATTGCTTTCTGTATTATTAGGTCTGTGTGACGTAGGTACCATCTGAAATTCAATCTTAGAAGAAAAATAAGATATTGTTCTATCAAGGCAATTTTGTGCACCTGTGATACAGTAAGAACATACACCCCCACCCTCCTGTTTTCCTCCTCCCTTGTCTAACTTCATGGCCATTTAATGATATGTGCCACTCTTTTGTTAAAAATGTTTGGGCAAATGTATTTTGATGCTTATTGAGATTAAACTTTCAGTACATCTCCCTGGTAGCAAAGGTTGGGCTGTTCATTAGTTGGAGGTTTGGCCTTGTCAGGTTCCATTGACTGTTGGCTAAAAGGATCACTTTATCATCATTTGTCTGCAATGGAGACAGTCTTTATTCAGCCTTGATTCCTCTGGGGTCACAGCTGTCATAACTTCGCTTGCTTCATAATGTAGACCCCAGTTTTGCAATCCCTTTAGGTAATTGTTTGAGAGATTCTGTTTATCTTAAAATAGGTAATATGTTATGTATAAAGGAATGCAAGTAAAAATAAGAGATTATATTGCTTTAAGCATCTCCTTCCTAACCTACTACTTGGGATCAATCATTTGGAAATTATGTTAAACTCAGTTCCTAATTTGAATGCAAAAAATGCAAAAGGAGAAGTTTTTTTTTTGTTGTTTTTTGTTTTTTTTTTTTTTTTTTTTTTCCCTTGAAGTTTCACTCTTATCTCTTAGATGCAGATCTCTAGACAGAATCCTCAGGCCTAATTTTCCACTAGCGAAAGTTGAGATAACGCCACCAATTTTGACAAAGCTATAGTGTTTTGGAGAAAAAGGCCTTAACTTTCAAGGTCCTGTCTCTAAAAGAAGTCTGGAGAAGTTTGGGCTTGTCTTTATTTTTGGAGTTTACTTTGGTTTTGAGACTTTTAGCAACACATTAAAATTTGCAACACAGAAGGTACAAATGTTTCATCACGAATAACAGATTTCATTATTTGTTTGTTCTCTTTTCCTTAGCTGCTTGAAACTGCTGCCTCCAACCTTTTTACTACGTAACAGATTTTCCTCAAAACCATACCACTTCACTGGGTGATGCAGGACATTATTTTGGTAGGCCTCAATGGAAGCCAACACAAACAGTGTAAAATTCCCTTCTAATAGCATGGTGAAAACTCCATTTGCTATATTTTGAGCCCCATGTTTCTGGTTCTTTACCAGGGCAAGACCTAGGTATTGACTCACTGCTCTGCCTGCAGAAGAAAGACTGCCAGCCAGCTACTGTGCAGGACTTACAGGCAAATGATATTCTGACTCCTTGAATGCAAATGCTGTTCAAGAGGTGGCTCCTCCTCCATTGTCCTGGAACACCAGCATTGGCGTGAGGCACATATTCTATGCCAACTATTTGCTGAAAGCTACATTTTAACTCAACCTGGAACAAGAATGTGCTAATGTTTCCTTTTGAGCAGAAATCAGCAAGATGAAGAATGTTACATGTGCCTCTCCTCCAAGGGGGACACCCACCCAGGGTCTCTGAGGAGGGGCTCTCTTCTACAGAGCTCACCCAGTTTTGCATCTTTTGATGAAACTGAAATTATTTTCCCCAAAATGAGGTCAAAGAATTAGTTTGTCTTCATATGGTTTAGTAAAATATGAAATACTTTACAAAATGTACAATAGCTTCATCAGGGCACCGTGAGTAGACATTGGGACATCGTGACATGCCCATTTTTGAGTGCCTGATAACTGCTACAATCCCCTTGCAGGTTAGATGTTTGCTTTCATAGAACCAGAACCAGCTTGACTGTCCAGAGGAGAGGGGTTAACCAGTGTGAGTGTTTGATCTTCTAAAAAAAAAATTGCATTGAAGAATGAGGGCAGGGATGCCATCCAGAGGGACCTGGACAGGCTGGAGAGGTGGGCCCAGGCCAACCTCACGAAATTCAACAAGGTCAAGTGTAAGGTCCTGCACCTGGGTAGGCACAATTCCAAGCACAAATACAGGCTGGGTGGTTAATGGCTGGAGAGCAGTCCTGAGGAAAAGGATCTTGGAGTCTGGGTTGATGAAAAGCTCAACATGAGCCACAGCGTGCACATGCAGCCCAGACAGCAATCGAGTTCTAGGCTGCATCAAGAGCAGCGTGGTCAACAGGGCAAGGGAGGGGATTCTGCCACTTTGCTCTCATCAGACCCCACCTGGAGTACTGTGTGCAGTTCTGGAGCCCCCAGCACAGGAAGGACATGGAAGTGTTGGAGCAGGTCCAGAGGAGGGCCATGAAGATGATCAGAGGGTTGGAGCAGCTCTGCTATGAGGACAGGCTGAGAGAGTTGGGGCTCTTCAGCCTGGAGAAGAGAAGGCTTCGAGGGGACCTGATAGTAGCCTTCCAGTATCTGAAGGGGGCCTACAGGAAGGCTGGGGAGGGACTATTTACAAGGTCTTGCAATGGCAGGACAAGGGGCAATGGGTTTAAACTGGCAGAGGGGAGATTTAGACTAGATGTTAGGAGGAAGTTCTTTCCAGTGAGGGTGGTGAGGCACTGGAACAGGTTGCCCAGGGAGGTTGTGGATGCTCCCTCCCTGGAGGTGTTCAAGGCCAGGCTGAATGAGTCCTATGGCAGGGGGGTGGAACTAGATGATCCTTGAGGTCCCTTCCAACCTTACCATTCTATGATTTTTTTTTTCTATGATAAAAATCAGAGCCTGATTTTTGCACAGTTACTACTGCTTTTACAAACTTTTCTCAAATCTGCTGGCAGCGTCACCATCTACTTCTCATGTGTTTTAAGGATTATACAAACCAAATTATATGATTCATAGAAAGTTGCCACACTTAAGTTCTTATTAGCCTGACCAATAAAGTTTTACTTTTCACTGTTTTGTTTCAATAGTAAGAATGGTGTTATTGTAGTACCCATGAAAAGCACATGAAAAAGCCAGTTCCCAACAAGAAGTCCTAGAATATAGGTATGGGTCCAAAGAGACACCTCTTTGCAGGTAATTTCTCAAGGGATGTAATTTCACAAACTTTAATTATTAAAAGAAAAACATAACGAAAAATTCAAATTCAACCCGTGGTGGGAATCTAAACTTCAGTAGGGGAGTAACACTTTCCTTAGCATTTGTGGAAGCTTATGGAAGTTCAGACCCATGCAATCGTCCCATGCCTTCCTCTTCAGGAAGATTCAAACACCAAATCTCCTCCACAACTCACTGACTGACTATTTCTTTTTCAGACTGTTTCCTGAATAAGTGGTTGCACTTTTAAAACACAACACATACTCTACCAACATCATATACTCTGTCATATCTTGTGTGTACATTTGTGAACCAGCATGTGTTGATTTTCTCTTCAATATCTTAACCAGAAGTTGAAGTTCATTTAAGCTTCTAGTTCAATGCCAAAACTCACTGCACTGTAGCATGTTAATTACAGTTGGAATTTGATGAGCAAACAAGGAAATGGAGCCATAATGCTGTGAAAAGTTTCTCTATAATTATTAGCTTTCATTAATTTTAAAATTATTTTCTCCTGAATATTCTAATAAGAGATCAATTCAAAACACAGAAAAAAATAAATGAAGCATAAGACCAAATCAACCCCCTCCAAAGCAATCTTTTAAAGTGCTGCATAAAAATTGGATATAAATGCCTGTTTCTATGTGCACTGCTGTACCATCCAAGAAAAGAGCCTTTAAGACAACTCATCTTACAAAGGAAAATGTCACTAGATATAGTGTGGATCATTAGGTGTACTACAGTGCATTCGTCTGCTTGTACCCCACTTTGATTAGTATACAGCAAAGATGGCCACAAGCACTCAGAAAGTTTTATTGAGGTTTAAATCTTCATTCAAATGATGTAAAGGGGCATTGAATGAAGATTTAGAACTCCATAAAGCTCCGTGGCAGTGTCTGTGGCAATCTATGCCACATAAAAACTGAAATGTTTCTACTTTGTTATTGAAACATTTCTACTGTAATTCTTTAATATTAGGTAGCAGCCAGAGTGTTGGTACTTTACCACATCTCACTGAGGAGCTTGCCTGCTATCAATTGTGCAGGATATTATAGAACGTACACACTGTTGATGTCTAGGAGATAATGGAAGAGGAATTGTTACTGCAATTATATATTATTACGCTTTTCAGAAGATAATGTGAGTTCATTCATGTGAGTATTTTGAACTAGCAAATACCCTAATTACTTACATGTCTGTTAAAATCCTAAATCCAGTTAACGTATCTGATGTACTGTTGCATTTTTATCTGGTCATTTGCACGTATACTCTTCATGATTTTCCTCTGAGCTGCATGAACTGTGCAAACAAGGAACACAAGTGGCTTGCCTATTTCCTTGGCAGTTTTAGTCTAAGTAAACACTCAGTGAAATAGAGGCAAAGCACTGTAACCAAGTGTGCATTTTTCAGTAATAAAGAATTAGCCTGTGAAAGAGCAGGATAAATGCAAATGATGTGACCGTGCTGTAATGAGAAATTTATGAAACTAAGAGCATGTGTGTTATTCCAACTGTACTTGCACAACATGCTAGATTGACAGAGGGTGTATGGCAAATTATTCACCCATTTGCTTAACCAGAAAACAAAGGGAGATGATTAAGAAACATCAGTATTCTGAAGCAGTGATCAAGCTGACCCAGTCAAGGAGTAAAGAACAGCATACCCAGCCAAGAAACGCTACAGTTGCCTCACTTTGTAACTGTAGGTTTATGGCCACCGTTGCTCTGCAGATTTTTCCTGAGTTAAGCAAGCAGCAGGATGGAGGTAACAACAGACAGAGAGAGTCGGGTCCCTACAGCATTCTCATCCTCACACCGAATGACAGAGTATGTTTGGAGAAAAGACGCGTGCTTTTATCAACTCTTGCTTAATAATCCACTAGAGGGAGCTTACGTATAACCTCTGCTAGGCCAATTATGTCAAATGGCTCGCTCTTGCATATTGAACAAAGATGAGGTGATTGTAAGGGCCTTACCTGCATTGTTACTCTTCTCCACCTGTTGTCTTGGAGCTTAGAAATGGCATTCTTGGAATTTCTAGTTCTAACCAGAGCTGTATTTACTCTTCTCAAGTGGAAGCAGTGTTCGCATTGGCGTTAGCTGACATCACTTTCATCGACACACTTCAACCTGAAAAAGAGCAGCCATTGCTGAAAAAAGACATACACTTAAGATGGAAAAGCATAAGAAAGGTTTAACTTACTCTGTCTTTTGTCATTGCCTGTATAAACTCTGACTGTAAAACAATAATTCAATCTCTATGATTCCCTCAGAGGAAACAGGCAAACAACCTGTATTGCAAACTGCTCCCTTTTTCCAGCAGGACGAAGCATTCAGCAGTGTTTGCCTGGGACCACTTGCTTTCCAAACGAAAAGCTGTCTTCTTTCTCTGGCAAAACAACTGATACGGTATTTGGTGTCCTTCACAATATTTAACATGCAAACACCTCCAAGTATTTCCCACAATATTAGCTAATAAAAGACAGGTTTAGCACAGTCATATCAGAAATATGAACTTTAGTTCAGTAGCAAAAATGTACTTGCAGTTACAATTCTGGCTAAATCTAGAGATAAGACACTTCCAAGCTATGTACCCACACAGTCCAGCCCAGCTAAGCAGTCAGATACGCTATCAGAAAGCTTATCGTAAAATTAGAAATTGCCGTATCCCTTACACTCATTTTGTTGCCTTTTTTTTTGGGTTCTATTTTTCTGTTAGAAAACTTATGACTACACTTCAGCTGTCACCAGCTTTCAAGGTTATACTGATAGGAATGAGAAACATATTCCTAATCTGCATACCAATGCATTGAGAATGCAAAGGCAGGCTTTTTGCCATTGAATAGATGATGATAAGGTCTTAAGTCTTTTGAATTTCTTGTGTTGTACTTGTATTATCATATGATTTCTTAAGCCAGAAATGAATATGTAAATTTCTTGCCACTGACTTGCTCCAAAATAATGGACATTACACTTACACAGTGGCAATTCAGAGTGTAAAATTGATTAATATTTGTTTTCAAAATGACATGCAATGATGTATGGATCCTTTTACAACTTAAATTAATACTTTAAAGAGATGAATGGTCTCTACAGAGAATGTTAAAGTTCAAGCTGAAAAATTTGCATATTTATATTACAACCAACTGATAATAATTGTCGAAACAGAATGTAATGTGGTTCGTTTTTCATTTTAATCTGGTTGTACTCAAACACAGACCTCATTAACTTCCAGCAACTAATACAGCATTATCAGTCCCCATAAAACAGGTTTGCCTTGAATTTATGAATTTCAAAGACTATTTCCAGTGGTGAATCACTATTAAACACTGGGTCAGCCACTAGCATGTGCACTCCGTGTCATATGCCATAGAAGCATGAAAGTTACAGCTGGTCTAAAATGCTTGAGAATGCCATGGCCAGTTACCTACTTGCTAGCTGGCATTTGGAGTGAAATTTGAAGTGCAATGTAGACATCTTGCCTTGCTCAAAGACAGATTATTTATTTTTTTCTCTGAATAACTGAAGTCAGGAAATGCAACTTTATTCACTACTTACCTTAGGTAATATTCTTCACCAGTTGAGAAAAAAAAAAAAAAAAAAAAGGCAAGAGATCACAGAATTACACAGAATCACAGAATACCAAAGGTTGGAAAGAACCTTTGGAAATTATTTAGTCGGACTCCCTTGCAGGTCACCCAGAGCAGGTTGTACAGGTGGGTTTTTTTAATTATCTCCAGAGGAGAAGACTCCACAAAGTCTTTGGGCAGCCTGCTCCACTCCTCTCTTAAGCCTGACAGTAAAGAAGTTTTCCTTAAGATGTAAATTTTGTATAAGGAAAATGCACAACTTTGGATAGAGAAGGTAAGAGAACTTGGAAGGTATTGAGCACACAGCCCATGCAAATACTATTTAATTTGGATAGCAACAGGAAGAGAATTATTACATCACTTTTCTGAGGAAAAGAACGTGAAATAAGCATGCTGTTAACATATTTTAGGTAGTGCATTGTATCAGACATTCTGGTACCAGATGTGTCAGGAAAACGCACATCTTTAGAACAATCTTCACAGCTTGGTTAATTTCTTCTTGTGAAATTGATATTGAATCTTCAAATATGGTGCTTCTTCAGTTCACTGAAGTTGTTAACAACAAAAAGGGTAGGTGTTGGGTTGGTGTTCCTACAAAGAAGAGAGTAAAATTGCTAAACTAACTTCCCATAGCCCAGATGATGTCTTTAAGCAAAGAATAAGTTGGTTAGATCAGCCACTCAGATGCCTTGCACAGCCATGGGCAAGTCTTGAAAGGCTGAGAAAAAGAGAAGGAACTTTACAGAAACTCTGTAAAGAAAGTAAATGTACACTTTGGTAATAACAGGAGCTTTTACTTGAAGGAATTAAAATCTCTGAAGTCTCAATACTTGCAACTATAACTATTTCCTGTGAATCTATCCAGACTTCCCATTATAACATCACGAAGAACTTATTTGTAGATCTTCCTATTAACTACCAAATACCTGACAACCTGCTCCAACTGCACAGTGACTGGACATTCAGTTATAGCAACTTTATGATGTTGCAAGGATTAACTGTTTGGATAATTCTTGCAAAATCAGTAAAAAAAGGCCACTGGGATGCCTTGCTGAATTCCTTGGCTTTATGGAATGAATTACATTGCACCCACAAAACAAAATCAGAAAAAGGACAGGCAAAGTAGTAAAACCTCTCCTTCAGCATATTAATAGTAGTAGCAGAGACCTTCCCTTGGGCTCCAGGTTGCCTTTTATTTGCAAATGGGGCAAAGTCATTTTTGTGGCTAAACCTTTCCAATTTTCTGATTCTCCTAAATGAATGAAATAAGCATCCTTGTGAAGATTTTTCTGACTGAATTAGAACCCAAATTTAACTAGTTCGTATATAGTTTGTGGGTGGGGCATTCTGGAAATAAAATAATGACTTATTTTATAATTCCTGCCTCATTAATTGCCCCAACTAAATCACAACTCATACTCATCTGAGTAGCTGCATTTCTTGCCATATTAAAATTTCCTGCAATTAAGAAGAGTTCCTAATCACTTTTTATCTGTCCTCTGTATCAGGGGAGACCTTATTGTTCTCTACAACTTCCTTTCAGGTAGTTGTAGGTACAGGCAACCAGTGACAGAACAAGAGGACACAATCTCAAGCTGTTCCAGGGCAGATTTAGGCTGGGTGTTAGGAAGCAGTTTTTCACAGATAGAGTGATTTGCATTGGAATGGTCTGCTCAGGGAGATGGTGGAGTCACCATCCCTGGATATGTTTAAAAGGAGACTGGAGAGGCACTTAGTGCTATGGTTTAGTTTATTAGAAAGTGTTAGGTTGGACTTGATGATCTTGAAGGTCTCGATGATTTTGAAGGTCTTTTCCAACCTGATTAATTCATAGAATCATAGAATCATAGAATGGTAAGGTTGGAAGGGACCTCAAGGATCATCTAGTTCCAACCCCCTGCCATAGGCAGGGACACCTCCCACTAGTAGAGGTTACTCAAGGCCTCATCCAATCTGGCCTTGAACACATCCAGGGAGGGAGCATCCACAACCTCCCTGGGCAACCTGTTCCAGTGCCTCACCACCCTTACTGTAAAGAACTTCCTCCTAACATCTAGTCTAAATCTCCCCTCTGCCAGTTTAAGCCCATTGCCCCTTGTCCTGTCATTGCAAGACCTTGTAAATAATCCTTCCCCAGCCTTCCTGTAGGCCCCCTTCAGATACTGGAAGGCTA
>VWZE01005167.1:116911-294411 GCA_013396675.1 Eubucco bourcierii
GACCCCAGCCTGTAGCTCTGCATGGGGTTGTTGTGGCCAAAGTGCAGCACCCGGCACTTGGATTTGTTGAATACCATCCCGTTGGACTCTGCCCATCTGTCCAGGCGGTCGAGGTCCTGCTGCAGAGCCCTTCTGCCCTCCAACCCAGCAACATCAGCCCCCAGCTTGGTGTCATATTTAGAAAGCCTATAAACTAAAGCAAAAATTCTGTTGCCACATTTTACTAATTTTAGAACCAGGAACAAAATGTTTTGTTTGAACAAAACATTGTTGACCTATTTGTTAAAAGTTCTTCTAGCTTAAGTGGATAAAACAGAAGTTACTGTGTAGCAGGTATATTTCACCTGACAGCAAGCTTTTGACTTCAACCCTTTTGTTCGCTCTGTTTATGAAATGCATCTCATAGTTATAAAAGATTCTAATAAAGATCATGGGAAATGCCCAATTTGGTCTTCTTTGGAAGCACAGAAGCTTCAATGTTACCAATGATGAAATAATTTGCATTTTTACAACTTACATAATCACAAAGAAGACCTTCTGAGGGAACCAGGCCCGAGGTAGATTACATTGGAGTGAAACTTCTCTGTAACAAGGTTTTAGGATGTTTTTGCCACTAGAAGCTATCAGAACCAATGTAATCAATGCTGTTATCCACAGCACTGAGAAGCACGCTGGGGCAACACACAGCTATCTGAGACCTGCTGCCGTAGTCAAGTTCCACACTGCTTACTGGAGCCCAGCCACAAGAGAGGTGTACACAGGTGCTCCTGTACCTGGTTAAGCGCTCACAAGGCAATTATGCTTTTGGGTGCCAGTTGCAGGGAAGGAAGGTCACTACCCATATGTTTTAAATAGTCTGTTTCCACATGAGAAGCCTTCGAGGTTCACTTATATCCAAGAGCCGCAGATATTCTATGCTATCATTGTGTTCTTTTGTACCTTTAAGCTGCCCTTTTCTATTCCAAGCTCCCCCACTCCCAGTTAATATGTTGCATCTTATTCCATGCTGTGACACCATTAGTGGAACCTAATCTCCTCTCTAAAGTAGACTATTAGTGTTGGTAGGGGCCACTTATGAGGTCATACACTTGCACAACACTTATCTGAAGTAAATGCCTTGTAGCTAATCAGGAAAAGGTAACATGCCATCATCCTGCCCACAGCCTCCCAGCACCCAAATTCCACTCATTTATAGTGATAGAAAACCCAAGCAATCAAAGCTTTGTTGTTTGTTGTTTTTTTTTCTTTTACATGACAGAAGCAGTATCCCTTAAGTGACTTGGATGGAATGAGAAGGGAATAAACAATTAGACAGGGCTGCTGGAACAAATCCTCCTGTTTCATTTTTCTTCTTCACTTGTCTCAGTGGGAGTAGTTTTACCTCCTATTGACACCCATTGTGCTCTTGGCTGCTTGCTATGATGCAGCTGTTTTCTTAATGCCTACCAGCCCTCTGCCTTTTTATGATACAAAGGTGACTTGTTAATACAAATGTTGTTGAAACCTTATTAACAATGAGCCCCAGTTGTGATAAATGATATTGCACCTTGACAGGGAATAT
Source organism: Eubucco bourcierii (assembly GCA_013396675.1). NCBI lineage: Eukaryota > Metazoa > Chordata > Aves > Piciformes > Ramphastidae > Eubucco > Eubucco bourcierii. The sequence continues at coordinate 118,473 of VWZE01005167.1, forward strand.
ATCAATGCTTATGGATTAATTTAAAAATCATCTGCACAAGGGTGCAGGTTTTTTTATTTTGAAAACCTACACGTAGGAAATATGCCTGCTCTATTAGTGGGAGGTGTCTCTGCCTATGGCAGGGGGTTGGAACTAGATGATCCTTGAGGTCTTTTCCAACCTTACCATACTATGATTAGACTGATATTTCAATCTCTACAGGGTGCAGTAATACAGTGTTATAGTTCTACTGTTTCCTGTGATACTTAGTTACATACCTACTACTTTCTATCTCTCCAGAGATGGACCACATTTAAACTGAAACTTGGTCCTCCAATCCCAGTTATGCTCAGTCCTCATAAAAACATACTTCAATGCACCTGTTCTTCTCCAAAGGTACTTCCAAAGGCAGAATAGTCACATGATTCTCAACACCCTTTTATTTCCTTATCAAAACTTCAGCCCAAACCAAATATTATCACCGACTAAATACCAGCTGAATTGCCTCCAGTCATACTAAGCAATGTGATGATATTACTTCAGAAAGGACATTATTCATCCAAGTTGTATGTATGAATGGCCACACCTCAAAATGCTATTGTGTTCAAAAGTAAATACACCATTTTTAAAGACGACAGACTGGTTCTTCTTTCTGTTGTGGTATCACTTACATGAATGCTGGTCTAGACACACCAACAGATGTATGATAGTGGTATGTGAATAAAAGCAGAGCAGAAATAATGAAATTTTATAAAGACAAATGCAACTGACACTAGTGTGCATAAACCATAGAAAAGTGTCACATTCAGATGGGAAACAAACCCAAGCAAATTTTGTTCCTCAAATATTCTCACTTCTTGATCAGGGCATTCTAAGTTATTTCCTACTTAATCCACTCAACCAGAGACATGATCATTGGACTATGCAGGGATCAGTTTGCCCTAGAGAATAAAAGCTTTTGGTGTTCAAAACATGAAAGCTGAATCATTCAGAAAGTGAGCTACACTGCTATTGTAATTCTAAGTAGAAGAACTATGTAACACAGCTGCTTCATGCTTTGAAATCTGTTTCCAGTGTGCCAGTGTCATATATCCTTCCACTCCAGATCATTACACTCTTGCATGAAACTAATCAACATTACAAATTGAAATTAATCTAGCAAACACACTGTTTCTCATTATAAAATTATTAGGTTCCATTACACTGTTTTAAAAATCCACACAGGGATTAGCTGGAATCTTGACAAGTGGCAACCACAAAAGCAGGAATAGCTTTTAATGCCTGATTTAGAATTCTTCAGATTTTGTACCTCTGTATTTTGGACCTTTGGTTTGTGCTGGAACTCTGAGTCACTGAGTATTTTATGGTGTTCAATAAACTACAGTGTGAGTCATTTATCAGCTTTCAAGTATTTTTGGAATTGTGTTATTTTGCTTTAAAAATGCAGAAAAAAATGACTAGCAGAAGTGCTAAAAAATGCAGCCTTGTACATTTGATAAGATCATGTGATAGAATCAGAGCATACACACATCAGCATAAAAATTAATTTAAGCAAAAATTAGGTCTACAAAGGAAATGAAGGATTCAACAATGAATTGTTAGAGAGTTATTGTATTCTGAACAGGACCCATTTACTGGAGCTAGTTATGGTTGCCAAAAAGTTCTTGCCTCAGATGCTCTCCGTGCTTACAATACTTATTTCCATACTCTGCTGCAGTGTACCATTTCTACATCATTCTGCAGACACGCAAGATTTTTATGAGCACTAACTGATTAAGAGTTTGATTGTAGGAACATCAAATACCATACAAAGTGCGTGATCCAAAGGTAATTTCAGTTGGTGAAGTCAGTGAAGAAAAAAAAATCCCATTGAAAATAAGTAGTCTTGCTACAGTCTGGGATATAGAGAACTATTCCTAGTGCTGAGAAATGATTACTCCTAGATTTACATAAGGGGGGTTGTTCTTTTTCTTCTTGTTTTACGTAGTGCTTAAAGCCATTGTATATCATAAGCAATAGCTTCAGCATAAGGACCTGAAACATCAGTGCCACCGAAAGGTAGGGGAAATAAAACTATACAAGACACATGAAGAGCAGTGGCAGTTAATGATGACCATCCAATGCTACTTTTCATGCAGAATCAAACTAAATGACACTTAGTCATGGTTCTCTTGAGAAGAAATCAGTTTTGGCTTTCTAGCAAGGTTGAAGTACAGCCACTTGAATTGGAGAAATAATGGGAAGCAGTGTGACAAAATCTGGAAGTTTTTCCTCTATTGAGAGCCAAAGTTCTTGTGTCACAAGACTTTGCCTCAAAGAGAAAGTTTTCTTAGATGCATGGCTGTGTTGACACTCTTATTCTTGCTTGAAAGTAGCTTTTCATGTGTTTTTTTTTTTTTTCCTAAACTCCTTGCTAAGCAGTATAAACTAAGTCAAATAATAATAGGCTCATGGGGCTTCTTTGGATGGAATTAACGAATTTACACTTTAGTGAATTCTGAACAAGCCTTCCCTGAATACACAAGATCTCAGACACTGAGGAGTTCACCATTTTGCAAAATAAAGCTTGGTCATCTGGACATTAAATGGATGGACACCTGACCTTTCTCTTTGCAGTGGCAGCTAGAGATAATTATCAAGCCTGATCCCAAATGTCCTTCACTGTTATCAATTTTTTGAGCGACTAAGGGATGAATTATCTACATTTTCATAGTGTGATACTATGAGAGAGACAATAACTTCCATCCAGTTTGTCCCAAATAATTTTAATATCCTTTCCTACTGCATATCCCCAGATCCACTACTGATAAAGAGTGTCATGCAAGTGCTGAACCTCTCTTTCCATACATTTAATAATCTGCTTCATGCAGACTAAAGCAGTGGAGAGTCCAAAGATCCTGACACTGGCCATTCAGCTTTTAGTACACAACTCTCCTATGAAGACAGGTATTATTATCACTAGCAAGGTATCTTTTGTGAAATATTTGGTCAGAATGCTATGATTTGTAACTGTCAAAGAAAAAAAAATTAATTTAATTTTAAAAATAGATCTTCTATTTAAATGAGAGGAAAAGAGTTAGGGTTAGGTTCTTCAGTGGCAACAAAAGGGTGTTCAGTGCATTGAACCATCCAAAGTAGGATGTTTCTGCGCATCATTGATATGATATAACAGTGTAACACAGAGTGTAAATGAACTGCATCTGGAAGGAAATGGTAACATGGCAGTCATAATACAAACTATAGAAAAAAAAAAGACTGCAATAACTTTAATTGTCTTAATGCAGAAAAAATATCTTTGAGAAAAAAGTTTCCCCACACAGCTTTAGTGTTATTGCATTTAACTGATGAAAAACATGAGGGAAAGATTTTCTTTCTGTCACTAGAAAAACTGTAAAAGAAAGATTGTTGCTTGGACTTCAAACTCCTTCCTGTCATGCATAAATGACAGGTGCCAGTTGCAGTAGTTTTCTGTTCTCCTTTCTGGAAAATTTGAATGGTGCTCCTGTGATGAAAGAGCTGGCTACCCACCCACATTCACAGCTACAATAAGAAAGACTTCAACAAACTTTCTTACCACAGTTTTTTGTTTGAAGGTAAATTCTCCAATGTCAGGTTTTTAGAAAAATGACTGCTTAAAAATCAAGAGGCAAACAATAAAGGTGGTGTGGGGGTTGCTGCTGGCCATGTTATCCTATCAAATGAGTTAGTTTTTCATCCAAAAGTAGAAAAATAGGTACTGTGTATCATTTTAAAATGAAGGATAAATCTTGTGTTAGCATTTTGGATGACAGGTGGTCTATATTTTTGCTGACATTTTTCTCTGAGCAGATCTGACAATACACCCTCGACGTTGTAACAGCGTTTGTCTCAGTCAGCCTAGTACATCATGTAATTCATATCATTCAAGCTTGTTTCAGGTATGGGTTACTTTTCCATTAATTATATTCCAAGCACATGTATACATATCAGAGCTGTTGGGATGTCTATTTCTATTAGTTTAACAAGCCCTAGTATTAATGAGATTGCTCTATAATTGAACCTTTTCATGGGTCCCTTGGTGATGAAATTATGCTAATCTGAATCTGCAACCACAAGGCATCCATCATACTTGATCAAATAGTAAACATCAACAGTGATATGCTAGGAGTGTAAATGTGCCGTTAATTATTACATAAATAAACAAGTCCCATTATTTCATCTTTATATTTGTGCAACTTAATAAAATGGGTGAAGGCTGAGTGTATCAGACTTCCACTATGTGGCAGCATGGTCCACTCAACAGAAGTATGAGCCCGTAAAGATTGTGGAATCCTGAGGTCTGATGTACTTCTGTGTGTGTATGAGAGGAAAGAAGGTGGATGTGTTTCATCTGCTCTGAGTCACTGTTGTGGGAAACAACGATACCGATGGGTTATGTACCTTTAAAAGAGAAAAAGCATGCAATTTCGCAGCTGCTGGAGCTATTTGCTACTAAAGCATGTGTGCTTTGTGGATCACCAAGGGTTTTAAGCGTGGGACACAGATCTCACAATGTCTGCCACAGCACAACTCGTATCAACTTCAAAAAAATGTTTGTAAGCTTAAGCACATAAGATCTTACATACCTGCACTTGTGAAAATGTGATGATTTGAAGAATGTCTGTGTTCCTGTAGGCACTGCTTCCCACCTGTAGTCACACCACGCTAAAGAAAAGAGGAATAAAACATCAGGCCACTTCTAATTAATTATCTGAGGAGAAACAGAACTGTCACAGTACATGCAAAATAAAAATACGTTTTTTGTGTTCATATTTTTATTAGGTGCACTGTACCTTAGAACTATCAATGCGAGATGCCTTTATTTTTTATTTCATATACATAGAAGTGAATGGGAGCTATAAAAAGTAAAGATTTTTATTTTGTTTGGTAGTATTTTAGTTTGACAAGTCACAACCCTAATATTTATCTAGTGACCAGAGTATTCTTCCACAATTATTCTGTTGTAGGCAAAATATCTTCCCAGAGATCCTATGAGTACTGTGATCAAGATGCATACTTCACTGATATGAAATACTCTGGTGCCAGACGACAGGGAGCAGTTTCTAAAAAACAAGTTAATTTCATCTATTTGAATGTACTTCACTAATTTGTACATAATGGAGTACAATATGGTGATTATATTAGTCTTTTAACCCAGTTTGACACATGCCTTCCCTCTGTACTTTTAATAATTAGCAGAACTATTTTAACTGTATTTGTGGGAACAGACATTCTGTAAGCCATCAAGCTAGCTACACGTTCAATTGCTATAAAAACATAGGATATTTCTTCTCCATTTTCACCATCCATTCCATAGAGGGAACATATAATGCAATGAAGACGCAGTCCTAAATAGATTCAATAATTTTCAAACATAATTAAAACTACTTTCTGTGGATTGATGCAGCCCTGGGGCACTGGAGCACAGAGCACTATGAGTTGTTCACTCAAAGTTGATTCCACTGCTGTTAAAACCAAGATAAAGTCCTTGTGGCAGGGCCTCTGGCAGTATGTTGTTACCTCTATCAGCAAGTGAACTACAAAACCCCATGTTAATTTAACAAAAAACGTGTTAGGACAGTTTAGTATATTTCTAAAAACATTCTCATCAGGTTTCTTTTCTTAACATACTCATTTAAAAACATTCCCATTTTAAGATGTTCCCATTTACAAACATGAGTTCTGACTCTTTTATATGGACAGAGACACAGCAACAAGATGAGAGAGCACCACCTCTCTGATCTCCAGGCTTATTGTGCATTTATTCACATCCTGATAATGGCATTTTGCATTCCTGAGATAGCTTGCCCCAACTTTCCCTTATTAAAATTGCGTGATTTGGACATATACAACAATAATGGTCAGAGTTTCATAATAGCAGAAATAGTACATCAAAAAGTACAAAGACATACTCAGTCTTGCAGCTTCTTCCCTTTCAACATTTGTTGGTGGAAGCACAAGAGACTGCTTGTGCAGTACCTCTCTTCAGAAATTGCCATGTTCTGTTGCAGCTTACTTAAGCTAAGCAACACAAATCAAGCTACCAGGAGCAGCACTCTTTGCACGCAGCAACGCAGATTTACCCAGGCATTTTTTCCTATTAAGAATTGCTGCTGAATGTAGTCACAGAAAACCTACCTTAACTTGTGCTAGGAGTGAAAGGAGTTAAAACTCTCTCTCTCATGGGTCTCACAAATGCCTTACAAGTCAGATGCTGGGCCCAATTCCGACATTTACTCTACCAACACTGCTCATTTCAGCAGCCTGACTTACTCTACTTTCAAGCAAAGCTGGTGTCAGACTCTTAAAAGATTTTTTTCCTCCCATCTGTTCTTTTTCTTGCTTTTGACAGCATTGCCTAATGCTGCCGTTTCCCTCAGTAAGTATCTCCTGCTGAATCAGCAGCTTCTCATACTGACTGTAGCCATGCCAGCTAGATCAGGTTCATTCTGTTCTGTGCACAACTATGAATCATAAACCATACAGAGAAACCCTGTGATTCGAAAAGAAAAAAATATCAAAATGTCAAGGGACCCTGAAAATTGGAGGGACATGAAGGAAGAGGGTATCCACATCCAGGAAAAAAAAAAAAAAAAAAAGGAAAAAAAAAAAAAAAAATTAAACATGCCACATGCAGCGGCAGGCACTGTTCCTAGCCTAGACATTTGTTGGTGCCCCCTGAGTCTGCATAGGCTTATACTGAAATAATTTGGTCTTCACAAAGACTATTTCTTCCCTCTAGTAAGGTAATGATATAATTACCCTAGCAAAAACTGCATCAGGGTGCTTAGAAGTTCTGTCCTGCAGGTGTAAACCTCCACAGAAGACTGCTTGCAGATCCCTTCTCAACTTTTTTTGACTACAAATGCATAGTCTCAAACTTGCAGCCTTCGTAAACATCTTGATCACTTTCACAACACAGGCCAGATGCTGTATGAGAACGTCCTCAGCTTGGGTTGAACCAGGACATTTTTAAATATTCACATTCTGCTCTCAGTGTTTTCAATCTTAGAGAGACCTTGTCATCAGTGCTCATCGTCTCCCTTTCAGAAGCCTGGATTTTGTATCACCTGAGTTTGTCTAATTTCAGATTCCAGTTACTGAATTAGATTTTTATTTCTTTCTAGATTGAAGATTCCTTTAACAATGCAGATATATCATAGTATCACAAAGGTTGGAAGAGACCTCAAAGATTATCAAGTCCAACCCGATACCACAAACCTCAAGACTAGACCATGGTACCAAGTGCCATGTCCAAACCTGCCTTGAAAATCTCCAGGGACGGTGACTCCACCACCTCCCTGGGCAGCCCATTCCAGTAGTCAATGACTCTCAGTGAAGAACTTTCTCCTCACCTCATACCTAAACTTCCCCTGGTGTAGCCTGAGACTGTGTCCTCTTGTTCTGGTGCTGGTTGCCCGAGAGAAGAAAGCAACCTGCTCCTGGCTACAACCACCCTTCAGGTAGTTGTAGACAGCAATAAGGTCTCCCCAGAGCCTCCTCTTCTCCAGGCTAAGCATAAAACAATCCTCTAGTTTTCTGTTTGGTAAATTATAGCAATAATTTATCACAAGCATGGAATTTCCAAAGACACATGTTTCTTGAACATTTCTAACATTATTTATAATTATAACCAACTCTCTTATATCTAGATAGCACATTAAAGTCACTCACTGAAGTTTAATTTCTTCTTGGTATTTTAAAAATAAAACCTCCAAAGTCTTCTTACAGTTCCTAGTTTATAGTTATCAACAGAAATTTGTCCTTCCTTTCTTACATAACTCTATACATCTTTTAGCTGTTATTCTCCCTTTGCTTCCAAACAACAACCCACATCTAAAACACTGCTGCTTTCTTTAGTATTTAACAAGAATTCAAGTAGCCTCAAACTATAAATGTTTCTATTAAAACTATAAAATCATTACTTAATTTATACCTTTATTAATAACATTATTACTGCTTATGGGCACCTTATAAGTTTCAAATCTTGATAATACATTCACTTTGCCTACATATTTGGCTAGCTGCTTGGTTCTTCTGTTTTATGGAAGTCACCTGTCACAAGATCTGTCTGCAGTAATACTGATCCTTTTCTATGTGAGACCATACACTTTCAAATCATGAATGACATGCATTTGGGCTTTCCTAAATAAGTTCTGTTCTGTTCTAATTTCCTAGTCATACAAATCTCCTCATTAGGGTTCAGTAGCAACTTTTGTCAAGTTTATTATTGGTAACCAATTAGGATTCTTAATTATCAGAAATCCAAAATTGTTTCTTATCTGTATATTTGATATTGCATAATAATCTATATATAATACTTAATTAGTTTCCCTGCTGACAAGTATGTTCATTAGAATGTAACTTAAGAACAACCCTATAATACATTGCTTGTGTCTATCTACATAATTTCCCTCATGTCAAGGATATCCCTCTGCAGTTTTTAAATCAGTATAGTCCTGATCCTTCCTAGACTGGTGTCATGGGTTTAAAGAGCCAACAGAGTGAAGCTCTGAAATGAATTGGACAAAAACCCAGAATTATATTTGGAGAGAGTGTTACAGATAGAAATTACAAAGCAGATACAGAATCCATACGCAAACCCCCTTGAATTTTCCCCCAACCCAAAACTAAATCTATCATCCCCAGTGCTCCAATCCTCCCCCGCCCCATGCCTCTGCCATCCAAGAGGCCTAAGCACAGCCTCTGGAGGCCACAAACCAGGCCTATCCTTACATGTTTGTCCTGATAATGCAGCTCCTGCCCTACACAAGGCTGGAGGGGGAGGAAAGGAGAATGAGCTGGCCTTGCTGTGAGCTTATGAAGAGACAGCAGAATTATGGGATTGAATAACAATCTTTTAGTCCCTAGAGAACTTTTTTAACCCTATAGTTCCCAACCTGGGACACCTGGGAAGCAAGCAATCCCAAAATACAACCAGGAAAAGCTAGCACTTACGTTGAAAGCCAACTGAGGTTAAGTAATTAGTGCAGATTTTCTAAAGTTCTCATAATTCAGAAACCCTCATTCAGACAAGTCATGGCCAAAACTCAGATCTCTTTCAGTATTCTGGTTCTAACTAATTTATCTCATACATCTCAAGATGAATGCCAATTCAATTGCATAAAGATTTGAAGCTTTCAAGTCAATTACATAGGAGCTACACTTCATACAAAACAATTAACATTATTTTTCCAGATACTCACAGCATCACAGGAACATTAGTTGGAAAGATTGTTTCTAATCTTCCATTTGGGTAGGGGCTGTTGTTAGTACTAGAATAGTCATGTGTTTCTAGAAAATCGGCACAGAGTTCACAACATGTCTGGGCAATCTGTTCCAGTTGTGTAGGCATACTCAGACCATCACTGTCCATGATAAAATAACTAAGGACTCAGAACTATGTATGTTCTGGCTTTGCTAGGACAGAATCCCAAGCTGCAGGTCATTAGCAGCTCTCAGTCAGCCAAGGTAGCTGACTTGAGTTGGCTACAGGTGTATAGCTTTATGTCTTGCTTTGATCCAGGTAATTTCATTAACTCTGTTTTCATTTCAACCTGTGGGTCTTCTCTAATTTTCCTGATCCTTTTCTGCTCTCCTTTTCTGCTGGAGAGGGGTGATAGAGCAACTGCTGTAATTTAGGACCAGATATAGGCTAAACTTATCCAACATATTTCAGAGACCCATTAATATCAGGGATTTTCAGGTGGTCTTGAAAGTCAAATGCCCACCTTACTTAGATATAGATGGGTGAATCTGACAGTTACATCGATCACAAGAATTTGGTCCATATGTCAGCCTACAATACTAATTTCTCTCCCAGGACATGTAACATTTCCAGATAAATTCAGATGCATGTAACTTCTGTAATGAGCTGAGAGGAAAAAAAAAAAAAAAAAGATGTTTCTGGTGCCACAGAAACAAAAGTATAAGTGCACAGTATTGTACTGCAGAGTAATAATAAGCTGAACTTTGAAGGTATTCAAAGTCCATTGCATAACTATTAAAAAAATTCCTGAAGCAGATTTATTTTTGCCCTCTTCCTAGTATCTCGTACCTGCCAATACCTGTTGCCCATCTTTTTGTGAACATTTCAACCAGTACAACTGAGACAAATGAAATGCCTGTGGATATTTTCATGCATTAAATAGATATGCATGCTCAGAATCACTAAGGGATGAGAGAGGTGGCCAACCAAAATAAAGCACAAAAATGTAAATGTTACATGAAGGGTTGGTTTCAGTGATATTCCAGGGACAGAGTTTCTAGAATTCTAGCTGAAAACCTTAGAAGGCAGTCTCTCAGAGAGCATATGTGTAGGCATATATGTTTGCATGTACTTATATGGTCCTCTTTTTCCACTGCAGCTACAGAAATAAAGTAATTTTCTTTTAGATCAGTAATACTAACCTTGCTGTCACTGGAGCTAGATTCCCATCAGGAATTAAACAGTGTAGTTTTAAGTCAGATCTGGTTTCATTACTGTAGATGACAGACTGAAATGGTTTCCCAGCAGGTATGTTACTCAACACGGCCCACAGACTGACCAACTGCAACCTTCTCAGTGTCTCTCTTGAAGGGGTGAGGATGGACAGGGATAAGGGTAGTATACACATTACAGCCTAGAAGTAATTGTTATAAACAAGAATTAAACTACTAGCATTCCAGCTGCTATGATAGAGGTCAACACTGTATTAGGTAGTTAAGGAAACCAGGGCCTAAGCAGTGGTGTCATGGAAGGTCAAAACAGGCCGAATAGGCCTGAACATGTCCTGGTTTGCCCAGACATGTTTTTCTGCTCTCCCTGCTTCTGTTGGGAAAAGCAACTGTGGGAAAGGAAGACAAAGGGGCCTGGTGCCATCATGTCTGTCCATACTTGTTTACAGGGTACATACACATGCTTATACACCTGTTTGTGTTCTGCCCTAAAAGGTAAAAGCAAGCCCTGACTTCACTTAATATGGTTAAGCTTGCCTAACTGCCATTCTGATTGGCTAATCTGTGTCCAAAGGGCCATTAGATTTGGGTTACATTGATAAAAGAGATGGATGAGCAGGTAGACACAATGGGCTTGCTGTGTGCTGCCGCCGTCATCGCTTCCTCCCTTTATTGTGCTCTCTCTCTGTGCTACTGCCTCAGTGCATCTTGCCTTGCTCTGCCAAGCTATAAGCTAGCCTGGCCACGTAATAACAAGCCCTGATGTTATGGGTTTGTCTGCCTGGAAACTTAGCCAGTGTGACATCTGCCAGTCTTCTGACAAGACTGCACATCTGCAAGACATCCTGCCTACGCTTGCCAAGACAAGGAGCCCTGGAAGGGACACAGATCATCCTAAAGGAACCAGGACCAGGTCAGAGATAGTCTACTTTTCTACCAGCATCCCACTTAAGAGTCTAGTAAGATCAGAAGCCTCAACAGCTAAGAAGACACCAACAGAATTTGCTGCAAGTAGGAACTGTAGATAGTCCCTTGAGTGAGTAAATACTCAAAGCCTCTTTAGCAAAATCCTGTAAACTCTTAAGTGAATCCCAGCCTTCTGTCTTAAGCAGAAAGAAGCTTCCTGAGTCCATATAGTGGGGAAGTGGTATATTGACTGCAAGAACTTCAATTGATTTTAATGTTGTATTGTTGTATCACGGTATCACAGTATCGCAAGGGTTGGAAGAGACCTCAGAGATCTCCAACCCATCACCACAGCCCTCAAGATTAGACCATGGCACTAAGTATTATTGCTAGTTATTTGTTCTAGATTCAGTTATTCCTTTATGTTTACGTGACTGCTGTGAAAGACTTAATTATTTTAAAAAAATTACTGGGTGGGTAGCAAGAATCCTGAATATCAAAATCAATAAACAATATTAATTTTGAAAAAAATCCCATCTCACATTCATTAATTGCCCTCCATAACAAGTGGAAAATGACAGCTTCCCTCCACCAAGTAGGAACTACCCAAAAATCATACACAAGGCACACGACACAGCATGGCGATCAAAGATGGCCAGTCAGTATGTTGGCACTTACAAAATGTCACTGTAGTGCCTGTAGAGTCTGGAAGCTGCTAAATTCAGGAAGTCTCCAAGGACAGATTTTCAGGTTCAAACCCTCAAACTCAGTTATATAAAGTGGATGGAACTCCATGACAGAATGGTAGAGCGAGCAGAAAGGAGCACAGAGTCTCTGTGAAAGAGAAATAAATTGCTTTGGCATTGGATGTGGCCAGGAAGGATCAGCTGAGTGTTTGCGAAGTATTGGGTCTCTTTGCAGTGAGACTAGACATTGAGAATCTCCAGAAGTAACTAAGGTTGCCCTGAGCTGGTCTCCTGCTCTAGTAGAACACGCTAAATAGATTTCAGACTGGAAATGTACACAGCATTTGTATGAATACACCTGCCTCCCCCTTCCCACAGTGGACTGTCTACTTAATGCCCCAATGAGCATAATTTCTACTATGCAGTAGAGTCCACATTTACAAGCACAGATTTTAGTGCACTAATATCTGTTTCCAGACACATTTAGACTACAAAAAGCTGACACTAAAGAACTTATTATGGGTACTCAAAGTCATTGACAAGCCTTTTTTAAAAAAACCTGCTGCCTTCTCCAAAACCTTGAAGGAAAAATTAATCTGTAGACCACCCTGACCTGTACCACTCATAACCTGTTAGATGTTCAGGACTGAATCTGTTTCAAATATCTATTCTTTGATCACTTCACTCACTTTGTTTGTCTTCCTAGGTGCATCCAAGTTTTTAAAACTTTCACTGCAATCTTTAATGAGACCTCTTATACAATAAAATGCTCCACGGCCATTGGTCGAGTAAGGACTGCAAAAGATTAAATGTAGGTGCAGATGTGGTCATACACTAGGGAAACAGCTAGTTCCTGACACTATCCTTTAATAAAAGAAAAACCAAGTTTAGTAAAGGAATCATCATGTAATTTTAAAGATCACTTCCATACTTCCTTCATCTTTTAAATCTGTGTTTCCACCTTTTCTTGCTCAAAATATTGCAGACTTTCTTAATTTAACACAAGGAAGACTACAGCTTCACATTAAGATCAGATTCAAATCTGCAAAACTCAGTAAAGTTGTAACAGTTAATTTTAACCTTATATCCCACAATCGGCTTTCAGAACCATTAATGTTCATTAATGCTGCTACGGCTGCAAAATCCTAATGTGTTTACCACTGAAATAGTGCTGTGAAAAACCACTATGCCTTCCTCAAGAAGTCATACAAAACCCCTGAAGTTCTACTGCAACAATTGCTTGTTTTATAATTTTCACATGACAGACTACAGAGATAATACTTTTCCAGGCTGAGTTAATCTTTGCTGCACAGATTTCATAGCTGTACAGTGGATATAGATGATGTGTGAAAAGGGGTGAACGGAAATCTAATTAGATTTCATTTTAAGTCTAGCTGCTGCAATTATGACTTCTGAATAAAAGTGGTTGTTATTTAGCAGGGTAGCCTAAGCAATACACATAATTATTATAATTATTATGTACCTAATGATATCTAATAGGAGTCAGCATTGTAAATAAATGCTGTAGACTGTTCAGCAGGGTGGCCTGCACTTTGCAGAGAACTAAATAACAAAGGTTAATAAATATATTTGCAGATGATTGTTTTACAGGAACCCTGGGCAGCACTATCTGTTGGAGATTAGCTACATTAGGACTCAACAGAGCAGAAAAAATCCAGAATAATAGTCTTGGTACTAGCTTATAGATGCAATGTATCAAAATAGCTAAACCAAATTCCTTCTTCCCCCAGCTCCCATTTCTACTCAAGTATAACCCAGATTGTTAATTTTTTCTTATAAGATCACTTAGTGGACAAAATTCCATGTCTGTATTCATGGAATACTGTAAATCAGACAATGTGAAATGAACTAGATAATCAGTTGACGGGTTGGACCTGATGATCTTTGAGGTCTCTTCCAACCCTGGTGATACTGTGATACTGTTCTTCTGTTCCAAGCTCTTATTTAATTCTCAGAATTTAAGAACACAAAATGTATGCTGCGGTTTGAAGTGTGGATTGCAATAACTGCAGATGCAGCCTAGCCCGTTTGCACTGTATTAACAGAAGAACTGTATTTATGTGATGAAGATAACGTCCACTGTTGATATAGATGACACATTACATATTTAAAATTGCATGTGTTTGCAAAGTACATTTCAGAATCTTCCATTTCCAAAGTCCATTGTGTTTTCAATTATCTTCCCACCATGGCAAACTAGAGAGAGACTAATCAAGCATAATGTCTTCACATACTTCCCACTATGCCTTCCTTAGAGAAGTCAAAGGGCACTGTCAGATCATGATTGCAGCTTGCTCTACTATGGGAAACACTGGTATGATTTACAGTTTATGGTCTCCATCACTAAATGTAGCCATTAGTAACAGCATGCTTAGCTACAAAAATAATTAAGCATATTGTTATTTAAAGTTTTCCCACATGACCTTTCAGATAATTTTAGCATTTTAATTTTTTTTTTTTTGGTAGTGGTCAGTTAGGTTAAAAAAAAAAAAAAAAAAAAAGAGAAGATACCAACCTGTGGTAAACATCCCAGTAATGTGTTTAAGGATCATGCATTCATAGGAGTGTAAATAATTTTTAGTAACATAGGTAATACAGGCTGCAAATGAGGAGGAAGACTATGTATCTCTCACATATTAGTAGATGGGTTTTTAACTGACTGCTGCCCTAGAATAAAAGGGCATAATCCAGATAGTCACCTAATTGCCTCCTGAATTGAAGGTTTGGAGGTCAGCACATAAAAGATATCCCCAAGTGAACCTTCCATCAGACGTGAAAATTGACCACTCACTCACTCATCTCCTCGTTGAGACTGATTATGTTAAACTATCATTGGTATGAGAGTAAGCACCTTGTTGCACTTCTCTATCACATACAACTGGCAGTGGCAGTATCAGGTCATCTGGGGAGGGGAAAATTTATCTAAGATTCTGCAAATTACTTCATTTAATACATCCAAGAGAACGAAACCTCTAGGACATGTGAACAGAAAATTATCCCTATTGATGTACGTGCCCTTCACTGTTAGTGGAAGGCGGAACAGTTTAGAAGTGTTACCCCTCTGTACAGCTATCATATACAAGCCTTAAATGCAGAACTAGCAACAGCACCTTACAACATGTGCCTTAGAATATGGTCCTTTAAATACATGAAGCATATACCAACAGCGATAATGAAATACCGCCTTAAACCTAAGCTAGGTTTATTAGAATCTACTAAAGGTGCAGCTGTCAGAGTGAAAGTAATTGGTCAACTGAACATTATTTCATAACATAAAAAAAGGTAGCAATGCTTTTGGAACAAATAAGAGTGCTTCTTTCTGGGTCAGCTTTCGATACAGGAATAATGTGAAATTATGAAGTTGATTCAGCTCAGAAATAGCATAATTTTTAAAATCACAATATTTTTTAAGCCACAAATGGAATTCATTTTAACATTTCATGAATTAAAGATATGCTTTGAAATTGCATCTAGCTTCCTAAAAGCATATATAATAGATCTATACCGCAAATTTAGGCACTAATGTAAACCAAGTTCTATTTACATTTTGATTGCTACCTCATATCTATCAATTAATGTACTGTACTCATAAAACACAACCTTCAACACCCTGCTGACGTGAAGAACTTCCACATACATTTCAGGCTCAGTCTCTACAGACTTTATTGGCAATGCTACATACGAACTTAAGTACTGAATGTGTGGTTTTATCTATCTAAAATTTATTTGTCCAATGTTATCAACTAGTTTTTCTTAGGTGCACACTACGCCTTCAAAAATACAGCCTAACAGAGCACTAAAGCAACAAAAAGCAGCCTGTTGCACACGTTGTTAACACAGCTTTAACAAACTGCATTTGAAATCAACTGCCCTGTTTTTTTCACTGATGTTAGTAATAGCTTCGATTCAAAAAGCTAACATTTTCCTCTTTTTAACTATATTTAAAGACTCTCAACTTTCCATTGGCTTTAACAGGATTTTTTGATATGCGTTGCTAACAAGGTAGGTCTGTCCATTACACTCCGGCAACAGGAACACACAGGAGGTCAGAGGGCTTAAAGAGTGACCCTTTAGTCAGTGAGTAAATGTCTAAAAAAGAGGCCAAACCCTACTTATTTGTACATACATATGATTTCAATACTATCATCCAGGTGAACAAGGCAAGCTGAGCTGGTATTAATGTGCTTGTTTACACAACCAATCTGCAAAACAAGCCAAAATATGCCCCAAATGATGCAATTTGAATATTCAGATGGAAAACAAGGATTTCCTCTCTCTTTCTCTCACCCACTTAAACAGCACTTTCAGCAATCTGGATCCAGTTTATTGATTTTTCTAGCTGCTAGGAAGAAGGTGGTTGCTTATATTGAAAGAAACAACTCAGCATGTCAGAGAAAGGGCTTTTCAGAGCAGGCTACAGCTTAGTGCTTCAGACTTCTTTAAAGCAAGAAAGATTATTTATTTAAAGCAGGTTGAGCGTTGTATTTTGTTCTGCGTTCAAATCCCTTGATAGCCACCATGTGTCTTTCCCCTGAAGCTGGTGCTGTGAATGCAAATGGTTTGTTAGTCATGGCTACATTGGGCTATTTAAGCAGATCTGAGCCTACACAGAACACCACCAGTGTGAAGTGAGGAAGAGACACTGGTTTGCTTTGAGAAAAAATGATGCCATAAGAAAGTTAGCATGCAAAAACAGGGCTGGGGCATGCACGTAGGCAGTACAGCTGGCGGAGTTAACAATCACTTGTATGCAAATAGACTGATGAAAAGCTTTGTGGCATTGCAGTGGGTCAATGCCCACCAGGGTGGATTTCATGGCCCTGGCCACTGAGCTCTTGAAAGATCAGGTTGCAGTGTCTCAATTGAAAAGATCTCTTGCAGAGATCTTTGCTAATTCATTTCAAAATCTGGCTCCACCAGTATCAGTTATACTGGATGAGACTGAAAATTTGTTCTGGTAACTAGAGCTTGTTCGTATTTATTGCACATCCATCTCATGAGCTGCCTCCTCCTCAAGCAGGAATTCTGGTGTACAGTACTGGGAAGTTAAAATTTGGGACTTTTTTAACTGAAAGCTTTCTATACATTCAGCAGTGTAATTAGAACACTTATGTAGGTGCTACCTAAACAAATAACCCTTCTAATTCAGGTGCCTCAGTTATGTAGTATGTTGCATGTGTAATTATAACATGCTAAAACTGAAATTCTGCCATTATGCCTGAAACAAGATATTTCCATGGGAAGGTTTGTTATTACATGAAATGTCAAAATTTACAATGTTTAATCTGCCAGAAATCACTTTTCTGCAAACAGACTCCCAAAGTTGACTATAATCTTGTCTTTTTTCCCCCTCACTTCTTTATTTTCCTGCACTGAAAGGCTTTGACTGAAGACAATTAAAAGACACACAAAAAAAAAAAGAAAAGAAAAAAAGAAAAAAGAAAAAAAATAACCCAAATCTGATACCAGAAAATTATTTGTTTGTCTGTAGCTCAGCAGAGGAATGAGTGGCAATTTAGGCCATCAAGTACCTCGTCTTGATCCTGCACGGCTTGAAAACATAATTGTTTGTTAAATCTCCCTCAAAAAAAATTTTATCAGTTTGGGTTTGTGTAGATTTATGTATTCAGACAGAATAAAAAAATAAATGGATTTTTATGATAAGCCTATGTTTGGGAGGATTATTTCAATTTGCTACATAGATATGACCTACATTTTCAAAAACCAGTAATAGTTTCCCATGAAGACTTTGGTTCTATTTATGCTTGTCGATTTGTTGTGGCTGAGAAGAAATTGCCTCTAAGATGTGATAAAAAAAAAAAAAAATCCTTTTCATTTCTGGTATTTATGAGTATATAAAGAAAGCTCACATGTTGCTTCCCCATCAGTTCTGAGTTTCTTTTTGAAAGTGTATATACTTTAGCACAGTTTCTTGGTAACTAGCTAAATGAAAGGGCAAACCTAATGTTAACACAAAATCTTCAGAGGAGAAATCTGTAGTTTTATATGAAGGTCTACTTAAGGACATGGAAAAGGAAGAGAAGAGCGCCATAAAGTTGGATAAACAAGCGATTGTCATATGAACTAATTCTCACTGTGTATACAAGAATAACTTATGGACAGTTCCAGCTGACTTTTATATTCATGAGAGTTCTTTAATAACTTTGAAAGATGGAACTTAACAGTATATCCCTTCAATTGCAAGGGTGTTTGTCATGGGTTTAGTTGAATTTGATAATGATATTCAATACCATGCTGCTGTCATAGCACCTTCAAAATGAAAGTGCTGGCTGGAGCAAAGTGTCACAAGGTTTGAAGTTCACATTGTAACACGAGAGGTTTCCTGTCCTGGTTGTTGCTTCTGGGTTGGTCTTTTCCACTGTGTGAGCTGTGGGGAGGTTGCTGGCCTCTGCTTCTGCATTTTGCTGCGTTGTTTTGCAAGCAGGCTCAGGTAATTGTGCGTTGGATCATTTTTTTTGGTGTTACTTTCCCTCCCGTCTGTGTGGGAAGAGAGAGCCTCACCTCCACATGTTTTTCACATTTAGCTTTGCCTACTATAAGCACTTCGAAGATTTAAAAAAAATTTTTTTTGTAAACTGAAATTGTGGTGGCATTTACACAATGCTTTAATGTTGTCCCTTGTAACATAACAGTGACCACTAGGCCTAAAAAGTTTCAAGAAATGAACTGCCCTATTGAAACCAGCATTTTAATTTGGATGTGTACCAAGGTGCACTAGGTCCCAGTATTCAGTTATGGTTAAGCAATACTCAGAAAATAAGTCTTTCCAGAAAATGTCACAGATTATGTGATACATAGAGTTTCTCCCACAGGTTTTCAAAAGAAGGACTTTCTCAATGTAGTATGAGTATATTTTTCTGCTAAAGTGAATGCATCTCTAGATAAGATATAAGATTAGGGTTTTAAATTTCTGTAGCCACCACTGGCCCAGCTGACCACAGTCTTTTTATCAAGCTGTTAACCCTAGCACCTTAATCAAATACAAGACTCTGATAATTACATTCTACTTGACTAAATTATTTCCATTGTGTTTAAACTGCCAGTATCAAGTATCTGTGTGATGGTCAGATTTGGAATGAATATAGAAAGAGTCACCTTTCTTGGAAGAGGAGAGCATAAACCTTTCTATTTGATTTGTATACAAGCTGGACACTGACCTACTTCAGTGCCAAACTCTGTGTACCTTTAAAGAACAAACTAAAACCATTTGGAGTAAAGTACCCTCAATGAAGATAAACTCAAGAGATGTTTCTCTGCCTACCCTTATATGGGTGTTTCTAGCTCAGATGCTCAGTTGAAGTCAGTCTGAGCAGATTTCATCACGTAATTCTTTGTCTGAGGGAAACAATGGGACCCTCAAATTATCTAAACACACCAAATTCTGGCAAATGCAGTTGAACATGAGCAAGGGGAAGATACTGTGAGAACTCCTGGTTAAAATACTGAGAGCATGTTGCTGATAAACAAAAAATACAGTATGGAAGATGATGAAAGTTTATGTTTAGCTTAAGACATCACCTGTTTAGCCTGAGCCTTACCATGCCACTACTGATAATGCAGCATTTAGCAAAGCTATTGGAAGCAAAATGAGATTACGAAGATGAATGGAACTGTGGCAGGCTGGAAGGTAGAAGAAAACTAAAAGTAACAGGTGGGATCTTTACTAGTTTTAATGGTTTATTACAGTATCACAGTATCACCAGGGCTGGAAGAGACCTCAAAGATCATCAAGTCCAACCCGTCACCACAGACCTCAAGACTAGACCACGGCACCAAGTGCCACGTCCAAACGCGCCTTGAACACCTCCAGGGACGGTGACTCCACCACCTCCCTGGGCAGCCCATTCCAGTAGCCACTGACTCTCTCAGTGAAGAACTTTCTCCTCACCTCGAGCCTAAACTTCCCCTGGCACAGCTTGAGACTGTGTCCTCTTGTTCTGGTGCTGGTTGCCTGAGAGAAGAAAGTAACCTCCCCCTGGCTACAACCACATTTCAGGTAGTTGTAGACTGCAAAAAGGTCCCCCCTTAATAAATTCAATCATACTGAGACGTAAAATAGCACATGTAGACGTTTATCTTTAGGGTGATATGATACTCCACTGTTAAAAGAGAGTCTTTCTTGAGCAAAAGTTACAGTTACTATTTCTGTACAGCAGCACAGTAGAAGTCACAGTTAAATAATTTGCATACAAGATTGCAAAATTGCATACCTGTGTCTAGCTGGAAAGCTAAATGGCTATTTGGGCAAATGTTTGCTGTGGTTGCACAGGTTAGTGAAGTGAACGTGAGGTATTTGACATAATCTATGTGTTTCAGAGTAGATCAAAGAGGTAAAGTGAATTGTATAAGGAAAGAGGAGGGGGGAAGAAAATAAACTTAAAAAAATAAGAAAAAAAAAAAAGGAGTGATTTAAGCGAAGAATTTGGTTCCAAGTATACAGGAAATTAACTATTAGTGATGAAGAATCAAACCTGCCTGCCTTGAATCATAGTATGCTTGCAGAGATGAAAACATCTCAGTATATATTGAAAAGTTTGCTGTACGTGTCTAATGTGCAGATGACTCAGGAAGTTTCCCTATGTACCAGATCAAGAGACCAATCACTGATTCTTCTTAAGCAACACCTTTGGAAAGCACTTGCTTGAACGGAATTCCGAGAGCACTACCAAGCCAGTTCTTTTCATATAAGTTCCAGTTTTCCTGCTGTTTTAATCTCCAAATTAGATCTTTAGAAGTATCCTGTGGTTACTCCACTGACATACTACAATTTCAGACATACCAGAGCCATGTGGTATTCACCAAAGCTTAAAATCAAAGAGTGATTGTGGTAGGAATAGGCAGAAATAAGGAACAGATACAGTGCAACTGCAACATCTTGAATGTTACACGCAAGTAAGTCTATCTTTATTTTCAGAGCAGTTACTCTGAGCTCCCATCATCTGTTACCAGCCCTGGCAGAGGGTAGTATATAAAGGTTATCAGGCAGATGCAGATATAAGCATGCTAAGTCATAGTATTACTGATGACAGTAAGAAAAACAAAGGGACCACAAGCCATCAGGAGTGACAGTCTGGGTAACATGCACCTATTTGTTTCTTGTAACTATTAGTCAAATTCAAAGTCTTCCGTTTCTTTGTGGCTTCCATCAGGAAATTCTTAAGGAACAACAAAAAAAGCACTATCATATAGAAGCAAATAGTTTTGTTTCCTTGGAACCTCACTGTCAGTATCTCCCAAAGACTACCACATAAGCCATCTGGATCTGATGTTTGATTACAGTAAGACTGGAGATGAAATTTCATGTTTTAGGCTTCTCGTGGTGTCCTGAGGACTCTGGTGTAACAGCAAGTGGAAGCATTGCCCGAGAGAATGAGTGTAAGACTATTTCAACTTTATCCCTGCAGAAGAGGTATTTAGCATGTCACAACAGCAAAATGCAGTTTGAGTCAGAGTGGTACCATTGCTGACTTTCTACTTACAACCTCAGTTTGTTTCCTAATGCTGCAGAGCAATTGTTAGCTTCTGAAAATTCCCCTAAATCCTCTGTCAAGGTTCATTAGGGGTCTTTACTGGTTCTGAACATACGATAAGGAAAGGGGAAGGCCAGCCCCTGTAGTATAACATTCAATTACATACAGTTCCTCACCAAAGGCAGATTGCAGTCTTAGTTAAGTTGACTAGATGGTTGGAAGCACAATTCCATCAGGGTTTAAACTGTCCTCCATTCAAACAGATTTAGCACACAGATGTCTGGAACACTGTGTATGAAATACTTTTCAAACCACCATGCACATACAGTTGCAACCTGTAGAGTTAATAATTTCAGTTCCAGGAAGTGTATACAGCTTGAGGTACGGGAACTAAGAAACACAAAATAGAGTTATCAACGTGCAGAAAGTAATAGTATGTGTGCACACACATGTAGATGTAAATTCTTGCCTCTATTAATATGCTCTCCTCCCTCCTACACTGCCAGGGCAACTCTGTTGTCCACCTGCACACCATGTGGCTCTTAGTGATCAGTGGTAGCGCACAGCAAGTTGAGCTTCACTCCACTGACTTCATTTTACTGTCACACATTTACATAGCAACAATGTGTGACAGATGATAGACTGAGATGAGGAGAGAGGTGGATGATAACACCGGAGTTTGCCTGTTCATACAGCTGCTAACCACCTTTCAGTTATCCCAAAATGTTTCCCCTACAGCACTCAAGCACAAATAAAAAGCAATCCAGCACTGCCACAGTCTGTAGCTCCCACTGTCTGCTATAGAACTAGCAACTTACATAATACAAACTCTGTGCTTAGGAAGACTGACAATCATGGCAAATCCAAGCAACCATCTCTTTCAGGTGGAGGTTGCTTTTTCGTTTTGTTTTGAGTTTTTTTGTTTGGATTTTGTTTCTGATGCATAACCTTTTGTCTTTCTCTCCATTCTCCTCCCTCACTCAACTGAGAACATTTCCAAGTTCGAATTTAATTCCACAAATAATTACAGTGGTCTTTTTGTTGTTTGGTTTTTTTTTTTTTTTTTGACAAAGCAATATTTTCAGGGGGAAAAAAAGTAACTTTATCTTTTCAATTTTAAATGATGTTTTGTTTAAAGTCTTAGTCATGTTCAATTATAATTAAAAAGTCCTATCATTAAAAAATTCAACTAAGTGAAACCAATGATTCACAGGCAGGTTAAACCACAGATCTGATGAGGTTGATTACTCTGATGTATGGTCATGGTATATAAATACTTGTGGTAATGCTAAATGAGTTGCCACCTCTAGACTGCAGGTGTGTATTCAGAAATGCTACCTCAGGCATCAGAAAGCTTCTCAGAGTAACCATAATAGAAGTACACTTACCATTCTGCTGTGGTAACTCAGAGATGACCATGACCTACACTGCAGCACACCCTTATATGCTTTGCTGAAGACCGTTCTTAAAGTCCTAAGATGTCAAAACCCAAATAATTCAAAAGAAAGTGTAGGTTTTGCAGTGAGTATCTATTCTTTTCAACTCAGCATTGTCTTAGAGTGGAACCCACTATTTCAGGTCTCACTCTAAACCCTTCATTTAAGTATGTTTCTATTGATGTAGTATTTTGTAACTTGATCAGTTTTATTAGGATACAAAATGATATCTGCAGACCAAGACGTTCACTACAAAGACCTTTTCTTTTGCCAAATATCAAACATGACACTACTACATTTTCAATCTCTGTACCCAAAAAGAAAAAAAGAAGAGGATTTTTATAGAGGGTCTAAATGTATAACTAAGCAGTAGGTTTCATTTGTTCTCTCCACACTTCAAACTCATGACACATCATTATCTTGAAAATTGTATCACTTTCAGTTTCTCCTAGAACAAGACAGGTGATGGTAAGGAATTACCTGTGTGGGTTTTTGCACTTTAGGTTTTCTGCTCCTTGTTACCCATCTTTTAATCCATCTTCCTCACAGATTCCCGCATATATGAATCACAGGAACACAGAGGAAGAGAACAACAAAGACTGCCAAGAGATTGTGAAAAAATAATTCAAATCTGAAGAAGGAGAGTATATAATCGCAATACATCTATTACTGTAGTCAGACACTGTAGATCGTAAGTCCCTATCAAAAAGGATTCTGGAACTGAGTTAATTTATGCTTTTAAAAAAATCTGTCAGAAGTTTTTTGGATGGGTACTGGTACTAATTTTATGAATGCAATACACAGCGAAACACACTCAGAAATTAAATGCAAATAAGACTTTTAAGAAAAGCTTTGTTAAATTTACAGTATTTGCTTGAATAGGGAAAGTTCACATAAAATTTATCTAGTAGTGAAGAATGAAGTAGCTTTGTTAAAAACCAAGACCAATTAATCACCCTTACAAGCAAAATAGGGATAGTCCCATAGTTCTCCATACAGACTTATTTAATTTTGTAATATTAAAAATAAAAGAGTACTGACAGTTGAGCCAACATAATGTTACATTTGCACTGTACTGAGAAAGTTTTCTAATAATTAAGGAGAAAAGGAAACAACAGTAACAAAACTCTTGTTTCTGTCTTTGAAAGTTTGCTATTGAATTGATTTGATTATGTTTAAATCAGGTCTGTAACTAAACCCTACTGTAATTTGTCAGATCTCAGAATGCTTTGGTTAACTTGACAGCAAATCTTTGTGTTCCACTACCTAGAACACCAATATCTTCAGAAATACTCCACAATCAGGTGTTCTGATGAAACTTCAGCAGATTGCAATTCTGTGGTTTCTTATGTGCTTTTTCCCCTTGTCTTCAAATGGTGTCCAGTGTGGTTTTTCTTTTACTACTCCCTTATAAGGAATTTTGATTAACCTCCATTAAGTGACTAATTTATCTGATGTTATATTCTGAGTGGTTCCCTTGATATATGCCAATTACACCAGCTGACACACAGCCACTGCATTGAAAAAAAAATTTTAAAAAAGTCCATATTTTTAATGACTCCCTTGCTGTCCTCCATGTATGTCATGCCATATAGCTTTCTACCATCTGCACCTCTTCCTTTATATATATGCATTTTGTATTATAAATTGCCTAGCTGTGAGGTATCTTGACATTTGACACAACAGCAGGGCTGGTGGGGAGTGTAAGTGTTGATCATTAGATTATTGCTGAACTATTCTCTCCTTTCCTCACCTCCTCCCTGTGTTCCCTGGAGACACAGGTGTTAATAAAATCAAACAAAATGAAAATGGGTAAATTATTGCAAGCTATGAACACCTACATTGTGCCATGCCTCACTAGTTTCCAATACCACCTCATTCTTGAGACAACCAAAGAAAAAGATGCAATTTCATTCTGTACACTCAGTGGTATAAGGAAAGGACAAAAGAGACAAGATATTGCAATCCGAAGGTCAGTGACCCACTCCCTTGTATAATTATAGCATTTCATTTATATCCTACCAGTTGGTCTTTGGATGGCTGATAGTAATTTATTAGCTAAAAATGAGCTATTAAAAAAATTTCTTCATAACTCGTGCCTGAGCTCTAAAGCTGGACAATCATATACGTAGATGAGCACAAGTACTACTTTGTAATTCATTTTCTAAAAATAATAAAAAAACCAAATACTTGGAGGTACATCAGATCTAGAGAGCTAGATCTAAGTCTCAATGCTCTTCCTCAGGAATTCTGAAAATGGATTTTTAAAGAGATTTATGGTTCTCAACTATTCCTTAGTGCAATATGGATACAACTGAGTTTTTCACAATGGTTGTACTTTAAATCTTTCTAACATATAAACGGTATATTTTGTACTGCATCTCTCATTTCCCATGATAAAGCATATACTAAATTGTGCTCTTCCATTACGTTCTCTCGAGTAGGCTTCATGCAGCAACAAAAACTATGTATGAAAACTATGTATGTTGAACCTTTTGCTAATATATATTAACAGTTTATACATAGATTTGATGCGGGTGTTTGGTGCCCACGTAGGTGACGCAGTAAGGCTTGGTCTAGCAAACCATGTAGGGTCTTCCTGCTTCTTTACAGTGACAAATAAATTTAAAAATAAAAATAATTTTAAAAAATCAATCATAATAAGGAGGTAGTTCTAGTCACATATGGCACTAAAGAATTTAAATGATGTGGCCCACCTTTAGTCATGAGTGGAGGCTAACAGTCAGATAGCTGTTGCAATTGGAACAATATAGTACAGTTTTTCACATTACAATCTACTGAATAACGTGGTGTTATAGAATCACAGAATGGTAAGGTTGGAAGGGACCTCAAGGATCATCTAGTTCCAACCCCTTGCCATAGGCAGGGACACCTCCCACTAGTAGAGGTCACTCAAGGCCTCGTCCAACTCGGCCTTGAACTCCTCAAGGGAGGGAGTATCCTCTTCTTCCTAGTATCAAGTGACAGAATGAGAAGAAATGGCCTCAAATTGTGATATGGGAGGTTTACTTTGAGTATTAGCAAAAATCAAGCATTGGAATAGGCTGTCCAAGGAGGTGGTGGAATCATCATCACTCAAAAACCATGCACTTTGGGACATAGCATAGTGGCATGGTGGTCAACAGTTAGGGTCAACAGTTGGACTTGGTGGTCTTAGAGGTCTTTTCCAATCAAAACAATTTAATGATTCTGTAATCATAACAGGAAAAAGATTCTAAATCTGTAGAAATGATCAAAGAATCACTCAGTCTATATTAATTCAATATGCCACGCAATGTCAATGACTTTACAGGCTCACTCCAGCACAACAGTGTTTTACCCCTTGATGCAAAATGTTAAAATCCTGTATGCTATGCAATTTTACTAAGAAACCAAAAGAGAAATATATCTTTCTAAAGGGTTGGTGCAAGAGAACAAATCAAGTGCTGTCCATTACAAATACTGGAAACTTAACTGTCAACACCAGATACTTCAGAGAGCTCCAATCACATGTCACACCCATGTTTCATTTACGTACCAGATACACTGAATTCAAGACTACAGCTTCTTAGGAAAAAAAAAGGGATACCTTTCCATTTTGAAGCTGTCTGTCTATATTTATTTCAGGCAGACCACACTAATTAATATTTATGAGGATGACTGAAAAAAAGATGCTGGTAGCAAAAGAGGATTCTGAAAACAAAAGAATGCGTGAAGATGCCAGTGTGACTGAACAAATGGCACCTGAGACATCTATGCAACAGGCACATCAAAGTGAGAATAGGATAGGACACACAGAGGCACAGATTTCTTTTTTTTTCCCTGCTTTGATCCACATGCAATATAGGAGAAGTCTTGGAACTTATTCCAAACACATTTCCCACTTGTTATTTAATAGGTTTATTCAACTGTTCTAGACACCAGCATCTGACTTCAGGCTAATCAAAGTAGCAGTGCCTGGCACATGCTAACTTTTTTCAGCGGTAAGTACTAGATGTGTTACTGGTTTTAAACATGCATGTGTTGTGTATGTCTAGATTTATACCTTACATAAATATGACTAATAAGAAGTGGACAGAAGAGCTTTAGAAAGATCTTGTCAATGGTATTTTTGAAGATGAAAAAATTAAAAGAAAAAAGAAAAATAGGCAGTTTTGATCTGCAGAACGTGAACTGTACAAAGTACAGTTTAAACAGAAGAGTGGATACTTAGAACTCATTAAAATTTCTTTTGAAGATTAAAGTAATTAGATTTCAATGAGAACTTTGAGCACAACCTCACACTGACATAAGAATATTTAACCTGTAGTCTACAGTGCTTCGAGCAACTGATAGTATGATAAATAATAGCTTGGCTGTAGTAACCACACAGAAGGAAAAAATGGATTATCCTAATCAAATACAGTCTGTGTGGTGTTGCCTGTCTCTGTGTTCCACATTTCATTGTGCAATGTTCAGAAGTTTGCAGTTATAAAAATGGAAATCCTGAGTTCTTAAAGAGGAAATCATAAAGGATTTCTTTTCCTGTCACCTCCAAGAAAACTTTGATAAGGGTCAGTTCAGCTGTGCTGATTGTGCCAGCTGTGTTCAAGCCAGTGGATCACTGCCAATTCATAACAGCTGAGCGTCTGGTCTCACTACAAGAACAAGTTTATCCTAGAACTTTTTCACCCATGCCCTTGCCTCTTTCTTTTTATTTTTTTTAATTTTTTTTTATTAAGGATATTTATAGCTAACTATAGTATCTGTTGTCAGCAGTATCTGTTCTCATCTTCTTCAAGGTGCAAGATTCATGCATATTAATGACTTGCACTAGCAAGTAATTCACATACATCCTTCAGTTTCACCACAAAGCTCAAGCCAGGACCATACAGTGTTTTATTATAAAGGCATTTTTATGCTATGTATTTTAGATAAAGAAGTTGCCACACTCAGTGCTCAGAATTGGAAAAAGCCAAATAATGATGTTAATAGAGGCCCAAAGCAGAG
Source organism: Eubucco bourcierii (assembly GCA_013396675.1). Taxonomy (NCBI): domain Eukaryota; kingdom Metazoa; phylum Chordata; class Aves; order Piciformes; family Ramphastidae; genus Eubucco; species Eubucco bourcierii. The sequence goes on from VWZE01005167.1 coordinate 146,436, forward strand.
ATAGTAGACCCTCCTGAAAAGGCAGAGCAACTTTATTAGGCAACATGCACTCTAAACAGTGCTTTACAGTGAGGTCACTGGAAAGAGCTGGAAAGGATCAGAAAAGGGAAGACACTTACACAAAGCTCCATGCCATAACGGTGTACAATGCCCATGCAGTTGGGTGAAACCACAGCATATCCTTCCTCCTAAGAGAAGGTGGGATTTATACAGCAAGTAACAAGTAAAGACAGTGGGGGGAAAAGGGAAAAAAAAACCCCAAACCCTCAAAGAATTTCCTGTTTAACCTCTCTGCACCTTCCTGAACAGTCAGATCCTGAATACACAGTGCTCAGCAGTATTTTATCAAGCCTGGGCAGAATTCTCCTACAGAAGGAGCATGTTTCTGCGTGAATTAAGATAGCATTAAGACAGCACTCTGCACTGTGTAAGAGATTCCCCTGGAGGGCTTTGCAGACACACATTTAGAACACACTACACAAATTTTACACCTTTCTAATCCTAGGCAGTGTTTCCTTTACCCAAGATTTTTTTCTACTAACAAAAAGATACAATCCTTATGCAATAATCTGAAGTTTGAGAGCACACCTGGTCCCAGCAAGCAGTGGACCCAGTGGTCCACCACACAGAGTAAGACGGGTGCAACTTTCCTTCTTCACCCTCCATATTAGAGCCTCCTTTACTCACAGCCAGATGACTTCTCCTCAGGCATGTCTCTCCATATCCTCACTGCTCTTGGGCCCTGCAGTGCACACAGTCAGCAAGCATTTCTTCCCGACCAGCCTCAGAAGCAGCACTTTCTTTGAGTCAAAGACAGTTTCCAGCTGTCGCTCATTAAGGTAACAATGTGCACACCTCCCAGGCTTTCTTCCCTTCTTTCCTGCTAGTACTGGTAGGGAGTCAATTTCACCACAGTTATGTAAACAACAAAAAATAAAAAAACGTTAAATTCTGAAAAGAAGTCATCTAGGAAGGAAAAACACTTGATCCTGCATATACTGAAAAATAAAGTTATTTTATTAATTTCTCCTCTATAAAGAATATGCTCTAGGAAGAGTAACTGATTATGTGAAGCCTTTTGATTTTGATAATAATCTTCTTTGGCAAACAAGGGTTCAGGTAATACATTTCTGAGTGACTTGAGTTGCATAAGCAGGCTTTTGTAGGTCCACGGGACAGCTAGGAAAACTGATGTGATCACTTAGCAGTACAATGCTTGACCGGTATCCATTCACATCTAAGACACATAAAGAAAAACTAAAAATCATATTTAACTACCACAAAATATAAAGATCCAGCCAGTTGTAGCCACATTAGCCCTAAAAACAGTTTTCCAAGAGATGATGACTTTAGGGTTCAACAAGAAAGGGAACAGAAAAGTCACTGGGTAAATATGGAGATGGTTTGTACCACCCAAGAACTGTTGAGCTTGAGCATACTTATCTTGATGTTCCCTTTTAGACCGTTTACAAAATACATAATGAAAATATCCATTGAATTTTACCTTTCCACAAACAAGTTGAAAGGGAAGGTGTGCTGGTTTGAGGTTAATTGGAATATTTTAATAGAGAAAATTACACTATAGGTTGTGAAAGGAAAACATCATGATGTCTACTTCACTCATACGCTTGCTAAGAAATTGTTTGGGAACACTAACCGAAACATTAGATAAGTCAGTCTCTCTCTGTCGCTTGCTGGGACAGGAGCTGCTGGGGCGATCTAGCAGCTTCTGGGCTCTGGCTCCTCTGCTGATTAATCCTCACTAACCACTTTTCTTCTAACTCCCCTGGCTGATCCTCCTAATTTACCTTGCACGTAAGGCAAACCTTGGGGTAAGGTACAGGGGTGGGGAGAAGGAGGAAGGGTGGTTGGGAGCCCCTCCTGGGGTCTCTGATTTCTGGGAGGGGAGTTGTGTTGCTGTATTACCTTTAACTTGTATATTTCTGTAAATATTCTGTATATAGTGTACATATCTGCTTGTACATTGTGCTGAGCTGTAAATAGAGCTTCATCTTTTAACTTCCAGCCGGCTGAGTTCTAGTCTGGGTCATTTTTACAAAGTGTGGGGGGGCGGGGAACTCCTAAACTTTCACAGAAGGTGAACCCAAAAGTTAAGAATGGAGGATGCATCATCTGGTAATATCCTGTTAATTATCATAATCTTTCTGAAAGATCTGTTAGCTGATTGAGTACCTCAGATTTCAACTCGCTAAGCACTAGGTATAAGCTAATAATAATATTATTGCAAACTAGGCCTTTTGCTGTCATTTTTGCTGGAAATTCCAACACTGGTGAAAATGAGAAAAGTTTCATAGGAGCCTGTATCACTGGAATATTCCTCATCTGCTCCTCTGTGAGTGGCTGTTCTATGTGGAAATACAGTTATTTTGTTACATGGAGCTGCTGAAAAAAAGAAGGGTATACAAGATTGGTTCCATGATTGTTCTAAGAGTAGTAAAGACAAGGCCATTACAGTGGGTCATTATCATAAAGCTCTGTCCCAGTCATTGGCAAAAGTTACAGTTAAACAATGTGCTCTGCATTTGCAAACACTGTTTCATGTTTCATTAGCACCAATAAAACCACCTCAGAATTCAGCTGACTTGTGTTGCATGTAGAATTTGAAACTCCTACTATTACTTTAAATAATCCAAGCAAACATTTGAGTAGAAGGAAGGAGAAAAAAAAAAAAGAGAGAGAAAGGCTACAAATATTAAAGTAAACTTACATAAAACTCTCCCAGAATATTACTGAGCATCTGTCACTCTATATCCTGAATATTTGACATTTCTACCACAAAATAAAGATATTCCTTTGCTGTACAGGCCTACAACCAGACTATCTAGGACTAAATCTGAAATCAGAATTCAGGCACACTGTAGCATTTAATGTTTAGAAAATCCTTTGCTCTTGTAGTATTTGTAATCCTATTATGTTAAATTCAGCTGGTCAAATTCTGCTCTTAGTTGAACTTCACATCTGTCAACATAGACTGTACAAAGCATACATCAAGGTAGAATTTAGCTCAGCATAGGGAGAGATTTGATATTTGAAATACATTTTGTCTTTTGAAAGCCATACGTTTTTCCAATAATAAATGTTGAAACAAGGTTCCCCAGGGACGTGCAGTCTGTGTTCTTTCACATTCAGCTAAAGATGTTATTAAGGAACTAAAAGAAAGAGAAATATTGTCATATGCTTATGTAGTGTAATATGCTTGATATCATTCTTTTGACACTTTGTTTAGCAAGGAAATCAACATGAACACCCTAGCTGCTGAGTAATTCCAGGCTGAGAGTTTGTGACGAGCCTGGATTGTCAGCTCACAGGCTGTGTGCATGCCACCAAGCCGAGAAACACACTGCAGCACAGGGCAGGAGAGAACTGGCTGCCTGGTGAATGGTAGACCTTAAATAGCTGGTAAAACAGCATCACTGCAGGCAGCTGCTGGCCTTATTTGGCAGGCAACAGCTGCAGACATCAAAAAGAATAAAAGAGGAAGAGGAAGGTGGAAAGACTGAGGTAAAAAAGGAATTCATCTTACAGTGCTTTTATGAACTAGAAGAGCTACTAGAGGGGGGTTGTGGTGTTTTTGTTGTTGTTTGGGGTTTTGTTGTCATTGACTTCTTTTGTAATTCTATAAAACATACTCTAATATTGTCAGTTTGGCCAACTTCTAAAAAGAGATGCAAAAAATACTTGCAAGCATACACATGGAGCACTCAAGCATTCTACTGGAGTCCCAGGGGTTTAATCCAATTAAAAAAAAAAAAAAAAAAAAAAAAAAAGACTGGGTTCTATTGGAAAAGATGCTCCAAAAATCTTGGGTAGAATCCTAAAGGTATATTCCCTCAGGTAAGCAGAAATCACCAGAGCAAGTAAACTCACTGTGAGCATTACTTACCATCATTACATTGTCTTAGTTTTCTTACACTGGGTACATGGAAATAGAAACCACAGCTGCTCAGAATGTTTAACATTAGAGAAGACATCTCTCAAGGTAATTTCCTTTCTTGTGCCAGTCATCTAAGATGGATCTCTCCAAAAAATGATTCAAAAGTTTTCTGCAGTGCTCCACAAATTCCAGTACAGAAATAACAAGGTGGAAACAATAAAACTGGCTAGCTTCCAGTGTTTTGATTCCAATGCTTATCACTAAACTTTATTTAAGTTTTGGGGGTTTAAAATTTATTCAGCACCAAACCAGAGGCATTTCAGTGTCACACTTGTTTATTAATGGTTTGGTTTTTGTTTGTTTGTTTTTTTTTTCTTTTTAAGAGAGTCATTGAAAATGGAGACAGATTGTCTTTATAGAGATTTTTGGTGTAATAATTATCCATATAGCTAGCTACCTGTCCACTTAAATCTCAGGCACTTGCACACTTGAACTTACTCTGTGCTTGCTTGATAATTTGTCTCTAATTGTCTTTGTTCTACACAAAGACATCATCCTCCAACAAACAAAACAACTAGGTAGGTGTTTGAGCAAGTGGCAATTCCACTCAGGTCAACACAATCCCTCCTATACACAAAGTTAGGGGAATTATAATTTGCTGGTCTGAAGCTGTTCAGAAGCTTGTAGATTTACAGTATTAGTTTGGTGTGCTTAATGCTATCAGTTGAGACATCAAAACTTAAATTTTAAGATGAAATTCCACAGATAAAAATATTAGAATAATTCTATCAGCTGTAATACTGCAGTGTGCATGCATATACCATTGTATACAGCGTCAGACTCAAAGAGGCCATTAGAAATGTCAGATGGTCTATTCCATGGCTTGTATTCCAGTTTGATTCCCACTAGAACCTCAACCAAAAAGCATCAGTTCTATTTTTTCCACTTTGTACCTTTCCATTTCTAATCGTTTCAAATTCTTCATAAAACCACTCTCCATTCAGCTAGCCAATTTAATGTAATGCACACAATATTTTATAAGACACTGCCTCTCCAACTGCCTGTATACCTTTAGGCTTTGGAAGTCAATGACATAATAGTCTTCATTTATTAGAAGACAAACATTTTCTTTTTAAATAGCAAACTGTAAACAACCAATCCCATATGAAACCCACTAAACAGCTCCCTTGAAAGTCTAACAGATATTGTCTAAGGTTCCTTTGTGTTGATGCTTTACCTTACATATATGGAATGTACAGGAACGTAACTTGTGTATATGCACGTGTATTTTTGTGTTGGTCTGCTGGAACACAGAAATGTGGGTTAGATGCAGCTAGAACATTAAAGTCAGATTCCAAAATATTTAAAAAAAAAAAAAAGGGGTTTAATAATTTTTTACCTGAATATTCAGTAACATAGTTGCTGTAAAATGTAATTCAACCAATAGTCCTCCTTTTTCTTACTTGCAAATCTTAAATTATTTTGGTTCTGTAGTCTTGCTCATACAGGCTTCCCAACTCTCAAAACATGAGTGCAGAAGCCTTGCTGAAAAACTTAACTCCATCCAGTCCTGATTTTCTGCCAACAACAGCACCTTCTGCCCATTTCACACTGTATAATACGTAAATATTATGGCATGCCTTGACATCAGCACCTGAGTTTGGATGGAGCTAGGACAGACTGGCCCATGCACCATGATCTTGAAGTTTAGAGCTCTAGTTCTGACTTTATAGTAAACTCAACTGCTACCGAGTCTTCCTCTTTTCTCATTCCCTACAGGCTCCATCTCTAGTGCATCCTACTACTGCGCAAGCTTTGCTCCAGCAGCCTTTATTCCCTAAACTATGATCAAGGCTTAAAAGCTCTTTTCTCCCTGACAGTCTTAACCGAAGCACTTTTCCAGGCCTGCCATTCCTCAGAACCCTGCCCAGCTTTGCTATCACCAGCCCAGCCCTTCCAGAATACAGTTAAATGTTTATCACTTAAAATTTTAAGTGCTAATTGCTCAGTAAGGAAAACTTTAATTGGTAGGAGATTAAAGCTTTAATTGCTAAGTGGCTGACGAAGTTCCAGTTCATAACAACCAAAATTCGCCAATATAACATTTTAAAATGCCCTTTGTATGAAAACTGTTCTATATCCAAATGTGCAAAGGCCTAGATGCGAGATGGTTAAGCGTTCCCAGGATTGAGGGAAAAAAAATTTACTGAATTAGCAATGGCTAATTTAAGATTAAACAAAACCTCAGTGTTCATCTTAGAAATGTCTAAATTATCAAAAAACATCTTGAAAACATATGCCTCAAAAGAAAGGTATTCAGTTCCATCTTGACACAGTCTTCAGGATGGAGACTGTTGTGTTCTCACACTGATAGATTTACTATTGATTGTCAAAGCTACTGTGTAACTTGAGGAACTTTTCTCACCTTCTAAACCAGTATTCCAATCTTGATTATCACAACTTCAGAAGAAATACTGCCAGAAATGAAGAAGCTAATTCCCTGTAGATTACATATTCTGCTCTTTTACTCTGGGTGCTAATGGAGCTGAATAGAGGTGCTTTGTGAGACACAAAAGGGCTTGTGCTGAATAATGAAAAGAAGATACAGACAAGCTGAATTCCGCTGGAAATTAGACTGGACTGAATTCCTTAGTCTGCATTCCAGTTTCTAGAAACTGGAGACCACATGAAAATATGCAAGACAAAGCATCAAGCCTATATTCCTTATCATCTTTTCATTAAATTTAGTCCATGTTAAAAATTCCAACCTATTTCTTTAAGATGTCTTTCATGTCACAAGAGCTTTGCAGAGGGCTTGGACAGTATTCCCAAACACAGAACAAGCACGGTGTCTCTTGCTTATACCTTTAGAGCCACAGTGAGAGAAGCTTCTGGCATTCTGATGTTCTGTCAGTTTTTAATGCAAACTCTGGAAGTTCACGGACATGATGCTGCACAATCTGAAGAAGATAAATCACAGTTACTTCAAGCCAGCTGACAGCAGTTTAAGTAGCTGCAATCATCAACCACCAAGGGAGTTTCTTCTTTTATCTTACTAAATGCAAAAGTATACCAGGAGCTGGTAATATGAGTGGACTATCAGGAGTCCTGCTTTTACATAAATATCAGGCAGCGGTAAGTAAATTCTGTTGACGAAATGTAATAAAACAAAGACGGTTTCAAATATGACCATTCCCTGATGCATTCTGTAGCCCCGTCTTACTCACTTATTGCATGCTGCTGAGATTATAAGGTTTGCTTTTATCTGTCAGAAATCAATATTTCAAACATCGGATAAAAGAGGAAATTGAACTGGGAATAGGCTGAAGTGCTGTAAAAACTACAAAGCACAATTATCAAAAAGCACTTAAAGTACTTAATAGGACACACATATAAAAATGCTCAAATTAATGTCAGGGAACTATAATGAGAACTTTTCCTATGCTTTTTGATCCAAATGCAATGTAATTCGAGTGCAGCCTGGTCAGTCAATACAGTTTTCAATTTATATGAAACCCCAAGGATTTCTAGCAATCATTTTGTTAGAACCAAACCATTACATATGATTGGTTAATATTTCAATTTATTGAAAATACATTATTTCGGGTAAAGTGTTTAAGTTGTTGAGATTTAACCATTATAAACAGTTATGATAAAAATAGATCTTTGGGTAAACAAAGACCTTACAGTCAAGCTTTTAATAAACACTAGTATAACTAGAAAATTGGATTTTACTGGGAATAGACATATCAAGGAAAAACTGCAAATATGGAGTGGTGAGATGAGAAGGAAATGTTGCATAGAACTGATCGTCATCAGCAGGCATTAAGCTGAGAAGGGATCTCTCTGTAAATCATTGGAAACCATGGTTATTTTATGCAAAAAAGTTCACTTTGGTACTTTCCCCTTAGATTTAGATATTCATTTATCATCTTTAATGCTATTGAGCAGGAGGGCTTTACAAAACTATGCTAAATCAGAAATCACTGCAAATGAGTGTACGTGTCTGTATGCACATACTAGCATCTATCAAAAATAGACTGCGTGGCCTTAGATAATTTGATATGAAATACCAAGAGCTGCAACACACAGAGGAGGCAACCTATGGTTTGAGCAACAATGACCTATGCTAATTAAATGGCTATATCAACGTGTATCACTCTCTTTTCTACCCTACCCCCCACTTTCCTAGTTAGGAACAACAAGGGATTCTTGGAAAATCTTTTTTTGTGGAACAATTACTCTAACACTTATACTCCACTTCTATAATTTAACTATGACACATTTTTTGTGTGATGTACCTTTAGCTCAATCACAATTAAGATATGCTTCATAGTGAAACTAGATGGATTACACGAACCTCTGTGAACTTTGGGTCTAACTGTGTTTTCCACTAGAAAGATGTTTTATTAGTCAAACATGTTTTCATCACCTCTTCTCATTACAGTTTTGAACCAAACCCAGTACAATTTCTTGATGAACACAGTCTGGATAACAGAGAAAGTAGGTAAGTTCAAATCTTGTTGCTTCTTCATTTTCCAGATGCAAAATGGAACTTCAGTCGCTAGATCGCTTATTTGGGATGTAATTCACTGCTTTAAGGGCATCCTCCCTATCCTTTACAGTTCTTCATATATCTTGCACTATTCTGCTTATCTCCTCATCAGTCTTCCTCCCCTCCAGTATATATTTTATTCAACAAATAATGCCACCCCAGCATACCATTCTCTTCTTCTGGCTTTCTATATGCCATTTCTGGTCCCCTCCCTGCTTATTTAACATGGCTTGACCTTCCTAAGTCAAATTTGGAAGCTTGCTACCTTTTCACATTTCACAGCTTTTTCAATACTTACTTTTACTTTAATGCTTGTAAGAAATTCCATAAGCTACAAAGATTAAGCGTGGATGTAAATGTTAAAAAAGTAGTATTTCACATAAAATGTCCACACAAAAAGTCCTTCATTTACCACCATTTTTGTAGCTAAAGAGCAACATATGCACAAGTCATGAAAAGATAATGCATTAGCATATGTAAAACACGAAACTGAACAAAAAGCCAGAAATGCACTCATGATCTGAAAAATGACATATCATTTACTATCCACCTGTAACTGCTGTCTGTTCATGAAGCAGGATGAAGCCAAAACAACATAAGCCAAGCCCTAGAATCTAAACTCTGATTGGCAACACAGAAATTTTGTTTGAATAATAGAAAAAGAAATTGGGAGCAGGGACAAGTGTACCTGTATAATTTCAGACAGTTTAACCTGCTCCTGCAGCTCTCCAAAATCAGAGTTCAAAATTCCCCTGGCAAAATGTGTCAGTGCTTTATTATCTTACTATTGTGAAAGTTGGGTTGTCTTCTTGTTATTTTAAAATTCTAATCTGAATCTTTGCCACCACAACTTAAATCTTATTTCTTGGCCTATTTTACATGATGGAGAACAGTTATAATATTCTCTTTTGTGGTAAATTTGACTAAATAAACAATTATCACAGTTTGATTCCAAACCCTCTCTTTCTGTCTGCCCTCATACATCATGTTTTTTTTTTTTTTCTGAAAAGTACTTCAACATCTGGAATACCATTACAGATAAGAATCACAGAATGGCAAGGTTGGAAGGGACCTCAAGGATCATCTAGTTCCAACCCCATAATGATTGCAGATTTTCAAACTAAGTGAAGATTCCTGTTGCCATCCAAAATTTTCTCTAACTGAAGAAATCAAACTCTCATTCTGTCAAAAGGGTATAAAGCTGCTGTTGCTTCAGACTGAAGTCTTTTTACATCATACAGATTCTTTACACCACAAAGGTTGTGTGAATAGTACAGTCGGGCTCTAATCTAGACAGCTAGTGATTTATGCAATTCACCAGGTGAAAAACGTGTCAAAGACTCTCTTTAAACTTAAGCTGCCACAATAGATAGCCAAAATCTATATTCTGTAATACTGATGGTGTATACATTAACTGGAACAGGTTGTCCAGGGAGGTTGTGGATGTTCTCTCCCTGGAGGTGTTCAAGGCCAGGTTGAGTAACCTGTATTAGTGGGAGATGTCCCTGCCTGTGGTAGGGGATTGGAACTAGATGATCCTTGAGGTCCCTTCCAACCTTACCATTCTGTAATTCTATGATTAAGCAAAATGCGTTGTGATTCAGTTGGGAAAGAAATACCCAAACCCAGAGGATTTACATGCAAAAACAATGTTGACAAGACTAAAAATAAATAAATCAGTTGGGTACCATATTCATTTTGAATGGTGTTTTGAATTTTCACATTTCAGGATTCAACACACAGAGCATACAACCCTTTCCAAATAACACATAATTTCAAATAACAAAGTAATAAAGAACTATCTTGGTTTAAAAGACAGTTGGAGTAGAAAACGTAGTATGATCTGGTAAGGCAATTGTAGTTATGGCAGTCGTAATTGCACAATGCGTTTCACAGAACATTATTCTATTGTACCTTATTGTATTTTTTTTTCTTTCCATTATTAAATTTAGAAGCTTAAACTCAAAAGCAAATGCACTTGTCTTTACACACTTGAATTGTTACTGCCATTTAAAGCTAATCAATGTTTTCTTTAGTACCATAATAGCTTATTTGCAAAGCACCTCTTTTAGAGAAATTTACATGGTATTCTGGAAGGAAACATGTTTCACATTCTAAGAAAAACTCCCAGTAAAGAGGGCTTGATTCTCATCTCAAAGTTAAGTGCAACACTGCACAGTCAAAATTGACTTCAAGGGCTTAAAAATGTGTGCACAAAGGGAGTTGCTAGGAGATTACACCAGTGTGTCCATACGAGGGAAAAATCTGCATTGAACACTATTCTCACACTGCCCAGGAAATTCATGTGAAAGAGCTCAGTATATAAATGTATGCATTCACTAAAGCGAACAGGGAAGAAAATGGTTAAAAACTTATTATTAACCAGTGCTTAAATACACATTTCTTGGAAATAACATACTAGTCCTGACAGGGATGTACTCACAGGAATTCAAGGTCTCATTGAGTGGTGGAAAGCCCAAGCTACTCCAGTAGTCAATATACGCACTCAGAGGGCAGTTTGACACAAACAGGAACATTCACACCACTTCCCTCCAGATATGTAAGGGAGATTTCTAACTTAGTCATTGAATCATAGAATGGTAAGGTTGGAAGGGACTTCAGGGATCATCTAGTTCCAACCCCTTGCCATAGGCAGGGACACCTCCCACTAGTACAGGTTACTCAAGGCCTCATCCAATCTGGCCTTGAACACATCCAGGGAGGGAGCATCCACAACCTCCCTGGGCAACCTGTTCCAGTGCCTCACCACCCTCACTGGAAAGAAATTCCTTCTAACATCCAGTCTAAATCTCCCCTCTGCCAGTTTAAGCCCATTGCCCCTTGTCCTGTCGTTGCAGGACCTTGTAAATAATCCTTCCCCAGCCTTCCTGTAGGCCCCCTTCAGATACTGGAAGGCTACTATCAGGTCCCCTCGAAGCCTCCTTTTCTCCAGGCTGAAGAGCCCCAACTCTCTCAGCCTGTCCTCATAGGAGAGCTGCTCCAGCCCTCTGATCATCTTTGTGGCCCTCCTCTGGACCTGCTCCAACACTTCCATGTCCTTCCTGTGCTGGGGGCTCCAGAACTGCACACAGTACTCCAGGTGGGGTCTGACAAGAACAGAGTAAAGTGGCAGAATCCCCTCCCTTGCCCTGCTGGCCACGCTGCTCTTGATGCAGCCTAAGACTCGGTTGGCTGTCTGGGCTGCATGTGCACACTGCAGGCTCTTGTTGAGCTTTTCATCAACCCAGACTCCAAGGTCCTTTTCCTCAGGGCTGCTCTCCAGCCATTCACCACCCAGCCTGGATTTGTGCTTGGGATTGTGCCCACCCAGGCTCCGCAGATTCCTTCAGGCGAAGATCAGAGAAATAAAGCTAAGCAACACAAGCACCCCTAATATCTCAAGTTCTGCAGCTATTCAACAAATAGAAATCTTAATGAAGGAAAACCAAAGTCTGCACAAAACTCACAAGCAGGCTCCTCTTCATTTCCAAGTGTAAACACCTACTGCTTTAATAAGCAGGTAACTAAGCAGGTTTGAGCTATGCCTGTGCAAACCTATTGATTCCAGTAGGGTAGCATGTCTATCACTAGTATGAATTCGTAAACACAGACCGCTACAGGTTATAATACCTATCACTACCATGAATGTATAGACACAGGTTACTAGGTGAACATTTGTAAAAAGCTATTACAATGCCTATGATCAGAATTGAGAATTTGACACTGTTTGTCCCATGTATCTTGTTTAGCTTCCCCCCAGGACACCAGCCCATTGCAGCTCTGCAAAATAGGTATCTCATTTTATCTCAAACACAACATTTTCCAGGATACTCATTCTGTCTCATATGACACCTTCTGCTTATGCTTCCAGAGTCTCTACTCTTAACTTAATCTAAGCATTGTCCTCAGCTGAATATCACTAATACTAATAGTGGTAGCAGGTGATCTGCTTTCCAGTATTAGTCACACAGTAGATGAAGCTTGGGCCTGCTCTCTGAAAGCTTTATAGCTTTACAAGTATGTGTTAATATCACACAAGTATCTGAGTGCTTTAACTAGCATAGCTACAGTATAGATTGGGTAACTGCATGCATGGAGAAGTAAAGTCGGCAGTTACAGAAGTTATATACCAAGCAGAGTGTGATTCTGTACATTCTTGCCCTACTAAATACAATGCATTCTTCAAAATATGACTCTATTATATCATAATGAGAAAAAAACCCCCAATTTTAAAAGTAAGGATGCAGAATTTGAATGCCAAGGACAAGAAGTTATTCACCTCACCATACACTTCACAGCAGAATTGCCTACCTATGGAAAGTGCAGGGTTCAAAAATATGTGTATTTCAAGATGAGCCTAGGAACAAAAAATATACATTAAAACTAATCAAAGCCCCCTAAAGTTTCAATTAATTAGAATAAGTTGGGTTGAGAAGTTCAGAGTACCAAGATTTGTTAAAAGCAAGAAACAGAACCGTAATTGAAAGCACTGGACAGTGACTGTCTACAAAGTAGTTCAACAATCTATGCCAAAGTATTCGCCACCTATTTTTTTTTGTTGCTGAAGACTGAACAGACTGAAGTCTTGCTCCTTTGCTAAATTACATGTTTCAGAATTAATCCTGTAGCCTGCAGCAGGTACCAGATGCTTTATAGGATGACTCAGAGCAGACAGTCACCTATTACTGCTCATTATTTAATAACATTGCTTTAACTGTACCATGATTGCCTTCACTGTTGGACAGTTCCTCTTACAGGTTCATGTTTTCACAATTGTTTTCCAGGGTTTCACACCTGCAGCCAGAGATTGCATTGACTTCAGTTGGCTCAATGTGTAACAAGCAGTATCTGGAAGAAATTTCTTGTACAATTTGTCCTAGATGGGTTTTACCAAAAAACACATTTTGGTGTTATTTTTTCTTAATAACTAGAGATAGTAGCTAGGAAATGTGTGTGTTAAGTTTTCGATAATATCTGTCAGTTGTGTACAGCACCAAAGGAAAATATGCACCTTATGACCAAAAAATGCTGTCAGAGTCCATGATATTATCATGTGATGGATAAGATCACTTTGCAAAGTTAAAAATGCATAAAAATTGCAATGTAGGACAAAGTTTAACAGGGGCTAGTATGAAGGACAAAGGTGGCAAAATTTCCATGCTTAACTAGAAATTGCAGTGATCCTGCAAATCTGAGGCAGAGACTCATGCAACTGGAATTTACTTAAGTTTTGCTGAGCTTAATTTCTTCTTCAATAAGAATATTCTTTTTCAGCAATTCTCTACTTCTGTGAATGTGATTTTCCTTTGGTTGATCTGTGATTTTAGAGAAATATGTGGAGAAAAACAATGGGAAAGGTTATCTATTTTAACAAATTCAAGAAATTCCACCGAAGTCAGTAAAGTTATTCCAGATCTGTTTCATTCTAATTGGTAACAGATTTTGGTTCAGATTCTTCTATAGCACCAAAAATCTGCTGAGATCACAGTTGCCATGTTATACACAATATTATTTCCTGCATAAGTCTGAAATCATATTTTTGCAGTGCATATATCCACAAATTTGGATTCTATTGTTTTTTATCATCTAGAATGTACCACCAATATGTCACATTTGCAGTCTTTAAAACAGTTCAATAGAGGTCAGCAGAACAGTTTTGTATTTTATCAGTTTATCATCTGTAAGTGCTGATGATGTGCAGCATCTATTGCATAATACATGTACTTTCACATTACAGAAACTGTTTAATCTCTGATTGCCTTTTATTATGCAAGAATTTGAATCCTACCTTCCAGTCTTAGTATAAAGCTTTTTTGAAAGAAGTACTAAAAAAAAACCCACAAAAAACCCCCAACCTTCATACCTAAAATAGAATTTACCTATCATATTAATTTAAAATAATCAACATTGAGGCAATTGAGAATGAATTTTAGGATTTTTCCATTATTCTTCAATCTGGCTAAAATAAAATTCCACTAAAACTATAGATTATTTCCTCTCTTTAAACACAGCAGAAGATGGTGAGACAGTGCTGGGTAGATGCACAGTAGTAATGAGTTATGGAGATTTTTCTCTCTTGGGTCAACCTTATGAATCCGATCCAAGATAACAGTGATGAAATGTCAGTGTCATTTTATGGCTTTTAGCATGAAATCCTGACCCTATGAGGTCAATGGCAAAACATCAGTAGTGCCAAGATTTTCACCTTTTGAATCTCTGGTGTGCAAAAAGAATTAAAGTCTGACTAAGCATCCATTGACTTTTATGGTAGTTATACTAGGTTTAAGGTCTAGATTTTTAATAGTCCTTAGTGCTGCTTTGCTCAAGCTTTGAGCATAAGAGCTGGATCTTTCAGATGATTCAAACACTTAAAACTGTAGCACTAAAACTACAAACTTTTATGCTTGAAGTGAAATGTTCTGATGTGCAAGATAATATAGTGATGCTAAACATGCACAGTATCAAAACGACACCCAAATGCTGTGTCCTGCCATCATCACTCCTGTGGCTTAGCACAGTAGCACTTTTAATCCACATCCCACTTCCAATCATTTCTCTTTTCTCTTATGAGATCTAGGAGAAGATTGAAGTCCTGAAGCCTTCTCTGCTAGAGCTATGAAGGAACCACTATTCACAAGTTTTCCTCTCAGGACAGCAGAAGGACCAGCAGGCATTCTCAGAGGAGCTGTGACTGGGAAGTAGACTTACAGTAAGGTGTCAAATGGCATTGCCCACCCACAGTGTCAGCCACACCTAGTCCAGCCTGTGCTACCTTTCAGTGCAGAAGGAAAACTGAGCACCTCTGAGGTGACTCACAGCTGCTGCCCACTGACCCAGCCAGTGTCAGCGAAGGTCCAAACACTGATGCCTTAAGCACACCAGCCAGGAAACACTGAGGAAAGAAACAAGCCTTTAAATCGAGTTCTTTTCAGCAGCAAAATAGATTCAGCCATGTGGAAGCCATAGTATGAGGTATTTCATGAACAGAGGCTTATGCCTTTTCCATAACTGAGCAGAGTTCAATTTTTCTAACTGTGACTGGAGAAATTGTTGTCAAGTACTCTGTGAAACAAGATGAGAAGCTATCTTTGTATCTAGTGATTATATTGGCCAGAGGAAGTAGGAGACATTGACTCTTTTGTCCTCCTTTATCAGACAACACACACCCCCTTGCTCCGCTGTCTGGATTACTCTGCTCCACTAGGCTGAGCACTGGATAAGGGCTGCTTTCTCCACAGTTATTCATTTCTCTTGTTTCTTTCTCTGAAAGAAAAATCCTTATCCCAAATGACAGGAGGTTCCAAACCTCATGGACTACCATGTTTGTGGCTCTCAAGAAATATAGCATAGATTGTGGCTTCTCTGCATTCTGTCTAATAGATTTATGGTCAATTCCCAGGAATTTAACTACTACAGAATGTGAGATTCTTAAACAAATAATAATCCTTTGTGTTAAAATGACTAAATTAACAAAACAGAAGTCATAAAATGTTCTTCCTGGAATGACAAATTCAAACAAAATCTTTATCAGTTCCCTCACATCAGGCAGGGGTGGCTTGTTGTTTTGTCTTGTTTTGTTTGGTAGCAGTTGTTTGCAGAAAGAACATTACAAACCATTTACAGCCAGCAGTTGCAGGACCCTGACTCTCAAGTCTTGCAGTTTTTCAGGCTTGAAAAGGCTTGATTCTGAAAAGGAAATAAGAGTATTGTCCAAATATACTGTCAAATTTGGAGTGTTTATCCAAACTGGAAACAAATTCACAATATTAAATTATTTGTTCACACCCTTCAAAAATACTAAAGGTACACACATATAAGAACTATGCCTTGCTGTAACATGTACTTTCCAGACATATTTCACTTGTGCAAATGCACAGTTCAGGCATGTGTTCCTGAAAGTATTTAACTATGCTGAAAGCCACCCAGGAATTAAACTAGATGAAAGCATGCTGAAGAAGTTGTTGGAGTTTAATTACCTTTTCCTTTTTCCTCTTCAGTGGGAGTTCTGAATTCTGGAGGAGTAAAATTTCAGTCTCTACTGTATTGAAATGATATTTTTTTAGCACTCTAATCATTGTCTCTACTTGACTAAGACATTTCTGTGCTAAAGCGGGTGCATTTACTTTTCATGTATTATTTTACTAATCAATTGAAAAATTACCTCCATGAATGACAGAAGTGCAGACCTTTGGAGTATTTCATTAAAAGGAGCAAACATTAATTACAAATCCAGCCCAACCTTTACAGACATAAATTATGGGACAGATCTATTTTCTCCATGCTTAATTGCAAGCAGTGACTAGCTCTTTAAATTATTATCTCCAAGGCATGAATGAAATTAGAATGGATTTGACGATATTCTCAAGGCTTATTTGTATCTAAATAACTTGGCCATGTACTATCTGGTGACATAGGGAAAATTAGGTGAAACATCTTTGAGGCTCTAAACAGTGGCTACCTTACCACGAAAAAAATAGAAATTGCAAAATCAAATTGGAACCTTAAAGAAGAACTCAGAGAAGTCCAGTGCAGTTTTAACAAAGGGGCAATTAATATGGCCCATATATTTTTCTTCTAATCTAAATTCTAAAAAATTTAAGTGTTTGTAGCTTTCCAAAACATTAAGATCTCAGGCAGTATCTTTGCTGAAGGGTAATATTTACATTTCAAGAAAACAAAACTGTTTTTCTACTGAAGTAAAGCACTCTTCTCATATAAATAAAAATTAAGAAAGATCACAAAAGATAATTACTTGTTTGGAGTGCAATTTACTTGTGTGACAGAATAAATACCAAGCTGAGTTCTCACAATATTAATCAGTAACCTAGGAGAGGGCATTGCCTTAGAATGCATTCTATCAACTTTGATATATTTCATGAATCACATGTAGATATTTTAACAGTAAGTTCAGATAAGCTGAAGACATTCAAGTCCTCCCAGAAGCCAAACTCTTTTTCACCTTTTAACTTTTATACATACTAGTATCATACCTCTCTGCTGCTGAAAAGCCTTCTAAAGCAGAACAGAAGCTCTGCAAAGCTGCATTTTGGGAGGTACAAAGGAAGCCCAACTCAGATTCAGAGAGTTTATTTGTCCAAGATACTGCAAAAAAAGCAGGGCAGGGGAACCTATAAAAGGAAAAATATTCTGATATGGCACTGATTTTGTAACAAATTTTCTACTTTGACAGACTTCTTAGGCCCACAGTGCAATATTTCTGGTACTGTTGAAGGCTCTACACCAGCATTAGGATAATTGGAAAAAAGGGTATTCCACTGGAAGGTTAGAGACTGCTTTAAAACACCCCACCTTTAGAAATCATTGTTCCAGCACTGAGAAGGCTTCATAAGCTTCATTCAGTGTCTTGTTTAGGAGGGAAAAAAAAAAGTGAGAAATCCTATTTGCGTGGACTTTGGAAGTATTTATGTTCCTTTTCTACTCCATGGTATTTAATCTTAATTTTTAAATGAAGGGTTAAAGATTGATCAGGAGCTTGGGAAAAGCAGTCAAGCAAAGGCTATTGGGGACAGGATGAACCCTTAACCATATTTCCTGACAAAGGCAATACTTGGCAATCTATTCCTGGGAACAACAATATCATAGGTAACCTATTTGCTCTGGTATGTAAACCAGAGCATCACATTTAAACCAGTGCATCTAAAGTGAAGGTAAACATGTTAAGGGGATCTCCCCACTTACACAGGCCTGAGTAGAATGTATGATTTTTAACAGACCTGGGCAAACTCCTCACTCTTAATAGTATACCATTCAACTCAAACCAAAATGTGATGACTCTTTTTCTCCATAAAACCATCCAATCCTAAAATCTCACTTAGATCTAGTCACTGAACACCATGTTTTAAAAGAAAAACATCACTAACAATTACTGGGTTTAACACCTTGCAGTTTATATTTTCTCATATAAGGAAGAAGTACCTTAAGCGTGGTGTGAAACTAACACCAATATAAATTATAAAACATGGAAAGGTTGGAGAAGAGAAGGTAGGAAGTTGGTGAACTGGGAATTTTAAAAATTAAGATATTTTCTTTATCAGAGGTCATGGAAAACATTGGAAGAAGATGACAGAATATGTACTCTTATTCAACAGATAATTTTTTTCCCCCTTTGAATATACAGCTGCATAAAGAACTTTGCTTCAAGCTGCAAAGACTATTATTTGAAATACTGACAAATAGTAATTTCCATCTAAGTATTAAACATTGGGCTATTAGAGACTGCTTTATAGCCTAGATGTAGGTAAATGCTTATTCAGAGATTGTTACATACCAAAACAACAAGCATTAGTTATAGCTAAGAGTGAGTGTGAACAAGGATTGCAGATCCCATGTCACAGAGCGTGCAGCACAGCTTCTCTTACCCAGGGATGTTTCATTCTTTCTGACCTGGGCTACAGCATTTCATAGAATGGGCTGTACCATACTAACGGGCACAAGTCATAGACACTGTGTGTATGACAGTAAGGACAACCAGATGGACTAATAATCAGTTTTACTGCAGCTCCTATGTCAGAATTACAGTGCGAGTTTATTTGACTGAAGGACCCAGGAACACTCCTAGAATCTGGTGCAAACATAGGCTACTCCCAGAGTTCACATAAGGACAAGATCCCAGGGCATATCTGTGTACCTGCAGCCCAGTTTCAGTGCACAAGTCTGTGTGCTTGGATAGGAGCGCTGCATGGAAACAGCTCCTGTGACCACTAAGAGGGCTGCAGTGATGCAAGATCTGGTGGGTAACTCCCAAGTTTTGTCTGCAGAAAAGATGAACTTGTAGGGTTCACCAAGGCCAGCACAGCTGGATTGCACAGACCCCAGTGTGATTCACGCTGTATGGGAACAGAGAGGCCCCTGCAGAGAGCTTTCCAGAGTTTCTGTGTGCTCCCCAGGGAGGTTGTGTGTGACCTGCAGCTGTCAGGCATGCTGGGATTTCAGCATACAGCTCACAGGAAGGCTGATTGCCCTGACCACTGCTGGTCTGCATAGAGTTACAGACACATAATGCTGGCAAGGATGAGAATGAGCATTGGGGACTGCAAAACAGCAATGGTACCTTCCAGTAAGTTATGTGGATAGTTCTCATTCTGCACTTCTCTCCTCTCTCTTCCCCTTCTTGATACAGCAAATTCTGAAATAACAAGGAAGAGTAGCAGCAATAGTAGCTTCAACCAAATGAGAGAACAAATGTTTATGGAACAGGGAGATGCATCAGTTCAGTGATTTTGAAATGTGTTGACTCCCGGCTGTGTCACCAGCCCACATGAACTTGTCTAAACTAGTCTGTGCTTGTGTTTTTTAGTTAAAATCTGTCACGGGGGGGAAATGATTATTATTATTATACCCATTTTAGTCAGCTCAACTATTAAAATATTCGCGTCACTTGCAAATTGTGAATAAACTTGTTGCACATTGGGTAAGCAGTCTGCATTGAACTCCTGAAGGACAAAGGCCCAAAATAATTCATATAGTTTCTAGTCTTTCTCTGACATCTGA
The DNA here is from genome assembly GCA_013396675.1 of Eubucco bourcierii. NCBI lineage: Eukaryota > Metazoa > Chordata > Aves > Piciformes > Ramphastidae > Eubucco > Eubucco bourcierii. Next base: position 166,397 of record VWZE01005167.1, read on the forward strand.
ATATGAATAACAATTTATTTTGGCCAAAACAACCAATTCCAGGTGAATTTATGTCCTTAATGGGAGTTCTGCCATGACAAATAAGAAGGGGCTGTAGCTACACAATTCAGTACAATCTAGTCAAAAGTGGAATATCTTAAATCAAAAGTTTCGGTAGGCATAAAGGTTCCTGCTAAGCCCCTCTATTAAATCTTCATAATAATGTGACAAGCTAGAATTCATGTCTTATGCATTACTAAGAAGAGGACAACTAAGATAAAATAATATTGAGAAATAAAATTTACCTTGGATTAGTTTCATGCAAACATTAAAAAAAAAAAATCAACTTCTCGGTACTCACATGAAAAACATAATGTAGTTAATATTAAATACAATGATTATGCAACCTACTACCTTTACAGTTTGTGCTCCTGTGTCCTTGATTTTGGCTCTGTTTTGCTTATGATTAATGAATGACTCACCTTCAGTACTTTCTCATTTATTTCATACCTCATTATGAATTTGAAAAGGTCAGTTTGTTAACTGAAAACAGCAAAACACGCAAGGAAGTTAACAGTGTTTGCAAATTCAAATGGTATGTTTTTATAAAGTAATTGCTAGAGCCTACTCTAGTACCTTGTTTTAATGGTTTACATTTTCTAACTGCTTTTGCTATAATTTTGAAGAGTGTACATTACTTATTCCCACAGAATAATAGATGAAATTTCTGCTGTTTTATATGAACATCAGGACTGCCTGTGTACTCCCTGTACAGTCACTCACACACAAACCACAGAATCATAGAATGGTTGCCCAAGGGCCCCCCTCCCTGGGCAACCTGTTCCAGTGTTCTACCACCCTCATAGTAAAGAACCTGCTCCCCAACATCCAATCTAAGTCTGCTCTTCTCTAGCTTGAAGCCATTGGCCCTCGTCCTATCACCACAGGCCTTTGCAAACAGTCTCTCTCTACCCTTCTTGTACCCTTCTTCAGATACTGGAAGGTTGCTATTAGGTCTCTCTGGAGCCTACTCTTCTCCAGGCTGAACAACCCCTGCTCCCTCAGAATGGCACCTGGTGTACTTGACTGTTTTCCATTTAAACCTGTCAAGGTACCATGCTCTAATTTTCCATGGCTTCTCATTCATTGTGCTTGGAATTAGTTTACCAGTGTTTGTTAATTTATGCTGTTATGTGATTATACTGTTAGCATTCGGGTAAGGACAAAATCCAGGCTAGGAAAACTGATGGAAGTTTTGTGCATATCAAGATCGTAACCGTTAAGGCAAAACCCACTAATTTATTTATGCTAAGAATAAAGTTTTATACCAGCAGATCACAGTACTATTTTGTTCTTGTTATACCATTTTTCTGTTTTGATAATTAGTTTCAACTACAGAATTTGGTAGCTGCAAAATAATGTCTTGTTCGGAAAAAAAATGGTCAGGGGAACATCTATGATAAGTCACATACTTAGAGCACTCGAAGGCCTAAACCAAAAAGCCACCTTTTCTCTCAGTTTACCAAAGGTATATTCTTAAATCTCTTGGGCATCACTGTCAGAAGATGGCAGTTACCTACTACAGAAATATACCTGTGCTAAACCAATAGCTAGAGAAGCTCTGGGAAACTCCATAGGACAGCCACAATCACAGCTGGCAAACTACCCTGGAGAACTTGGTAGTGGCACAGAAATTTCCATTTGGGCATCAGGCAATTAATTCTGTTCACAACATTCACTTCTATGACTGCGCAAAAACAGGGCCTGTGCTGTCCACAGAGAAGTGGCCCACAGGGCTGTTTATGGACTGGGCTACACTCCAGATTGTATAAACATATCCAATGCTAAGATTAAACTGGATAGTCTGGTGATTTCTAGCACTGCAGCTGGTGCTGCACATACTTCATCATGGGCTAACCCAGCCCTTTCAGAAGACTGTGCAGCCTGCTCTTGTCTCATCACTTTGGTAATCCTGTCTACACCAATAAATGGAGCTTAAAGTTCTGCAGCAGAGACCTCATTGTGTAGAGCCACTATTTCTAATTCACTTTCTGGCTCATACTGCATATGCAGCAAGCATTTGCACCTACTATTTTTGCCCAGTCTGATTTGCAGCTGAATTTTGGCTGCATATGTCTGTCAGGTTGGATGTTAAGGCTACATTTGCCTGAGAGTAGACCAGACTCTTCATAAACAGAAATACAGAAAAACCTCAACCAAGTGTATACTTCTTCACTCTGTACATTACGCATGGTTGTTTGTGGTGCCAAGTTCAATGGGTTAACTATTGTGTCATCATCAAAAAGCCTTGGCTTTGCTTAATATTGTAGCATTATGTTTTCTCCCAATTTGTTCAGAACTGCTTGTACCATGGATTATTAACCTATAACTAAACATTGTCCTTGGTGTTCATCTAGATGACGATAGTTGGAACCAATGCAAATCTATTATCTTTTCTTTGAATTTTGTAAGCATGTTCATTACAGGCCTTTTTTCTTTCTATGACTTCAGTGAAAACTGTACAAGAAAAAACAGTAATGTTTATTTAAGATCATTGTTTTAAACCATATTCCACCTATGACGTTGTGAACATCTTGTCCTTATAATTAAAAAAAAGCAAATGTCCATTCAACACTGTATTCGTATTCCTGCCAACACCTGTATTAGTTTTCAGTGAGAATCAATAAAGAAACAACTTAACACATGGCAATGTAAGAAGTTAGTAACAAATTTGACAAGAGTTAGGAAGTATGTAGGGAAAATTAAAAAAAAAAAAGAAAAGGAAAAAAATGAATCAGTGAACCTCCCTAAACTTCCTGAAGCTGTAAGAACCGAGTTTGTTATGGACATGGCAAAAAAAGCAGGTCTGAATGCATTACTACAATATTTGAGTACCATCTTTAGCATAAAATTATCAAAACACATATACTATGGAAGAATTGAAGTTATGTAATAGTGGTTCACCTCTAAGGATTTAATCTTTAATAAGTGCCTTCTTATTTAAACAATGAGAGCATTTAGTCTCCTCACTTAACTAGAATGCCTTGAGCGTATTTCTCAAGGCAAAAGTTTACAGATAGATAAAAACAGTCTGAAACTTAACAGGTGTTACTTCTGCTGCCTGAAGTGTAGCTATTTTAAAACATCATTTATCTTTTTTTTATTCTTGAAATATCAAGAAGCATCTTAAGGAACTATTAGGTGCCATTTTCACTCAAAACAATCTATATGGCTTAACTGGACATTTATGATAGAATTTGTATAAAGGATTTTAAACCAGAGCCTATGGTAAGTCATTAGGACAGTGTAGCATTTCTAAAGAGAATTTCAAGTTAGTCTTTCTCCATATGCCTGTGGAAAGCAAACAGAAACAGGTAGTTTCTGTTTGCACATCCCAAGAGAATGAAAACAAGTCTCCTCAGACTATCAAAAGCGCTACCTGTTTTGCTCTAAACATGTATAATCTTCCCAAAGCACCCTTTAAAAAAAAATCCTCTGTAGAAAAACTGTGTATAAAGCTTTTTTTTTTTTTTTAATGATAAAATCACACAGTAGCAATGTGACATTGGATTATAGAGATATTCCTTCCCAACTGCATTTAGTATAGTGTCACAAAACAGCACAGAGAAAGCAGCATTAATGAGAAAAAAAAAACCCCAAACCAAAACCAAATTATCAGAATCCGGAAACTTGAAATGCAAACAAAGTCCAAAAGAATCCTAACTCCCACCTTGCCTTTCCTTCCTTTATTGCTGCTATGGCCCATGACTCATATGTGGAGATACCATGCCAGAAAGCCTCTGTCACTATCCCTGTTTGGAGCCCTAGGAAAACGCACATCAATTCTTACAACACAAACCTCTGAATTTATGAGCTCCTTGTGGGTGATGCATGACAATATTCTCACTCCTGTTACTGAACAGACTAGATTTCACGCCTGCATCTTGCATGAGCTGAGCACCACACAGAATTGACTTTTAAGAAATTTATTTCTGTGTATACCAGAAATCAAGAGTTATACCCAGGTAGCTGACATAGTTTGTTGCACAAGAAACACCCAAATACATTAATTTAAAGAGGGAGAGGAAGAAGGGAACCATAGCTCACAGAAGCACAACATTCAGAAATCTTACGTGAGAATTTACTTTTGTATTGACATTGTTTAGCGAACCTGGCCTGCATCTCTCTCAGCTCTACCATAAGATGACATTTGTACATTGCTAACTGTATATAATAACACAAGTAACACTTGTTTTCAGACTGCCAGCTAATCTATCATGCACACATTTACACTGAAGACTACTACTTATTGACACCTACCAGGGTACCACAGCAGCCCAAGGACAACGTTATGTAGATTCAGGGGGTGAAAATACCAATATCATAAACACCACAATTGCAGTCTGCAAGAAATGATAGAGTGTCAGATTCTGCCTTGAAGCTCTGTTAAGACAAATTCACCAGCAATTTGACTTCAGGCCCAGCCTCAAATCTGAATATGTAAATTGTATCTGTGGAACTCTCAATCAATAGACACCTGCAAAACTGTGGGAACGTAAGTTACTGTGCAGACGATTTAATGCAGTTTTGTTGCTTTTTGAAGACTGACTTACAATAAGTAAGGATGCAGAATACATGAGATATTCAAAGACGAGGTCTTAGGGGAAGCCAAGCACATGCACATTTAGCACATTTTATAGATAGGACTGGAAAATAGGATGTGGATGTTGAGGGAGGCAAACAATGAGGTGACTGGCAGCTAGAACTCTGAGCTGGAGTGAACGTGAAGGTAAGACAGAATGGAAATAGTGAACCATCTGCTTTCCAATGAAAACAGCTCTGCTTGTCAGCAACATCCAGAAAAATGATTTCTTAGTTGGAGTGTAAAACCGAGGGAAGTAGCTTTTTTGCTATATGAGGTAATACACTCAAATGATGTATGACTTAGAGAATAGTGCGGGTTAATGATCTTCAGCTGCATCAGGGAGTAAAACAAAGTAATTTCATAATACAGAACATGATGGATTAAATCATGTTAATACTGGGTATATACATTAAAGAAAATGATCTTTCTGGCATACTAAATGGCAAAATAAAAAGCACTTTTAGTAAGTTATATGATTAATTAGTCTGCCCTTTTATTTATGTACCATGATAAAGTAAAATGTACTTCTTCTGGTTACCTCCCAGGCAATTATTCTAAAAGTTATATTGAATACAGCTCCATTGTATTGCACCAGTCCATCAGGAACTGCAAAGTAGGTCCCTGTCTTTAAGTCAGGGGTTTTTTTCTCTCCCTTTCCTGTCCTTCTTGATAAAGGTTGACTTTCTGTTTTGTATGTTTTTTGACTCACAGAAACATGAGTTTGAACATGACATGCTCACATACTGAAACAAGGCAAAGACTGTTTTGTCTTGAGTAGAATTAGAGAGAATGCAAAAAACGAGTGAAAAGGTATAGCTCTGATGTAATTCAGACAAATACTTAAATATGAGACTGTGAATGTTCAAGTCCATGCATATTCTGAGCTTCCTCATTTCCTGCTTTCACAGTTTAGCTGTGTACCTTGCAAAATTCCACCAAAGGTTCCATCACACCCAGAATCTTTTAAAAAGAAGTTGGAATGGATTTTCAAAGGAGATTAAAGTCTCAAATTTCAGAGAAAAAGACACCTACAGGGAGAGGAATATTATTTTTGAGAATCATTCCTTTTCCAGTCTAATTTTACAACCTTTTTAGAAGTTATGCCAATGTAAAACACGGAAGTTTCGCTTAGTACCAATTTTACCTGGAAGGAAGAGAAGCTATTGTTAGCATCGAATTTACTTTCTTAAAATCTTAGAAGCCTGTAAAAATTGGTAAAATGCAGGAGTTAATTAAAAAGTAATTTAAATTATATTTGGGAAAAAAAAAAAAGAGAGAGAGAGAGAGAGAGAGAGTGAGATTTAGCAAGCTGGGTGTGGGTGGGTTTTTCTATTCTATTAGGGACTCATAGTTTCTCTTTAAGCTGGGTTGCCTGGACAGCTATCTAATGCTAAATTCAAAGTTCAGGTGGGAAATGCTTTGACAGAGAGAAACACATTTCTGAAAGCAGCCCATCACTTACACGTATTTATTCTGTTCCAGACTTGCACAGAAAAGCGAGCCTTGATTCTAAGTACTACTACAGCAAATGCTCTGAATTTCTACATGAAATCCTTCCCATATTTTAATTTTGGTTTCTCTCACACAGAGTCTACCCACTGATAGAAAGTCAGTGTCTGCTGACTAATCTTTTGTTTGCTATGTTGCTAATTCTTCAGGAAGATCATAAAGATATCAACTACAAAGACTTTTGCATGCTATTCAGCAGTATCACATCTCTACTACTTTTTAGAGGAAGTAGATCTATGATAAATATTCACACCAATTAATTCCACTAAAGTCTATAGCTGTTAATGGTTGATTATATATTTTAAAGAAGCTTTTTAGCCTAGAAATACTGGATAAATATGGCTTAGAAATCCCAAATACATATTGAAGTTTATAAACAGAAAAAAAAAAAAAAAACAAACCTGATCACCTGTCTACAACTAGTAAATAAACTCTGAACCAGATTTTTTAAAGACATGTAAATTATTAGCTGCTGGTGTGACTGCTGTGAGAATGCACAAAACAAGTGAAATGTATCACAGAAAAAAATGCACAGTGTCTTCACAGTGTTGGTCTAAAATAACATTCAATAATTGCTACATTTTAAACTTTGTGCAATATTAACACAGTGTAGAAGTGTGACTTGGTGTTTTCAAGCATCTCTGATGTGAGGGGTTTTAAGCAAACAGCAAGTATTAAGCCTAAAATTATGTTAATTTATTTGCTGCAATAAAATTAGGTAGATTAATTATTGCTCAAACTGATCCGTTACACAAAAAAAACCCCAAAAAAACCCCCAGCCTTTATTTTATCAAAAAAAAAAAAAAAAAGATTAAAATCTGAGAGAAGTGTTCATGCTCTTCTACTCCATTACTGTTGGCAAGACTCAACGAGAAATGCAAGATATGTATAAAGAGTAATTTTGCCTCATTAAATGACAACACTAGTGGTTCTTCTTCATCTCTTTAATTCATTTCTTATAGTTTTTCTTGTCACAGCCACTTGTTTTATGGCTTACTAACTTCCAAGTTATGGTCGTAATTTATGGTCAAAATTGAGTGGTAGCAAATCACAGAATATTTTCATTGATTACCCTAAATTGTCTAATCTCCTGTATGTTTTTAGGACTTGATTGGGTGGTATTTACTGATTGCCTTCATCTAATTTAAAAATCAATCAATAGCAACAATGAGATGCAGTGGATAAATCGAGTCTAATGCAGCATAACTGCAGCAAATATCCATCAAAGGCTCATTCTCAATCAAATTTGTGGGAAGTTTTAATACATAAACCAAAATGTCTAAAAGCCTTACTTCTAGAGCGCATCATTTTAAAATTGTGCTCTGCAATGCGATGTCTTATTGCTCTTGCATTGTCTATTTAAGGCAGTTTTCCACTGCTAAAATGAGCATATTTCACTACAATAAAACTGTAACAAACGAGAAAAAAAATGCCATCGGCTTTGGTTTAAAGGCACTTTGTTCCATCTTACTCAGTATTATCTGTATATAATAATGGGAATTAACATCGGCTTTTCTTATAAACTGCGCACATTTTCTCGGAGATAAACATTCTAATAAGTGTCTCGATAGGAAATGTGTTTTGTACATTGAGAAATCAATTCATTAAAGTTGTTCCTTACTTTGTTCTTTTTATAAAGTGTTATTTATTTCCCAAAGTTTTGGATAGCAAATGTGAAAGAAACTGTTTGGATAGGCGGTATTCTTACTTCTTGAAAGTATCAGGGCAAAGACACATCAGGCAGCAAAGGACAGACAGTAAATGCTTTTCTTTTTCCAGGGGCCAGTAGTACAAATGTAAAATGCTTCTTTCTAATTCATCATGAGAAAGTATGACACAGAAACACCCAAATGTTTTATTTTTTAACTGGATGTGGACCTCCAGGTTAATTCAAAGCAGGCTTTCTACAGGCAGAGAGAGGTTAGCAGCTATGCTGAGGACAGAATTATGCTGTCATTTACAGCTAGATGAGAAGGTATCTTGGAAAAAACAGTTAAAACTGACCTCTGTTCTTGAAGGAATTGTAATCTACACACAGAAACAGGCACTTAGTTAAAAGATTTACTCAGTAAATATTGAACGTAGATATCTGAGGAGATTCAGGTTTTACTTCTTGACAACAGGACACACAGGATACCCTATACACTTCTTGGGCGACAGAAGGTTCTGGACTGTGCCTCCATGTGTTAATACATGACCAATGAAGGAGAGTAAGCTGGAGAGTTTGGGCTTTTCTGCAATTTTGTTGTTATTTGATTTTAATTTAAGTCAAGGATGTCTATTAGTAGACAGACACTCTTTTTTTTTTTTTTTTTTTTTGCTATATTTAAATTCAAGCACACAAAATAATCAGTACGACCAGAGTGCAAAGTCTGAAGCATTACACAAGAGGACATAATGAATTTCACCAAAGATACCCATTAAGCAGAACTTTGAAAGGGAAAAACACACATCCTTCCTAAATATCGGAAAAGGACAAGACTGACCAGAACCTAAATGCTGAAGCTGCACACATCAAGACCTGCTTTGTGTTAAATTTATAGCTGACCGGTCTCTGAGACAGGCATCAACATCTGTGATTCTTAATGAAAGAGGAAAACACAGAACATTTATCATCAAACTATGAGTCATATTTTCTTCTAGGGCTTAAGCATGTCTCATATCATAAGGATAGATCTTATTCCTTTCTACAGTTACGATTTTGCCTGGGATTAGAAAAAGAACGGGACAGTGCTGAGGTATTAGACGGGAGCTTTCCTTTCAAGTCTATTACACTTTCTGACAAAAAGAAGGAAGGGCAATGCATCTTATGAAGTGTGTTTCTCTTTTGAGAAAACAAGGTCCAAGTGCTTTGGATGGTTCTGAATTCACTCTGATGAAAATTCCATGTTCCATTGGTTATCAAAAGGAAGTACAAGTTACACGGCTACAATCCACTGCTACTACAACCAGAACTGCAGATAGGTAGCAGACTGGGCAAATACCACCTACCACTCCAGAAAATTATTCTGCTGTTCTTTGTTGCTAAACAGTCTTGAAAAATCTCAGGTCCAAGCAACAGATCACAGCACACATTACAAATATAAAATACAACCACCAAAGAGAACCCTACTAGCAGTCCGCTGTTTATTAAAATTCTGACATTCTGAGATATCTTCTTGCCAAGGGCCCTCTTACAATGACATCTGTACACTTGTCATTACATTGCAGTTCACATTACTTACATAAACATGCCACAGGGAAACCATGACGGATATAATTTTTATAAGATTGAAAGGTAGCCATTGTGATCATTAAAACAAACCTGAGAGAGCCTTCCTGGTGATGGAAAAGATTCAGTTACTTCTTCCTTCTTTGTGGGTCATTAGTTAAAAAGGGAAGGTAGGGGAGGAGGGAGAGGAGGCCATATACTGCAGGTGTTTTATCCTTTGTAAGGAGACTGCGCTGAGACAAATGATTCTAGCTGGCATTTTGTACACACCGGAGATTGCTTATCGATCCAGATCAGAATATTCAGGCTGGCCCCGGGGAAAAGGCAGAGTATTTTCTGAGGGAGTTAATAACCTGGCAGCTGAGCTGTCTTGTCCAATTCACTGAACCTAGGGCTCTAATCAGGCCCGAGTTTTTATTTTGAGAAATCTTGCCATATGTGTCTGCTAGCTGCCTTCCACTCTATTGGACCAGTGACAGTGATTGAAATGACAGCCTATAGATAGAGCCTAATCAAATTGTTTATTATCAGCCTAAATCAATATGTATAGATTGTTGAAACATCACTGTCATGCCATGGAAAAGTCATACTAATACTACACGCTGCAGGTGTAATTCTAAAATGTATTTTTCCATACTAAATTACATCTGAATTTAACAGAGTAAAAGAGAGGAAAAGAAATTATAATGGTGTATAGGACAGTGAAAAATACACATGTTTACACATTTCAATAAAATAGCATTAAGGATTAATGTTAAAATGTCATGTCGTGCACTACTTAAATATGTCATCACGTTCCCTGTACAGAACGGAGGCAACAGCTGTGAGAAAGGAAAAAGGGACTGAAAAGAGAAATGCTTTGCCTTTTCTATAGATAGGGAAAACTCTTGAGAGGTCTGCGTAAGCAAGTTCCGCAGCATGAATCAAATACCAACACACTAATAAACCAAGTTTTGAGGCAGACTACAGTGAGAAAACATCCACTAATGTGAATTCCTTCGATACTACGCAAGTATTCCTCTCAAAAGCCTTCCAAAGAGCTTACACCATGAGATCTTAATGATTTGATAGGGAGGTTAGCAGGACAAACCACTTGCATTCACAATTTAGGAAACAGAGACTAATTGCAAACATCTAAAATTTAACCCAAGAGTTGGTTTAATAAAAAAACCCGTGTATCTTCTTCTGGAGATTCTTGGGTACTCTCTTTGCTCAGAAAAGAGATGCAGTGAATCAGATTCTATGGGTTTGATGAACATCTCAAGAAGAATTGTTCAAGCACTAAAAGGTGAGATGAAAAAAGTGATATTCCCGAGGACATGGCACTGATGGAAGTCTCCCAGATATGGGAGAGGACCAGTAATTTTTTTGGCCCAGTGAAGCTCACCTGAGCTGTATACATGTGAAATTCTTTATTTTAGGGTAATTAACCTGAAACTGGAGTCCTTGTGGCCCAACAAGAGTCAGCTGTGTAGTTTTTAACTTTTGAAGTAGGTTTACTGGTAGAATTTTGCATTACCTAGTATGTCCTGAGAAATAACTTATTACCTTGCTTAAAAAAAAAAAAAAACAAACCACCAATTTTCAACATTTTTTTAAAGTGCTCTGGCAAGGTAAAGGGACCATAACCTTAAATTATACTTTTCACTCTGAAGAATGACGGAAAGTAACCTTTAAGTTGATTAATCTTTGCAATGTGATACATTCCTGTTTGAATCTAGAACCATGGAAGTATTTTGGTTGGAAAGGCATCTAAGATCATCAAGTCCTACCATCCATGATGGCCATCAAACCATGTCCCAAAGTACCACGTCCATATTTTTTTTTAAACACCTCCAGGGATGGTGACTACACTACTTCCCTGAGTAGGCCTGTTCCAACACCTGACCACTCTTTCAGTAAAGTTGTTCTAATAGTCAACCTAAACTTGCCTTGGTGCAACTTGAGACAATTTCCTCTCATTCTATCATTTGGTACTAGAAAGAAGAGACCAATGCCCACCTCACTACAATCTCCTATGCAGGTAACTGTAAAGAGCAATGAGGTTTCCCCTCACCCTTCTCTTCTTCAGACTAAACAACCCCAGTTCCCTCAGCTGCTCCTCATAAGATTTGTTCTCCAGACCCTTCATTATCCTTCTCTGGACCTGCTCCAGCACCAAAAGCACTACTTGTAGTGAGGGGTCCAAAACTGAATACAGTATTAAAAGGGCAGCCTCATCAGCACAGACCTCACTCGGGTACAAGGACATGATCACTTCCCTACTCCTGCTGGACACACTCTTCCTGATATGGTATTTGTAGAAGGATATCCTGACCAGAAGTCAGATTTATTTCCAGATGGGCTTTGGCCCTTCCAGTTTTCTCCCTGTGATCCCATTTTCACTGTGTGATTACTGGGTTGAGTCAAACGTGCAAGAACTTTCACCATTATAGCATATGTATTAATAAAAATAATATTACCTTGTAGGTACTGATTTAAGGTGGTATGTTTTCCCTTGGATGAAATGTAATATGTGTATCTTTATTACTGTGTGTATTCAGAGCTCTCCAAATAGCAATTATCTTTGGCTGACTGATTCTAGGAATTTTCCTATTGCATTCAAAATCAGAATTTATTCATTGCTGTTTTAAGAAATAAAGGTACTTACTTAGAATTATACTTTAGCATAAACATCTCTCTAAGTACATGCTGAAGTCTCTCCCAAGTAAGGAAAGAGGTTAACTAGATACATATCCTTAAGTTCTAAGTTATTTCAGCAGGGCCTTCCCTTGTCTTCAGTTTTGGATATACTTGCAGCATTCTCATGGCTAATCTACAGTATGACTACAGGTGGCTGAGCTTGGCCCACAGCTGGCACAAACCCAAAATTTAACATTACTTTAAAGTGTTTTGACTAAAATCCAGTAAAGCACTTAAGTCTACACAGAGCGCTGATTTAACTGTCTCAGTTTATATTGCGCACTGGTGCAATTTCCTAGCATGGATACATTTCTGCTAGTATTTATCTTGGCATAACTTAGCAAGACACATTTACAGAAATGAATGACACTGAAAGTCATGGAAGGATAGGGCAAACCTGCAAGAGATAATGCCAAAAATTGAATACCAAATATGCTACAGCTCATGGGCAACAGAAATGGGAAATGAAACTAAATGAAAATACTCTATTAGTTTTCTTCAAGAGCACAATGACGCATTCTGGAAATTTTAAATTCATGTACTCTCTTCCCCAAGGGTCTACCCTGTTCTCTAAAGATGAAACACCTCCTTGGTGATGTATTTTATTTACACAGTAAGAACAGCATCACTAGATCCTCTGCCCTGCAGTGAATTAACCACCACCACCCCCCAAAATCTTATGATTTTCAGCACAGTGACTCAGTTGTTACTGGAACAGATCAGAAGTTTTGCAATCATGTGGTGGTGGTGTGCTTCACGATCAGCAGTGATGCCGCTAACTTAATCCAGTCAATGTCACAGCAAAGCATTACTTATGCTCAAGCTCAGTAACTTTGCAACCTAAATATCAGAACCAATAAGTTAACTATTCTGATTAGAAGAGAAAATATAGTATAATATAGCCCCATGTGCCACAAAACATCTACACATAATACTGTGTCACTCCAGATGCATAAATAAGAATTTATATAAATTGGGGCTGCAAAAAGATTTGCCTTCCAATGCTTCGCTTCTCACTAGATTTAATAGTTCCGTACCAGGATGCCAAGTCCCTCAATAAAAAATCTAGCCAATTTTAGGGACTTCAAAAAAATAGTACTGAAACAGAGAAACAGGGAAAAGTGCAATATTAGAAAGTTCCAAATTCAAACACACAGAATAAAGAGAGATTAAGAACTGTGATGGCAAACTTCTAGAAGAAAGAGTTTAAGGAGTTGTATCTGTTCCAGCAGTGTTGGTCACAGTGCTAGGCTTAATTGCAGTGCCTAGTCTCCATCAACTAGAGAAAAAAACCAAAACATTTGCTGTGTGGCTTGCAGATTTTGCTGGAACCATTCTTCTGCACATCCTACATTCCCAGTCTCTGTGTGGAGTTACGTATAGAAGAGATGTTATGTGATCTCTTGAACAGTCCAGATATGCTTCTGGACAGCTAATTCCATTCTGCTTTAACACAAGACAGAGTGACAGTGACCATATGCTGATCTAACATGTTAAAATAGATCTTTAGAAGTGTAAATCAGTCCTAAATTAGTATCAATATATTTTTATTTTCTACCAAAAGAGAGTGAGTACAACTTGGAAAAGAAAGAGAGGAAAAAGAACAAACAAGAAAAAAAGAGGGAGGATAAAGAAAGAGGGAAAATGGGAAAATAAAGAAAAAATAAGGGAAAAATGAAAAAAGGACAGAGACTTCTGAAATACTCTGTGAAACTTACCTTGATAAACACTAAGGAGAAAATCAGGGATTTTGTTTGTAGAAAGAAATATTGCCTAAATCGTCTGGAAAAACTCATTGACCCAGTCAGATTGTGTGAAGCTCGTGATTAAATAGAGCCCTGGGCTCTCCCACCTTATGCACTTGGACATCTTGCTGAGAATGAAATTTAAAAAACACAGCATTTTATTGCAACAAACACTGCTTGCACAGGTATGTGTTACTCCTCTTTAGGTGCCCTGGAAATGTTACATTCAAGGTTTGTTGATGTAAATTTGTAGATACCACTTGCAAAGAATTTCATGCTTTCATTAATTATTTTAAGTAAAACAACAAGGACACCAATGCTACAACCATATAAACTAATCAAACAAGAAAAAGTAAAGTAATTAAAGCTGAGCAGTGAGACTGATGAATTCACAGATAGAGAAAACTTCCTGCAATGCACATTCAAGAGCTTGAGTAATTAGGTATATTTGCAGAAAGACTGTGAATGTGCCATTCATAGTGTATCTATGAGATCTAGTTCACTGGGAAATCATGTACTTTGTTCTTGTGCCTCACTTTGGGCAACTACAAAAAATTAGGGAGTGACGATGGTACTGTGACTTAGAGCATGGAACAGGGGATAGGAAGAATCTTGACTTTTATAACTACCTATGTGGCTCTAGGCAAATGACTTCCCATCTGTAAAACAGATTTTGTATACTTATGGGTGCTAGGAGGATGTGGATGCTAAGAATGTTCAGATGGAGAGGTGTAATACTATCATTCCAAGCGTGTAACTACAGAACACAACACACCATAAGTGTTCCATATAATAAAAGCTAGAACATACCTTAATCTCTGTCTCTACTCTCATAAATATGTGTTTGCAAAAGGCCTGCACAAGCTTCCTTGCCATTACTAGGCAGAAACTTGTATTTCTAGATTGCTAGAAATTCTCAGATGCTCTCATCTGTGGAAGCCCAACTAAGCCATATTCAGGTCAGTCAAGTGCAGACTATTGTCAGTGCTACTTCTATGTGGGAGTATCTGAATTTCTTCAGTAACTCTGAATATGAGACAAAAGTTAAGTTTAACACTGTGAAGTTAGTACCTCCTTCAAACAGCATTTCAGATCATCTTCAGCCTTTCACTCTGACTTGCTTCCCTCATACTTGCTCCTCTTCTGTGTTGACTGGGAGGTGGTGGAGTCACCGTCCCTGGAGGCGTTCAAGGCACGTTTGGACATGGCACTTAGTGCCATGGTCTAGTCTTGAGGGCTGTGGTGATGGGTTGGACTTGATGATCTCTGAGGTCTCTTCCAACCCTTGCGATACTGTGATACTGTGTGACTGTAGCAAAGCCAGGATCTTTAAGTATAAATTACTCTTTCTGAATACTCCTAGGTCACTTTCAAGCACTGTCATCTAAACTCACACTAGCATAACTTCCAAAGTAGAGAGGTGAAACCAATAATATTAAACAGATAAGCCTGGGTTCCCCAAGCCACGATACCTTCTTTCCTTTTAAATCCAGAATCTGGTTTAGGTTTGGCAGTGCCTAATTTCTGGATTAGCCAAAATATTTCCAAATAAGTAATTCAGTAATCAGGGTATTACTCCCATGACTGAGACTTAATGAGTCCATAGCAACTCTCAGATCAGTAGTACGTAACTGCAGTATGTATTTGCACCTCTGGGAGATTGTAGGAAAAGTACCATATAAGTAAATATTCTAAACAAAAGTTAGTTTGACTATTCACCCAGCACTGCAATTAGCAATTATCTGTACTTTCTGCATTCTGACCAAATATCAGCCTAGCTCAGTTCTCCTTTGGAACAAATGTGCTAAGTGATACATAGCCAATGAGTAGCAGTGGATGATTGTGGTAACAGAAACGAGAGAACACGGTGAAGGTCTTACAGAGATTTACTCCGCAAATCCTTTCGGACTTTGTTTTCTTAAGACTAAGATGAAGAGGACAGATCTATAGAGACTGACATATAATAGTTGAATGATTTTGAGTAATTTTTGTTGAAATTGTCATAAGCACAGGCAACGATGATGTTAACAGTGTGAGTTCAGCTCATTGAGCATATATGGAAGTGTGTGTACTAACCTTCTCCAGTGAATCAAACATTGAAAAGAAAGAAACAAAAAACCACAAGAAAAAAGCCACCTTGTCTGTCTTGATAATATTGTCATAAATTCTTAGTGTGACATAACAACAGAATGGAAGGAAAACATACAGAATGTCAGCTTGAATCAAAACACTGATGAGGCAACCCATTTAAAGTAATCAAATTCTTTATGTCTCTGAAAATATTTGGTGTTTCTTCTTCCTCAGGCTTTGTTTTCCTGCAGTGATTGCAACTGTTTTCAGACGGAGACGTAATCACCTCTGCTCTTGCTATGAACTGATGCTTAAAACTTGAAATTTTAAAAATACTTTGCTATCTAAAGCACAGTGATCAAAGCTGCTTACTCCAAAACTTTCATTCTATCAGAGGTTTACAGTGAAAAGATCCTTACCAGAATGCATGTGGATTTGACTGGAACTTTCTCTCAGACCCCCTGAGGTGTCATTGTGTGGGTGGAAGATCAGTTTTACATTTATCCTCTAGTTTCTCTGAAACCATCAGTGAGCCTGTGAAATGGGGAGCATGCCACAGAATTAGAACATTATTCATTGCCAACTTTCTATTACTCTACACTTTTTCAAAAAGAACAAAGCACATGCCATACCAATACTCCTTCAGACAGCTAACACAATTAGCTCTCAAGAGTTTTCATCGGTCTTCAACTTAAGTAATACTAGGTAGTTTATAACATGGTAGCTCTTAAGGAGCACATAATCTTGGAGTACTTAGTATACACTGCTAACAGTGAATATCATAGTAGGACAGTTGTTTCTTCAGCTGAAGACTTTTCTCCTTAGGTTGAAACCCAGCCAAGTTCCAATCCCATAAATTAAGCCTTCATTCTTCACAGAAAGTTGTATTTCTGTAACAAGCACATTAACAAGAGTGACTTTTCCCTCCAGGCTCTCACTGTAAGATTAATCTTTATAATACATTTGTCAAAGAATATATATTTTTTTTTCAAAGTAAAAGTTCTGAAAGATAATATCAGCAGAAAAGATTGTGACTGACAGATCTAGGAGAAAGTCCACATTTAGGGAAAAAGGTAGCAGTATTTTGAAAAAAAACCTCTTCAGTCTGAAAAGAGGGAAGTGAAAACTAAACACTGAAAAACTCTTTAAGGGTTCCCAGTTCACAGGATCTTTTTCTGCTTGAACTACCCAGGTCATTAATATCAAGTATTGCTTCTGTACCTCTTTGAAGAATTTCAGTGTTAGACAGGTGCTAGTTCAACTCACCGTGAGAAAGTTGATGGTGATTTTGTCTTTCAGATAGCTCAGTCATTGAGCCAGTGCTGCTTCCAAGGGTGCAGTGTGACATCCTGGGAACCACTAGAGAGAGGACAGAAAGGTGGAATATTTCCCAGCCCCTGTCCTAGATGGTGAGGCAGTGCTGGGACTGCTGCAGCTTTTCTGAGGATGAAGTCAGGAAATTAAGATACTGTTTCTATTGCAAACACAACTCAAGAATCAGACAATGAAACTCATACCGCTGTCAAGAAAATTTTGGCCAAAGGTCAGGAAAGTATCTAATCAGAACATTGAAAAGGATCTTACAATATACATCTTCATGTGAAAAAGAAAAATCCTATTTCTAGCCAAGTGCTCTGTGTATAGAACACATTAGCCTCAGCTAATATTATATGAACTTTTCAAAGTGTCTTGTAGTACATTCATGCTTGTGCTTTCCAGTTGCACAGCTAAGGAAGTATTCACTGTATCTACAAACATGATTGCACAAATTTTATCAGAGACTCCCACCAAAATACTCAACACATTTCTTTCAAGCTGTTAATAGCTATGGATTCAAAAGGTTGAACTACTCCTAAACTATTATTTGCTGTTGGATTTTCTTTACCATCATTTGTTTATTTACAGTTATATAAGGTTTACCTTAACAGGTAAATTAAAAACAGTTATCTGCTTTCTACAAGAATTGTTAACATGTACCAAAGTCACAGAGTACCAAAATCACATCAGGTTTCTAATAATGTTCAGTCCCATGGCAGTTACCACACTCACTAACACAGTGGTTTTTCTTAACACACAGCTTTCCAGTCCTTATCTTCACTGTTGATGCCAAGTTGCACAGTTTGGCAGGTCACAATCCTATGTCTATGGCAAGCATGGGAATCATCCTGTCTCCTGTCCCTGGCACTGTGTAGAGTGTATATTCCATACTTCCAGTCTAGAAGCTGCTAGGTGACACAGCATGTGGTATTTTCTTGATGCTTAGGTACTGACTGGGAAGTTCTGTCATGTTTTTGTATTTCTCTGTGAGCTGTTGTCTGATGTTGCTACTTACAATGTGTCTAGTATGTTTTGGTGACTCAGTCATCTGCTGGAAGTCAGATTTTGCAAAAGTCAAAACCTTCTGAACTTTTACCTTTTTTGATGTTTGCTAACTAAATAGAGAGAGGTATTATAGAGTACATGTCCCATGTCACAATAAGAAAAATAAATTTTACTCTGTTCTTAGAAATGCATAACTAGTACGGGGAGAATAACAGCAAAAGTCACTGTGAACTCTATGTTTTTGAAAGGACTCATGATAGAGAAAAAAAAAAAGTTATAGAAAGTCCATCTAATGCCAACATATCCTCAGAAAACAATAATGCACATCCTTAACTAAGTTTTGATAAAGATTTACTTTGCAGTATTCCCTATCACTATGCAGACTTTCACACTACGATTCTTAAGGAAAAAAAAAAAAAAACCAACCCCCCAAAAAAAAGTTTAAAATGCAGTTGCCAAAGGAAGGTTATTTATGTTCAAACTGTACTGAAGAAATTAGTCAAGGGCAATTCATGCATGTGAAAATATGATTTCTAAGACTGTCAAGGTCAATAAGACCTTAGGGAGTAAATGCTAGCCAAAAAAATCAAAGATGCCTAGAGGCAGTTTTGAAGATGAGTGGCAAGGCTTTAACAGTTTCCAAAAGCCTGTTAATAATCCAAACAAATAAGCAATGAAACAAGAAGAACAAATAACTTTTTTAAAAAAGGAATAAACCACTGTTGGATGTCTTTCTCGATGGACCAGTTTGGCTAAGTCCAAAATCATACACTTCACTCCTACATTTCTGTCCCACGATTCCTGACATTACACCCACTTAAACCAGATAAAACAGCAGCACTTAATCAGGCTGTTTAAGGACAGTTCAGATGGTTCACAAGGTTTTTTGCTTGACTGCCTGAGCCTGTCCTGCTATTTTCCTTGTGATAAGATTTCATCCCACACTTATGGTAGGAGTATATTTCATAGAAGCAAGTGACTCATTCTGTTGCCAACCTGAAAAACTAATAAAGACAGCATCAGTCTAAATGAATCAAAACTGGTTGTAGAACTATTTTAATAAAAAGAGAACTTGTGTACTTTACAGAAGCATTTAATCTTTTCCCAAGATGTTTAAAGAGAAATCAATTTTATCTGAAAATGCATGCTAGATAATGGGGTTTTTAATTATTTTTTTACCCATTTTCCTGTGGTAGATGAACAAAAAACAAACAGTTGCTTTTTTTTCTTTCCTCCTAAAAATTGAAAAGTGTCAATTTTAATTCCAAACCCTGAACTAAAAAGAGTACTTCTGACTAGCTGGCTCCAGACACTCCTTTGTATGTCACTATTTGACAACTAAACATCCCTTAACTTTCAGGTTGTATATTCAAAATACTAGGTAAGTTAGCACATACACATTTCCAAGGCTGCCATTTAACACATTGCCTGAAAAAATAATTTACTGAGCCCACACTCGAGTACCATGTAACTTGCACTATGGTTTACAAGCTGGAATGATTTTGTTTTACAGGACAGTTATTTGGCCTAATTCTACTCACAGTTATGCCAGTGAAAAATTTGGAAGAAGTTCATTAAAGACAATGGCTCTGTAAAATCAGGGTAAAATTAGACTCAGGCTCACCACACAATTTCATCATAATTGATATTACAAATTAGGCCAGTCTTCTGCTTTTCCAACTGGTAGCAAGTGGAACCAAGCACCAGATACTGCATACTTCCAAGATAAAAGGTGCCTACATAAAACCTTGACTCTTCCACAAAGACCAAGACTTCCATACCTTGTTTGATGTGACACACACTGTGCTGACATCACCACAGGCATGTATATCCTTGGCAGGACCTCATCATGAAAACATAGGAAAAAAGTGAGAAATTCAGAAAGAGTTTTTTTAATTGTAATAATATTTATCTGCAAATCACTTAATTATAGATTTATTTTATTACCATCATAATCTACTTTCTCTTATATAGCTTAAACTTACCTTTTCTTGTGAGTTCAAGGATTTCCACAGCTTTAGATCAGTCAGGATTTTGTCTTACGTTCCCTGACGGGGTTTTCATGCTATAGCAAACTGCCTTTCCCCTAGTATGAACTTATGTTGCTACACTGTTTTTTCAAATTCAGAAGCTTCTTTCTGGGGACAGCAGCACAATTTCAGACTTCATGAAGTGGGTTTGCTTTTGA
This sequence comes from Eubucco bourcierii, assembly GCA_013396675.1. Classification (NCBI taxonomy): domain Eukaryota; kingdom Metazoa; phylum Chordata; class Aves; order Piciformes; family Ramphastidae; genus Eubucco; species Eubucco bourcierii. Next base: position 186,748 of record VWZE01005167.1, read on the forward strand.
GGTGCTTTCAAAGTTGATGTCCTAATTTGTGGTTTTCACTTCTCTGCAGTAGAACATTCTTGCAGGATTTACTGAGATAGAGGAAGACAGATTACATTTCAAGGTTAAAGAAAAAAAGGGGGAAAAAAAAAGGGGGGNAAACATTATCCACTGCTCACAACCACATTTCATGATCTCCAAGCACCAAATAGTAAACACACAGTAAGTAGTACTCAGGTGCTCTACCTGATAGGAGTTTATTTTTACGTCGATCACTAACATAATGTATTTCTGAAATTTATTTATTGCAAGACTCAAGTCAGATGCCCAAATAAAGAAGAGGACTATAAAAATACTAGTAAGTGAAATTTAAATTCAGTATCTGGTGAAAGTATACTCTAAAAGTGTAAGCTAAGATGTGGGGTGTTTTTGTTTTCTTTTAGTTCTGAAAACAGTGATTTTAATATGTACTCAGACTGGAAGCTTTTGAACAGAACTAGATAATATATAGTGTTACTCAATCTATCCCGTACAAACTGAGCCCAGCATTAGGTCACTGCACAAGCCACTGTACAGATCTGAGTCATAGTCAGTGGGAGGTAGCAGAAAAGAAATAAGATGCTGTATCAAGATAAAAACACAGGGATTTGCTCTCCTGCTTAAGAAATGAGTTAAACTATTATAATCCTCAGCAAATTTGCAGATGACACCAAGTTGTGTGGCACAGTCGACTTGCTAGAGGGCAGGGATGCCATCCAGAGCGACCCGGACAGGTTGGAGAGGTGAGCCCAGGTCAATCTCATGAGATTCAACAAGGCCAAGTGTAAGGTCCTGCACCTGGGTAGGCACAATCCCAAGCACAAATCCAGGCTGGGTGGTGAATGGCTGGAGAGCAGCCCTGAGGAAAAGGACCTTGGAGTCTGGGTTGATGAAAAGCTCAACGTGAGCCTGCAGTGTGCACCTGCAGCCCAGACAGCCAATCGAGTCCTAGGCTGCATCAAGAGCAGCGTGGCCAGCAGGGCAAGGGAGGGGATTCTGCCACTTTACTCTGCTCTTGTCAGTCCCCATCTGGAGTACTGTGTGCAGTTCTGGAACCCTCAGCACAGGAAGGACATGGAAGTGTTGGAGCAGGTACAGAGGAGGGCCACAAAGATGGTCAGAGGGCTGGAGCAGCTCTCCTATGAGGACAGACTGAGAGAGTTGGGGCTCTGCAGCCTGGAGAAGAGAAGGCTTCAAGGGAACCTGATAGTAGCCTTCCAGTATCTGAAGGGGGCCTACAGGAAGGCTGGGGAGGGATTATTTACAAAGTCTTGCAATGACAGGACAAGGGGCAATGGGTTTAAACTGGCAGAGGGGAGATTTAGACTAGATGTTAGGAGGAAGTTCTTTCCAGTGAGGGTGGTGAGGCACTGGAACAGGTTGCCCTGGGAGGTTGTGGCTGCTCCCTCCCTGGAGGTGTTCAAGGCCAGATTGGATGAGGTCTCGAGTAACCTGTACTAGTGGGAGGTGTCCCTGCCTATGGCAGGGGGTTGGAACTAGACGATCCTTGAGGTCCCTTCCAACCTTACCATTCTACGATTCTATGATCATTACTTTGTTGGGAAATTCGCTCTCTAAAGTGAACAAACGTAGCCCAGTGACTCTCATCCTCTCCTTTCTATTGTTGGTGTTACACTAGCAAATCCTGCTCATGGCTTGAGTTTTTAGATAGCCATCTGTTGCTAACCAACAGCTTCACAGAGGTCACACATATATAAAAACCAGTATTTCCTCCCCAAGTCCACTGCACAACTGTCTGACTTGGAAAAGTATATTTCTATTACAGCACGTGTACAGGTTGATAGCTTTCAAATGATCTCATTTATGTTAGAACTGGTGAAGTGATATTCTATTATTTCATTGAAGCTATACTGAGACATTTCACATTGTTTTTCATTTCCTTTCTATTTCAATATACTTTTAACTGTGATTCGTGCCATCTAACAACTAAAAGTTATCCAAAATAATCGTTGCACATTACATCCATTATGTTAAAGACGATCCGTGTTGATAAAATGAGATTGTTTTATGAATAAAATGCATTGGGAAAATATAGCTGTCTCAACAGCAATTTTGTCAGTTAAAAATACAGCAATATAGCTTGAATTTCTACACTTCAGTGCATCTCATGAGGGAGTGAAATGCTTATTAGATGGTAGCATGCATTATTCTTCAAATCTTCTTTTATATGCCTATTTTAAGTATTTGATTATTGCCTGGCTAATAATAGGTGCTTCTTCAGTCAAAGAACAGACTAGAGAAGATAGTGGGAATTGTAGCATATAATTGTTCACTGACTGCCATTGAAAATGTTTAGCTACTACTGTATGACAATCTTACTCTGATGTCTGCAGTCACTGTTTCATGTAACAGCAATTAAAGCTGTGGGAATCAGGAAAAACCCACCCAGAGAGCAATCCCATCCCATTAATTTTTAAGTGCATAGAACACTCCAGAGGACAGACAAGCCCACCTGGGGCCACTGAAAAGAAATCACATCAGTCACTGACTTATTGGGGGTGTGAGATGGGTGGTAAAAAGGCAGCGAACCTCCCAGTTCCGTAACATTGCCTGGGCACAGCTCATTCCCTGTGTTTTGTTCTGCATCTTCACCTTGGCCATAGTAACCACACAGAGATGCATTTTGGCTGCCTAACTTCGAACATGCACCGAACTGCATCCAAATTGAAATTGGATGGGGACAATGAGGCTGCTAGCCAGAAACTATTTCTGAGGCAGTGTTATGGAGGAGGATATTAAGCGCATGGTGGTTTGGCAAGACAGAGTACTGAGGGGATTCTGGGCCAAACACAAGTGGATCAACATATTACAGACACAAATAGACTGAAAAAAAAATAATCTGAAAGCTGCTCAGTTGCCCAGAGACTAGTAAGATATGAAGGAAGTAAAGCAAAAAGTTACTCTTGGAACCTGATTTTATGTTTCAGCATATTCAGAAATGATCTTCAAGGAGAAGATACACAGATAACTCTACTTTTGAACTGAAAAAATATATGGCTCATCTCCTAGAATGCAAACTTTTGATTGGAGCTGCACCTATGTAACACATAGGAAGTTTTTCAATGGCTCTTCTTCCTCTGTAGTGTCAATAAAAAGCCCAGAACTAGACTGGAAGTACCACTAGTTGGTCTCAGTGACATGGTATTGTGAGACACAAGAAAATTTCTTTACTTTTATAAGTGCCAACTCACAGGTTTGCCACACACATTCAAGAAGATGTTAATTCTCTGAACAACTACAGTTGCTTAAGACATCCTGCTCCATTTTCTCTTACCTGCAATCAGAACGCTCACAAATTACTGTGGGCAATTTTGCAATAAGCCAATTGTGTTATCCAACCCTTTAACACTTAGAGAAGCCTTTTAATCCAGCAACAATGTAATGGGGAAGGTGCCAACTGACCCAAACAGGCTCTGGAATGATTTATTCAGCCTAGGCTTCTAAGCCCCCTTTCCTCAGTATTAATGCTAAGATTAATGTGTCCCATCAATGTGCTGCCAACAGGAACTTTAATAAAAGCCAGAGCAACTAGTTGGCTCAGCTTTCCTTCTAGGTTAGGACATCATAAAAACAGTAGCCTACAAAGGCTTTTCTTTCAATTTAGTTATTACTTTCTAAAATGAAAGTAATTTCATTTAATTTACTCAAAACAGACATATTACAGGAAAATAAGTGTATCTGTGCCTAAAATCACTCATTACCCCTTTTTTTTTTTAAAGGAAAAATATAATATATTTGCATATTTTCAAATGGTACATGTGCATCTTCAAACTTTTTAAAAAATTATAGTAGAAAGTTGTATTTCAATGTAATCTAAGCACAACAGATACTACAGTAAGGAACTTGTTTCTATAAGTGCAATCAAACTTTGGTCCTGTTCACCCACATTTATTGGATGGACAGTACAAGTGTAACATGTTGATGATCTCAGAGGGGTCAACATTTGGCCTTTATTTCGCATATGTTATTTAAGTCTTCAACTGCTAATGAATCACAACCAGCTGAGCTTGATTTTGCCCAAGGTGCCCCTGTGTGTAAGAACTCCTCTTCACACCCTAGACCTAAAAGGTCTTCAGTTTCAAAATTCTGACCTGTCAAAGTTTGTCTAGAAAAGTGTGAAGAGGACACCCAGTGAAGGTTGTTTGAAATTAAAACACACCAAAAATATCCAACCAAAAACTCTGTGGCCTGTTTTGCCGAGACAGCTTAGTGACATTCTAACAAACTGCAGTGTGACAAAATCACCTAAATGTACTGGAAGCATACTGCAGCCTGTATATTGTATATTTGAATGCATAAATGCATTCATTTGGCGTGCAACTGCGAAGCTGCCTAAGCCACTCACAAGTAACCTTTTAAATTCATTCCTGTTCACACTACTATAGTACAAAATGTACTCACTTCTACCCCAGTAATTTTTAAAGTTCTTTTTATTTTGGTCACCAACCTTCCTTCCTTCTTTTGTGGAAAAAGTATATATGCATGCTCACATACTTCTCTTTTCTTTCTTCCCATCCCCTGTACCAATTGTTCACCTAGATCAGGCAGAGAAATTGCAGAATTGCTGGGTGGTGGTGATGGGTGAGTGGAGCAGAAACTCCATTTCCCATTAAAAGGCAGAGGTCGCTCAACTGAAAGAACAGAAAGGCCTTTTATTCCTATAAAGAAAAGAAGAGGAAAAAGCTCTGCACAGTGAAGATGAAAAATATTGTATTCGAATCCTGGGAAGAACTTGTTCTTCCTATGCTGCAGAATAGACTATTCACAGCACAATTCGAATAGCCTTTAGTTTTTCAAATATCTGCAATTGGCTGAAAGGATAATGTGCATCTGCTTACATTTCTTTTTAGAAATTATTTTATGATCAGGGTATGTATGTCAGACTAAGCCATTTCATGTCATTCCATTCAAACAAGGAAGTTAGTTTTTTTAATAATCTCAGGAATTTAGATTTGAAACCACCCATTTGGCTGTTATGGCAATGATAATATAGCATAGGCTTTGGTTTGTTGCCTCAGATTGTTAATGATTACTTGCATATTCAAAGTATGCAAGTAGAAGTAATACTTTCAGCTGGCAAGAAAAATATCCCTGGGAACACAACTTGCATCTAAAGATCTATACTAAAACTTTCTGACCAAATTCAGAATGATGTTGTATCCAGTGAACCCCACTTTTTTGTTTTCTGAAATGTTCTTTTCATTTCCATACCACCATCATGTCTCCATTTTACTATCATTAATGGTTTTCACTCATTTGCACTTCCTATCTCATGCTGCCTTTGAATAGTGACTGACAATTCATCCCAGTTGAACACCCCAGATTTTGAGGAAGTCCGATCCAGAGGTTCAAAACGAGCCAAAATAAATCAACACTGTAAAACCCTTTAAGTATGCAACAGTCCAGGGTGAGACGCCTTACAGTGTAAGCCTACTTGATTGTAAGCCTACCTGATCTTGAGAGCCGAGAGTGCAATGTGGTTGGCACCAACAGGATTATTTAATTTTGGATATCAGATCATGCAGGCATCTACCCAGGCTAAGGGGGAGTCCTACAATTATGTTTTTCTGAACTAGTTAAACCATCTCTAATTAATTACGATGGTTTTAGCTAAAACTTTCCAGATGAGTAGTTCAAGCTCGAGTCAGCACTGTGCAATCATTGTGTTACTGAAATGGTCTGGTGTATTCATAGTCCTAACTTTTTGATTCAATGAAAATACCAAAAATGAGCAGCATATGTTATCTCAGTCCAGAAGATTTATAAAACTCAGATATCTTGTGATAGTGTTGCTACTTTAGCAGGATAAAGATTCTTTTTCACCCCCTTTGCTTTTGCAAAATTCCCCCCCTAGCTGCGTCTTAAAAATGTCAAACATACTTTACTGTTTCCAAATAAACACATCATTCTTGGCAGAATTAGTAGATCAGAAAGGTAGGGGCACTGTTGTTACAGGAGTTCATATAAAAAGCAAATTTTAAATGTTTCAAAATTTAAGACTTTCCTAAAGTTTTAAAATACATCCTCCCTGACTCCATCTCTATTATTGTAAAAAGCATTATGAAGTGTCCCTTTGGAAAAGTAAATCTGATTAATTAGCATCGGTCTCCATTGTAGAATTCAACAGCTATATAAACAGCCACAGACTTTGCTTAATAAGTATTCTATTATTGTTTTCAGCATGTTTAAAATCTAAAATGATTTAATTGTTTAACCTTGTGTTTTGTGCATTGTTTGCAAAGTTTGTCGAGTGAAAAGTATTTTTTTTTATGAAGTTCTAGAATGATACTGCAACACGCTTTCTTCAGAACTGCTCTAATAGCATACAGAAGCGGGATTGCTTTTAAATGGCAGTTCTGTCTATAAAGGGAAAGAAAGCAGAACAACGGGAGACAACTTAGGACATGAAAATGCCATGAAACTGCTTCCAATGCAGTACTCTATTTCAATAGAAAGCTTGTGCAATTTATGATATAGATGGGATTTAAAAATGCTGCTTTCATAGTTCTCTAGCAAGAATATGATGGTTTCAGCTTCAGCTCACAGACAAAAAACCCTGTCGCTACATGGTAACAGGGCTTGGATACTGACTCTCTTATGGTGGTTTAGCTTTTGTACAAGAGGCTAAGTATATGGAGGCCAGGCCCACAGAAATCCTTACATCTCACAGAAATTACAGCTTTGAAGACACTTCTGCTCCATATCCCTGCTGATCTTAGTTCAAAGATAAATAAAGCAGGGCTACAGCTCTCATCCAGAAACATGGTAACCTTTCAGGAAAGGGATTTACATCACCATCTTCTCCTGGTGCCAGCTGACTATGGGCCAATGAGGAGGAGTTTGTACTGCCAAAGCTGGAACTGCAAAGGCTTCGTTTTTTAGCTCTGGCAATCTAACACCTTCCCTCAATGTTCACTTCATACAAACAATTTCAGAAGTCCCCTAGCGCTCTGCACAAATTCAGCTAACACGTAGTTCCATTAAAAATTAAGAGAGCAAAAATACTTGATATATGTAGTTCCATGTTAATACACACAGCAATTCTTTAACTGTGAACTGTAAATGCAAATATAAATCAGAAAAAGAAAACAACCAAAAAAACCCAAAAACAAACAAAACAAACAAAAAAAAAACCCCAAACCAAACAATGTTTACTTGCTTATAATAAAAAGCAGAATTCACCAGAACAACCATTAATAATGTGGCCATCTTTAATCTGGCCTCCAATATCTGACCAGCCTTGATTTATCCACAGACAAAACCAAGCATCCCTAATTTGCTAACCAATCACTGCAATTCTTTTCTTACCAACCAATAATTCTGCCATCTCTAATTTACCAATAAATAATTCTGCACTCTCAAATTTACTAACCGATAATGTGACCAATTTGCTGACCAATGATTGTGTCAACTGGTAATAGTGCCCCTAGCAAACGGTAATTCGCCAAGCAATATTTGGACCCTTTCCCCTTCTAGCAATAAAGAACTGTAGTGGTCTTTGATTCAGTATCTACTACATTGTGCTGAAACTGTTTAATGTGGAGGGTAAGGGTTTTTACAAAGTATTTGCTTTCTGTGGGAATATTTGTTTACATTGACTGGTTAGAAATTGCACAAGTCTCTCTTAAATGTCTGTGAGCTAGAATATTATTTTCTCTTTTAGCAATTTGAGGGAAGCCTGTTTTTTCTGTTAGTAGTTTTCCTCTGTATATTGCTAACTCCTCTGTTAGTACTATTGTCATCATGCTGGGATTTGGCGACAAATCCACTTTGCTGGACAGTGTGCATTGGTAAAGCAATGACACTGCTAGCCAGCTCTGTCACCCTGCTGCCCTTACCACCCAAGTTGATCCTTTCTAGGCAGAGATTTGAGCAGAAAGGGTTCATATATAAAGCCACGTGATTGATTTGTTTTTTCTAAATTCTATGTTCCTTGGCTTGAGTGAAAAACAGGTCTTAAATTATTGGCTTCTTTAAACAATAATAACAGTATTTTGAAGTTATGTAGTAACTTCTGCAATCAATTTTACCTCCAAGAATGTTACCAGTTTTGTGTAATTTTATTAGTTCATATTAAAGCCATTAACTAACACAACATTAGCTCAGTGAGCAACCACTTAAACACCCATTTTACAAGGAAAGTCTACAGAGAATAAGGTCATAGCAGGAGTGAAGCTCGGTGCTGAAATTAGTAAAGAACTTCCAAGCTCCAAACAGCTTTCTCAGACAGCTACAGAAAATATGTATTTGTATATATACAGGTATTTTATCGATAGGTTGTGAGTGAAATCACTGCAAAATTATACAACAGAATATTTTACAAAGAGAGAGACTATGAATCAGGGACAGTTCTATGCGAAAGAGAGCACCAGTTCAACCAGCCTCCTGATACAGTTTACTGATTCACTGCACATTCCAGAAAATTATTTGAAGTAATATTAATTCCAAAAGAGAACAAAATTGTTGAGATTTCTAACTTTTACAAGAAAAAAAAAGAAGACACTTGCATTTTAAATAAATATGAAAATATTAAATGATTTTGTTAAAATTTCATCCTGGAAGTAATGGACTGGAAGCACATTCTAAAACTGCATTGCAGGCCCCCTTCTTTCTTTTTTTCTTCCCATCTTGTGGAATAAGCGCAGCCTAAGCAGCACTGTTACTTACTATTTTTTTCATCCTGAAGTCTCCTGGGATTCTTGGAAGAGGAGGAAGAAATGCCATTCTGGGTGGCTCTTCCTTTAGAGGTTGTGAATAGGGAAAGTTAGCCAAGAAGGAAAAGGAGTTGGCCAAGAAGGCAGGAATTTCCAGAATGCCAGATTTTGGTAAGTTTAATATTCTCTTGGTGGTGCAAGAACAGGCAAAAAACAACTGAAGCTATACTAAAGCTTATTTCCTGAACCTAGTTATATGACAGCAGTAAAGTAAAAAGATTGCCTGAGTTTTAAAGGAGAAATTACAGCTCTGATGCTAACTTCAATGGTATTTCTTGTAACAATTTCAAATAGCTGTAACCTTGGGGGGTTTCCACCAAAAAATATTTGATTTACAAGCTTGGGCCTGTTTTCAGTGACAAACATCTCATTACCCAATATTGGGAAGATAAACCTGAATACAAAAAGAAGTACTGTTTATATCTGGCAAACAAGAGAAGTAGGTGTGATGAGATAGAGGCACTAAGTATGTGTCTGTGCATATCTCTTCCTCAAAAAAAAAAACATGTGGAAGAGGGTGGGAAAATGTCCTAAGTGGTATATGGAGATTGCTGAGGCCTAACATATGAATGAAACGCAACAGTGTAGGAAAAGACACAGTGAGAGCAGAAATGTACAGAACTAGCAAAGGGACAAGATGGACAGTCAAGAGCATGACAGAAAACAAGAATGTGTCTATACCATCAAAGATGAAACGTACATTTCCAGATGTGTGTAGCTGCCCATGTTTCTCTCTCCATCACCAGGCATGAAAAGAGAGAAATTTATCTGTTCAGAAGTTCCTACATTTGTTTTACAATATGCATATGAGTATATCCACAAGGTTACAGGGCGTAATGCAAAGAGAATCATCAAAGAAAAAAAAACAAACCACAAAAGCACATAAACAGATGCATATAGTATTAATATAATGTTTTACACTGAAGGGAGTACGAGGATTGATGCAGGTGGGAAGACAGTTTTGCCTTGTCTGGTTAAATTTTCTACATTAGAGTACTATTGATTTTCCCAAGTATATAGGATACTGTATATAACCCATTCTGCTACCCTTACACAGGTTAATTCTTTTATCCATTTCAAACCCGGCCAATCAATAACAGTGATCAGGTAGGTTGTGAAATTGCCTGGAAAACACATCCAGAAAGTAAACCCAATACAATGGCCTGTCTATGTGACTTAAAGCTTAGCACAGCATTGAAAATCGCTAATGGAACACTGTGCAGTTTGTTCATGCTACAAGCAGTCAAGAATCATGCATAATGTAATAGTGCATCTGCTAACAGCAGCTCACACAAGCTAATTTAATCTTATTTTAAACTAGACATAAGGAATTAATCTTTAAAGCTGCTTCGTGATTCTCTTTGGCCCTTAAAATATTAAGGGACTTTCCACCTCCCCATTTACAATACTGTAAAGGGATGCATTTCAGTTATCATCATGTATTTACACTTCATCTACATTAGCTGGAAAATGGATGCAACTCCATAATTTATCAGTCTTAAAAAGCACACTGCTGGCCCAGTCCAGAAGCTATGTTTTGTGTTGTCACATCTGAAACTGGTATTAAGTCTCAGGCTCTACTGTGGAAGCTAGATTCCCTAAATAATTAACATTTGAAAATAAATAAATTACCCTTTTATTTTTGCCTTGTGTTTATTTTGGTTGTATTAATTATATGAGACTGTGTCACAGCAATTTCTGTAGAACTTACCTTTATTGTTATTATTGCCTTAATTCCTTGTATTGTTGCAGTGCTGTTGTATTTGATACTGTGCAAACCCTGAAAAACAGTCTTCACTCCAAATAATCCATCACACAAGTATAAAAAAAGATGTGGACAAACTGGCAAACTAAAGCAAAAAAACCCCCAAAGCCAATATTGCTGAGAAATGCAATAAATAAAATAGTCATATACAGTAAACTTGACTTTGGCAAGATTTGAAGCTGGGAGCTTGATCATGAATTTTTGGACCTATAGCCAAAAAGAAATTTTAGTAGAGCTTTGAAACGGAGCAATGAATTAACTTTGCAAATGTTCATGGCAAGTTCCTGGTAAGTATAAAGAAACCCTACAGAGGAAAAATGCTCACAGAAAAGGTAACCAGTGGAGACTGGTAACTCATCAAAGTTGTTGAGGCACATGATGTCTTCATATTCAGAGAAAGATGATAGATAATGGGGAAGGAAAGAGAGAAGACGAAAACAAATATTTTACTGTTACTGTGATGGAGCTTATAGGACAAAAAGGAGGAGGGAAAGAAACAGTCAAACAGGCTTTGCAAAAGGTTTCTGTGCAAGTGAGGAAATACATTTTAAGTAATGGTTAGTATGCAACAAGCAGCAGAAGATTATAAGAATCTGGAAAAGTTTTTGCTGCAGACAGAACAGGACAGATTCCCCATCAGAAATGGGTTTCCAAAATAATCAACAACACCAGGACACAGCACATATATCAAACATTGGACTAAGGGATGGTGGTAGTGACAGGACCAAGGTGTTGGACAGTGCAGTCAATAACAGATACCTTTAAAAGAAGTTAGGTTGTTTCAAATAGCTGTCAGCAAAGTTTAAAGTTGTACTTTAACTGTGATATGTTGAAAATCCATGGAGAAACATTAGATGGTGACAGGACAGTCAGTATTACACTTCAAAGAAGGGGGATGCAAATCTGTGAGGTTTCTGTCTAGGGATAGTTGCTGAGTTTATATTTGTGGACTATCATCTCTGCATCTCACAGATAACATACAGAAAGAAGAGCAAAGTGTGACCAGAGTACACACACATGGAGATGAAGAGCTAGTGTAACCTCCACGCTCAGTGCAGCGATGTTGGACTAGATGACCTTCAAATATCCCTTCATATCCAAAGTATGCTGATTCTATAAGGACTGAATCACTGGAATCAAATGATGAAGCCTGAATTTCATTGAGAGAACAACATCATCAGAAAGGAGTTCAACAAATTTATAGGAGAAGCAGAAAATAAAACAATGAGTAGAATTGCTAGAAAAGAGGGCAAGAACGTTTTTAGATAGATAAAGTTAAATTGCGTTTGTATGATGAGGAGTTAACCCTGTACATAACAAAGATACATTCAGAATAATGACAAGTATATAAGTGTCACCAGATGGGAATGAAGTCAGAGAAAATGGACTGCAATGGAGAAACAAAATAACCACCATGCACTGTAAGGGAGAAGGAAGAAATTTTCTGAGGAAAGAGAAAGCACACAAGGAAAGTAAAAAGTGGTTTGTTTTTTTTTCTTGGGAAAATGTGATGTCTGGCAGCATTTTGAGTAGTGACCAAGTAGTAATAGCATAAAGGTGTCCTGTACCGTTGGCAAGGACTCTGAAGGAGAGAACAACAAAACATCTACTATGAAAGCCATGTGCTTTCATTTCTGCTAAAATCTGATATTGATCTGTCGGTAAGCATGTTAGCAAGGAGCAAACATGACAGCACTTGCTTGTCCAGAATGAAGGAAACCACTGTGCTTTTGTGGCATATTGGACTTGTAGGAATAGCAGAATTAAGTCAATGACAAACTTCCCCAATTTTCAATTTCATTTTTAGATTCATGCCAGCCTTCTAGAGGCAGTTGAAGCCCCCAGGTTTTATTCTGCATCCTCAGAAATACAAATATTTCCCAGATCTTCTGGGAAACTATCAAATGAAGTCTTTTGGAGCCTGTTTAAGGCCACTTCAGAGGCTGGTGAACTGTTGCAGTTGGAGCATTCACTAAGGACTGCTCATAAAATACCTTTGCTTAAGTTTAAAATATAAACAAGCCTCATGAGATTTGAACCTAAGTATCTCTCACTCCAATTTAAAACATTTGAGGGACAAATAAGAAAAAGCAGAGTCTGATAAGGAACTAATAATCAGAGAAAAAGTTCTCTAAATCCATTCAGACTACTTCTTGTTAACGTGGATTAATAATATTTCTTTAAACAGCTTCTGAATACTTGCACATGGCTATAACCCTAAAAATGCACAATCCAAAGATAGCCAAGTAGTCAGAGAGTAGTGAAAAAAGAATAACAATAATAAAATTATACAATTTATACATGTCAACTTGATTCACAATAAGCACAGCAGATCTTTAAGAGGGACTTAAATGTCAACAGGGTGTTATGAGTGAACGAACAGAATAAACATCCACTATGTTACAGAGTATGTGAAAAACTGCATGGAAAACAGAAATCAGGTTTGATTTAAGATTATGAACCCATAAATTCACTTGTACTTCTTACATGTTAAGTCTGTTTCATACAGTACTTACTATTTCTAAAAGAAAAAAAACCCTTAACTTCCTGTATAATCATTAGAATTTACTGGTTCATTGTGTTTCCAGAAAATACTTATTTGACTCCATTCTCATTTATAATTCATTCTAAGCTCTTTTCTGTTTGTTTTAAATGTATCTTAGTAAATAATCTTGACTGATAAAGCCTCTTTCTTTATGTACACACATGCACACATAAAAGATATAAAATATACACAGTCAAAAAATGCTTGTTGTGACTTTTCTCTCATCTATTTAACGTAATTTTAACACAAGATATTCAATATAAACAAGCACTTGAAAATAATATTTAGCAGAATTTCCTTAAAAATTAGACTTGAGGCTGTGAATGAGGCCTGAGCTGCAAACCTTCCTTATGGCCACAAAAAGAAAGTTTAAGTAAACAATACACTGTTTTTAATAAAAAAAAAAAAAAAAAAAAAAAAAAAAAAAAAAATTATCCAATGCCAAGCCCAGTCAAAATGCATTATTAGGGTGTCCAGGAAATTATAGCTTGTGTCCATTAGTCCTTTCAGGGTTAATATTGATGCAGATATTATTTCTATCCACGGTACCATTTATTTGAAATATTATGACTGGGAGTAGCTGCAGCAGTGAATCAAATCAATTGATAGAGCAGTTAGCCCCGCAGTCAAGGCTGCCTTTACACCGTGCAGCGAGCATGAAATATTATGGAGATTGTTCTTTAAAGTGATCACTTTATCATCATTTGTCTGCAGCCCAGGCTATTCCTTCCTGCCTTGCTTCCCTGTTGGGTTAGAGCTGTCATAACTCAATCAGCCGTATAATGCTGTTCATAGCACCTCTGTAGCAGGTATTGAACCTGTCAAGGGCCACTGAGGGAATTATACTTATCCATTTTGACAGCTAGCAACACCACTCTGATATTTATGTCAGTTTATATATGTATGATATGTATTTCTTAAATGTAATTAGAAGCCTGTTTGTGTGTGATATATCTGAATTGCCCAGAGCTGCCCATGATTAAGACATTGATTTCTAACCTTGTGCATTACTGGAGAAGGGAATATGACAAGCTCCATCACTCAGGGGTTGCAGCCAAGCTCTTCTGTCTATATACATCATATGAAATTGTCACTATTGTTTATCTGTCCAGCAAAGTTGACTACAAAGCAATGGTTATTTTAGTTTGCTAAATAAACTAAAGACTGTAAACCAAACCATCATCTCTCTTCCTCCAGAGCAGTTGTGTCTTGCAGCTGTGTTACTCAGACCAAGGTCACAAAAGCAGACACACTCTGAAAGTGGAGCGGACATTATCATCATGTTTGTTGTATCACTAGTGCATATTACTCAGATTTCAAAGTGACATTTTTGTAGATACCCTATGTGCCAACCAGTAGAAAATACACTGTATTTCTGTTAAAATAGGGAAAAAAACAAATATGAAGAAAAAAAAAAACCCTCAAAGCCCCATCACCTCTTTATGCATATACATTGTTGTTATTTCGAAATGAGATTTTTTTTATTACACAAAAAAATTACTCCATGTATGATCAGCTTCTTGACTTTTTTTCTGTTTTAATATCCTACTGGTTTGAGATGATATTCTCCAAACTATTCTTTCTCTCATTGCAGAATTAACGGTGAAGCAGTTTGTTGGTTTGTGAGGTTTATATATAATTTTATATATAGAATTTAGTTTAGTCTTGATTCTAACAAACTGTTTAGTTTTTCTGGCTCACAGGCATAATCTATAAAGGCCTTTACCTCTGAAAATTTTCATCTTTAGTCTTACAGATTTTAATTAAAATTTTTTTTCTTTTAAGTTTGATTTTTCAAATATACACTCAGGTTTTACCTCCATTTTATTCAAAACCTGATATCCTTCTGAAGTTACTTGGGGTTGAAACTTTCACATTTGGATAGATTTCAAAAAGCATCTGCATTAGATTATGATTCAAAAACTGTCTCCACAGCCCTGGTTTTACAATACAGGATTTTAAGGAAAGTTCAAAGTACTATTGTAGAGGATCAGAACTTTCCATGTCTTTAGATTCAACAACACAGGTGGGCAGTTTAAACTGTGATCCATCAGCAGCAGAAATCCCCATCTGAAGATGTCTTGAAATCTGCTGAGATGAGAGATTAGGGTAAATTATAAGATCCTATTTCTGTTTTTTTTTAAACTAAAGAAAGATGAATGGAAGAAAAACAAGAAACCTGGAGAGACTGCATACAAATAGACACTCATTTTTTAAATTAACAACTACCTTCCAGAAAAACTGCCATTGCAACCTTAACTGCATTTCATCCAAGATTCCGGTGCTTAAATGAAATAGAATTTCAGTGAAACACAGAAGGAGCAATAAAAAGGTCCAAATGATCTACCTATGTCTCCAAGCATATTTTGTGATAGATTTCTAAAATAACCTAGAAAAAAGTGAAAAGATGTCAAAAGCTGCAGTGTATCACAGATAAAGCACAAGTATTCAGGTTAAGTATCACTCAGATATTATCTTTTTAACCCTTCCCTAAATAAAATCCAATTATCTGTGTAATCCAAAGTTCTATGATGAGAGTTAAGTACCTTAATTCATATCCTTCCAACGTAATTTTTTCCAGATTTTAAAAATTTATAATAAAAATGGAAACATATTTTGGCTTTGGGGTTAAAGTGTGATGTGCCTGTAGCTGATGATTTCCATGTAGCTATGAAAAAACCGAAACCAAAAACCACCAAAGAGAAAAATAATACTCTTCCTTACCTCTGTGGAGTAAGAAGGTTGTGCAAAATTTATATCTGTTATGATTTATCATATAAAATCATGGTAGAACAGCATAAATTAAGATCAGTGCATCAATGAAAGCAAACAAAATTAGTATTACCTAGCAACAAATCAGTTCTTGAATCTAAAGCACTAAACATTAAGAGGAGTAAATAAGAAAAACTTGCTCATAACTTTTGTTAAACTACCTCCTAGGTAATGATTCTACCATTAGAAAACAGCTGGCTCAGTCAATGGTATAATCCCACAAGTTACACCTGGCTGCATTTGCTTGTGAGACAAATATTTATGCAGCCTGTAGTGACCGTATGGGACAGTCCATACCATCAGCTGCCCCCAAGATATCTCCACTATATTAAGATGTAGAATCATAGAATGGTAAGGTTGGAAGGGACCTCAAGGATCATCTAGTTCCAACCCCCTGCCATAGGCAGGGACACCTCCCACTAGTATGGCTCACTCAAGGCCTCCTCCAACCTGGCCTTGAACACCACAACGGCCACACTGGGAACAGCCACAACCTCCCTGGGCAACCTGTTCCAGTGCCTCACCACCCTCACTGGAAAGAACTTCCTCCTAACATCTAGTCTAAATCTTCCCTCTGCCAGTTTAAACTCATTGCCCCTAGTCCTGTCATTGCAAGACCTTGTCAATAATCCCTCCCCAGCCTTCCTGTAGGCCCCCTTCAGATACTGGAGGGCTACTATAATGTCTCCTCAAAGCTTTCTTTTCTCCAGGCTGAAGAGCCCCAAATCTCGAAGCCTGTCCCCATAGGAGAGCTGCTCCAACCCTCTGAGCATCTTCGTGGCCCTCCTCTGGACCCGCTCCAACACTTCCATGTCCTTCCTGTGCTGGGGGGTGTGTATTTT
This sequence comes from Eubucco bourcierii, assembly GCA_013396675.1. Lineage (NCBI taxonomy): Eukaryota > Metazoa > Chordata > Aves > Piciformes > Ramphastidae > Eubucco > Eubucco bourcierii. The sequence continues at coordinate 203,425 of VWZE01005167.1, forward strand.
CTTCACTTTTAATTTTTTGAGAAGATGATGATCTAAGATGTAATTAGAAGAGAAACCACAAAACTCACTAATAGCAACCTCAAAAGATCTTTCCTACATTCTCACAAGCAAATGACACAAAGAAAGGATCTTTCAATTACTTTTGTTTTAAAAAGATTTCTCCAAAAAAGCCTCTAACTTCTGAGCATTCGGACTAATTGTCCTGGTCTTGCCATGTAAAGATAAGGATGTGCTGGTTTGCTGTTTAGATGTAACTCTTTCCCTTCAAAATGTTCCAAGATGATTATAAATGCAGCCTTTATTAGCTACTGGAATTAGATTCTTTTTAGTTTTTGAGCACTGGAACAAAAACTGAAAAAAAAAAATCTATAAGGAAGAATTATCTAACACATGTAACACAACACATCTAATAGCATCTCATAATTTTTTATGACTTTTGTTTGATTGTCTATGCAATTAACACTTCCATGGAGAAAAGAGGTGTATAGAAATAACAAATCATCTCAGTTGGAAGTGGCCTGAACATTACTGTTAACTAAAAGCACCACCCTATCTTTAATAACAGTGATCAAGACTTGCATTTTACATCTCCATAAAGACAGTTCACTTCCAGCAGAAGAGTGCCCCTTTAACACCCCTGGTTGAGAGCACAGAGTCACCAGATATGAATCAGCTGTGTTAATTCCATGGTTTGCATGGAAGATCAGAACATTTCTGAGTGTCACGTTATTCAACTGCCATAATTTAGTGTGTTGCATATAATGTTTAAGATGCAGTTTTTTATCTCTAAAGTACTGTACAAAGATTTGAAATGGAAACGTGGTACAAACTGCTATTTCCATTCACATGAGGAAAGAAAGGGAACTGAGTTAATGGCACAGATAAGAAAAACTATGATTCCCTGCTCTGATTTTTTCCAAAGAGTCCTAATAAAGGGTTTTCTTGGGCAACATGTATAGATGACTTTCAGACAAATTGAACTTTATTATAATGACTCAATGCAGACATTCAGTGCCACGTGAAACACACTTGGGGATCCCATCAGCTCCCCTAACCCAAAGCATCATAGTCTCATAGCTTGCCAATACACAGATTTCTTCGATAACATATTTCAAGGACTCCAGACATCTACGGTTAAGCAACTGAACCTAACACTCTGTGCCAATATTTTGTGTCACAATAACAAATTCTCAAATGTGCTGAATGTAGCAGTACTACTTTCATGACTCGTAGCATAAGCATTTTCATTCCAAAGAACAGATAAATTTTGAATGCTCTTTCTAAATGCAAAAGTCTCATTCTAAATATTTACATAAATGTGTTGCAGGAAAATGTAATTTTAAAAAAATGCCTGTGCACAAATATGAAAAAAACCTGATGTTAGAATTATACCCAAGTTTTAGATCTGAATGCAAGAAGGCAGATGTGTTGTTAGCAAAAGTCAGGAGATTACAGATGTGAACGCTAGGAATGGTGGATAGCAAAGCATATACCAGCATGTTCTTGAAGAGCAGCCTTTATGTCTGACAGACTGAGGTCCAGGAACCAAGAGATGAAAGTTCTTGCTGTCTCAGGAAGAGAAGCCTGACTGCAAGAGCTGAAAGTGCTTCTGTTTCTTACCAACACAGAAGGAATGGGATAAGGAGGATATCAATAGGGGCACAAAAGTAAGTAGAACCTAGCAGGAGGAGGGCACAATTTCCAGGCGAGGGGAGCCAGGAAGGTATCTTCCAAGAATCCATCCACTCATCCCCCTCTCCATCTGACACACATTATGAAGCAACCCCTTGCACAGGGAAGGTGCACATTAGAAAGTCGGTGCACCTGTAGCTCAGTAAAAATCAGGGGGTTTTGCTGAGGGAATCTATGAGCAAATAAATAGTACAGCAGTTGGGTAAGTGCCATGTTTGGGAAATGTGTACAATACAGACAGACATGGAAGAAAACTGAAAACACAGCTCATTGGCTGTGCCATACTTTGGCATTTAGGTTCCTGACTCAACTATGCAAACACTGAGAGTATGCCAGTAGAAGACTTCAACGGGGACTTGCCTATACAGCATACAGAGATTGCACTGCTTCCTTTGCAAGTGGGGAGGATCCATAACTACCAGGAAACAAGAAGTGTTTCAGCACATCAGCTGTGGAGTTACCCTGTCTTAACAGCTGCTGGGTTGTGAAGAACAGAACTTTAGGAAAAAATAACGAAGTCTGCATTCTACTAATCCCATGCAAATTAATTTTCCATAATGTCTGGCAGCTTTTTTCAAAAGGATACAATAGTCTGTCAATAAAACATGAACACCACAGACATTCATGTAACATAGTATCTTGGGTATCCACTAATTAGTATGCAGATATAAAGAAACACCTATGGAAATATACTTAAGTTGTTACCAATACCACTTATACAACATTCATGACTATTTTAAGGCCATTTATAACTACTACAGCAGCTCTTCATGAATAAGTGGCTTACTTTAACGGCACTCTTTTTATTTTTTTTGCCCCCTGCTCTAAGGATATTTTTTCAGGAAATAAATCAGTGAAATGCTTATACAGATATGTTGATGACCTGCATGGGTGTTTTAAGATCTCTCCAGCTCAGCCCACACTGAAAAAGAAAAGCAATCACATACAACAGGTTTTTTTGGTGGGGGTTTTTTTTGTTTGTTTGTTTGTTTTTTTTTTATTTCAAACTCTCAGAGCCTGGAGTTGCTCGGCTCAGTTTTTTTCACTACTACACGGAGGACATGATAGTGACTCAGATGTTTCTGATTCTGCCATAGATATGCTGCCATAGGCATGGACTTGAGCAAGGTTCTGCATCTGGATAGAATGGCAATGATACAAATAATCCTTGTAAAGCATTCACAGATCTTCCTGTGAAAACAACAATGCTATTGTAATCTGGTTTTAGGGTATGTCACATAACAAATGATATTTCATTACTTCAGAATTCTTTACAGAATAAAGTGGTTTATCCAGTTTGTTTCCAACAACCTGGTGTAGGTGCGTGAGGAAGGACAGGGTCAGAGAGGGGGAAGAGAGGAGAGAGAATATGGACCAGTAGTTCAGGGCAACCAAAGCCACCACTGTCTTTAACAGCTTTGGGCCATGTTTACTAGCTTCCTTAAACAGTCACTGCAGTGCAGATCCACTGGCACTGTACATTACAGTCAAAATTTAAAAATAAATTCAGCTGCTGCTCTTGAGAGCTGTCAAAACAAGAGCTACTGACATCCTGATTTTTAACATGAGCATGGACCTGCATTACCTAACCATAAATGACACCAGAAACAAATAGAGTTGTATCTGCTAAATTGTTTCAGCTTATCTCTGTCTCCTTTTCCTTTCCATGTTCTAGGGGATGGAAAGCATACACAGTTATGTAAAATCATTCTGACATGTCTGAATGCATTCTTGCCACACCGCTTGTTTTACACTGCACAAGCAACAACCAGCCAGCAAAATGGAAAAAAGAGAGAATTCCTCATGATTACCTTGAAAATCTGTTGTCACAATCCCCTGCTATATCTTATATTGATTCTTAAGCACCTCTCAAATTAAAAGTATTACATTTCCCACACTCTGATCCTACAGTCACATGGCATTCAGAAGTGTGCAGAGCAACTGTCCAAGACTGGTAACAGATTCAGGGACTCTATCATGACAGTATGATGTATGGTTTTCATAGCTCAAGCAACACTGCAGAAACAACTGCAGAGAGTAAGTGAAACAGCTATTTCTGTTATTACTAAAAGCATCAGACTCTTGAATGTCAATCTGCCATTTCAAAAAGGGTTTCTACAGAAAAAAAAACTAAGCAAAAGAACAAATTCAAGATTTTTCTCCTGGTGCTCTGGGATTCACTTCTATATTAGTTTGCCTGCCAGTCTGCTGATCTCTGAGCTACTCTGCCTCCCACTGTGTCTGATATCAGGAGTGTCAGAGTGGCTGAGAGATCAATGGAGCAGCTGAGGGAGCCAGCTGGCAGGGGAAAGGAGCAATGGATTGCAAGGGATAAAGAAATAAAGAGGAAAAGAAAAAAGATTTGTTGAATTAAACAGTAATGAGGAGGGGACAGAGGAACTCACTAGCCCTTTTAGAAGGACCACGTTAAGTCCTCCACAAAACCCAGGACCTCTGGAGCATTCTAATCAGTTTAATGATGCAGATCCCCCTTCTACCCCCTGCATGAGCTGAACTATTTTTTTTGTCTCTTTATCAAAGGATGACTTTTCTAACAATGATATCATTCACAATGCATGCATTTCTAGAGTTGAGGCAGCGCTGATCTGCTGAGATGATCATGATCACAAAACACTTAGTGCTGTGCCACAGAGCAGTCTGACAGGATCCCTAATTTGGAAAGAGAATCTCAAATGCCTTAAGGAGAGGCAAAGTTTGCCTAGAAGAGGAATATATCTTACTAGACTAACTGCTGTATTTGGGGAGAAATGGAAAACTTTCAGGTGTGTAAGAGTGTACTTACACCTGAAGCAGAAGCAGCAGGACTTGAAGATAAATACAGACTGGAAACAATTTCTGTAATTTCACTTCATAATTAGGCAACTTGAGCAAAACGACTGATTAGACTCTGCAGAGGGAGATGCCAACAAGGAAGAGACCAGTGAGGAATCGGGTTTTGTTAGACAGTAAAAAAGCAGGTATGAATAACATAAGGAAGAGATGGGTTATGCAGAAAACATTGACATATCTATTTCATAGTCTAAATTCTGTATGTTGAGTATGTTACCATTAGACCTGAGTAGCTGACATGCCCGTATTTACATCCTGCAGTCAGGTAGTTTGAAAACAGACAATACTCAGCATGCACATCCCTTTTGGGAAAGGAACATAGACGTGGACATTCAGGCCTGACAAAGATGCAGTGGTTCTACCCTTTGTAACATCTATTGATTCACTGGGCTAAAAATACAGCTTTGATATCTAATGGCCCTGTAAAACAGTGTGGTTTTGCAGCTGTAACAATGCAGTTGCTACTTTACTTGAGTATATAACCCACATCCATTAAGCAGGTGAATGATCCTTGCTGCCAAAGAGCAATCATAGGAATCCCTCGAGTTTTCCCTAATGTTGGCACTCACAGCAGTGTCAGTAATACGAGGAACAAAGGCTTCTTGTGCTGGCACATGCATCCATACTTGCATTGCCTTTACATTAACAAAAGCAAAGGAAATCACCTGTCCAATACGGGCATCTACTGAGAGTCAGCATCTCAGAAGCAAAAACTTTTAAAAAAACTGGAACTACCAAATTTTCAATGACTCCACTAGTATCACCACTAGAAACCTGTTGACTGACAGTTTATAGCACTGCAGGCAAGAAAAAGAAGAGCCTCCGTATCTGGAATAAACTGGGATGAAAGCCCTGAGACAGGGAAGAGGAGGCAGAATGTATTACCACTAAAATCATTGTTAAAAAAACGAAGTGCAGGCAAGAGGGGTAGTTTCATTACTGGAAAAGACAGTTGAGCTAAAAAGAACGTAGCTTTATTTCCGAGATTTGCTATTCAGGATTTTGTCTAAGAAAGCCTGATATGCATGGGGACAGCCGTGATAAAACTACTAGATGACACTGTTACCAGGAATTTGATGCAGTTGATTAGTAAACAGATTTCTGAATAACCAAATGCAAACAGTTTCAAAATACCGGCATTAGTAATATGGATTTCTGTAAAGTAGAATACCTAAGGAATATGAAGGAACAACAAAAGGAAGAAGAATTTAAATGAATCAGTTGTAGATTTAGTATGAGATGTGAGGTGACAGGCATTCCTTCCAATATGCATAACATGGTTGAAAAAGCATGGCAGGCTGCTTCAGGCTCTCCACTGCTGACCAGAGTGATAGTGTAAATATCTTCTGTGTAAGCATATATCACGCAAAAAGAAACACAAATTCCTAACTGCATGCAACACATGCAAAACACATATATTATCTACACTGTTTCACAAAATGCTAAAGACCAGGAAAACATCCAGATTCCTATGAAGCCTACATAACTGGAATCAAATATGGTCACAAAAATGTCTACATTTAATATATTATCAAGCCTTTTGCAAGTGCACTAAATCTGACTTTCTTGCTTGAGTTGCACTAGACTCTGTCTCCACAGCTCTTGCATCTTAAGATGTGTGTAATATTCTGGCAGGCTGCAACCTCAATTATCTCAAGATACATGTTAAAGGAAAGCCACACAGAGAACACAACAGCAGAAAGATTCAGACATGATGGGAACACAAAGATGGAAGATGAATCATTTCCTTTGGCCAAAAGGTATTTCACAGAACACTGTTCTAGACCTCACTTTTCCTGGATTTTCAATGTTTCCTTTCTAAGGCCTCATCAGTGATCTTTGTGGCACAGTTTAACCTGTTTCAGTGACCCAGTTCATTCCTGCGCTTTAAGAACACTCCTGTATATATTGTTGGTAGGATACAATACAGGCGATAAGACAAAAGCAAATCTTCCCTGTCTCCAGGTAAGGAAGGATGAAGTATGGCAAGTCTAAGATGGCTAAAACACACTTAGTTGAGCTGCCCTTTAAACTTCCTGTTTTGCTTAATTCATAACGTGCTGGCCCTAGGTTAAGGTCAGCAAGGATAGCTGGAGGAAGGTACCCTTCCTTCAACAGTATGCCAAGCAACAGGCCATGATATTGCCACATAGAAAAAAAAAATAAAAACAAGCACTAACCCCAAATCCATGTAAACCCCCAACCAACCAAAAAAAAATATTCTCAAAAAAATACTTCCCAAGGGCTGAGCTTTCTATCCCATGTGTCTTTTGATCTTTACGTGACACTCATAGATGCAAAAATACAAATTTCCTTGCTCTTCCAACACCTTTGTGGAGGCCTTTATGACATAGAGCCCCGTCAGCATTACTTCAAGGGCTCACAGGCTGTTTGAAAGGATACCGCTACACATGACATCTGGATTCTTATCTGCCTTCTTATCACTCAGCTAATTTACCTAATACTATAGTGAAAGAATTTCTTTGTTGAAGAAAATACCACATGAATATCATCCAGCTTTCTCCACCAGATAAGAAAGACATAGAGAGAGACATTTTCTTCTCTGTCCGTCTGCCACGAAAAAACCTTTAAACAGACATCTGTGCCTCAGCTTCCCTATCTGTGAAGGATGGAGGCATATTTGTTTCTCAGATTTTTCTATCTGACGGCAGGAAATATGTAGCAGATTCAGCTCAGCTTCATTTTACATTTTTGGGTTTATTTGATCTCAAAACTCGAAAATATGCAAAGCCACATGACATTTAATTTGGAATATGGTATACAGAAGAAAGACTGCACAATACTCAACAGAAAAGTGATGCCAAGTAATTGTTTGTTATGAAGAAATAATAATGGTACACTACAGCTTTGTTCACTCTGAAAACAAAAAAGAATGGCCATCAGCTTGCAAAATGGTGCTACACAAAAAGTCTAATTTGCTAGGTCAGAAGAAGTAGGTGATTTTGAAACTCCTGCCTCCCTTGGTACCTAAGGAAAGAGATTAGAATGGGGGGAAAACTGCAAAATAATGGCTAAAATATATGAGATCTCAGAACAGCACAAACTTCATTAATGAAAAAATCTGGTTCGTCACTATTCTCTTCTGGGAGAATTAATCAGATGTTGCAGTTTCAGATTTATAGATTGCTGTGAAAATGGGTAATCTGAGGGGAAAGCCTCATAAAAACTTAACAGCAACACAGAGATAATCTGTGGGCTCACAGTGGCCATGTCAGGGCTAATTGAAATGTTTAAGAGCAGCACAGCTTCCAGGCTCCCTGTGATACATGCTGAAGACACGAATATAGACCATCTCTTTGTCTTAACTGGACATATTTTATCACTCTGTATCATGAGACTGTCACCCCAGTCTTCTAATTGCTCGAACCTTTAGACACAGGGCACCTAATAATTGCAGTACCATGGCCAGCCTAATAATAAAGATAATTTACAGTTCAAAAGCAAAGGGTAATTTGTAATATGAATGGCTTTTTGTGTCCCTAAGCTCATTTCAGGACTTGAGGATTCATGCAGCCATAGCTACAGCCTTTAGCCTGAGAGTGTGACTTACAGCTCCAGTTTATTTAGCCATTTTATTCCAGAGAAACACAGAAGCCAGTGGATTTAGGAGAAATCAATGGGGTATTCAGCCACAGGCAGATTCAAAATTGTATCGTTATGAATTCCTCTTGTGCAAGGATATCTCCTGCACAAATACAAAAGATTTTAACTTGGTCTAATAGTCATACCTGTAAGTGTTACTGAAGTGTGAGAGACCAAATGGAAGTTTAAAACTGATTCATAATTAGAACAGTGTCAGAGTTGCAGTGAGTGGAACATTACATTTATACAGAAAAACAGGAGTCAGTGAAAGAGAAACCAGCAACTTCTTGGAAAGAGAGGATTAAGGATTCCTGTCTCTATCAAAATATGGAGGAAATCAAAATGCCTGAGGAAATATTTTTTCTTGGTAGCTGCACACTGCAAACAACTTCTCCCACATGCAGGTCCTTTCTAAGCAGTCTCCCTGTGCTGCTCTGTCCTCTCTGATGGGCAGACCCAACAAGACCTTCGAGTCAGTGCCCTGCTCTTCCTGTGGAAGCATTTTCTCTTCCACAGCACCAGGCTCTTGTTACAAAACCACATTTTTTCTTTGCTTTTTTAAATAGTTCTCTCAGCATTGGACACAGAACTCATGCCACAGTCTTAGACCACTCCTAACTTTGCCTTGCCACCCACATTGCAAACATTACAAGAACAAAGCCTCTATTACTGTAAAGCTTTAAGCCATGACAGTTTTAAAGAAAGTCACAGTGTATTCTGCCTAGGAGAGGGATCTCTTAACTCTTCAGTGAGAGCTTGGTTTTAGAAGAGACAAAGAGACATCTGGATGCAGGTTTTCCTCACAGTGGCACAGCTCTGGACCTGATAACCACAGGCACAGTACATTGTCTCACCAGTGGCTTTAGCCTCTTGTGACATTTTTGCCATTTGCATGACACGCCTAATGGTTCTGAATGTATCACATAGAACAATTCATCTTCAACAGTAAATGGGTCTTAAAAATCTTGTTGACAATCTTACCACCAAACCCATATGTACTTTAAAATATTTTAAAAAGAAAAAAAAAGGGGGGGAGCACAAGAAGGAAATAAAATGCTAAAAGAGACCTTCCAAATGTGATCACACTGACAGGATGGCACTGGAATCTGAGTCTGTTCTAAGCTTACATTGTTTAAAAACAGCAGGGGACCGAAATGATGATGGCATCATACTGGCTGAAGGGAGGAACCTGAATTGAACTCTCAAGCCAAATTCTAATCTCCAATTTCAATTTCTCTATTCTTCATTAAGAAAATATTATGGACACTGATGGGACTCCAGCATGAATATGGCTATGTGAACATAGTATGAGGATCAAAATCTGCTGTATGGGCACCACACATGGAAACACTATCCACAATTTTTCTCACCAGACGTCAAACATCTTGAAAGCACAAGCAAAGGAAAGCAACATTCATAAAATCAAAACCACAAATAATTAAATATTTAGTTTTCTAATCAAGTCAAGTTGTGTGTAAGCCCTTAAACAGTATTTACAAGCGTTTGATTTGTTTTCTTCATTGACTATGTAAGAGTACTCTTGGGCTCACAAATCAGAACTTCTTGTTTCATTTGTTTTAACATGCTTGCCATGTCAGGTGGTTTTTCGTTATTTCTTGCTGTTCCTTTAGAATCTTGTAAACCAGGTCGATTTATTGAAGCGTCAGCTTTTATAAATATTCCTATCCAGCCAAGTCTCTGACTTAACACATGCTATAATTGCAGCAAAGTCATTTATGGAAAGTAACTAAGAGTCAGATAAGCCCTTCTCACTCACATTGAGAAATATCCTACTCCTCCAGTAAACATTTTTATTTCAGTTAATTTACTTTTGGAATTCACTCTGGAAAAATGTGTCAGTAGTTGCAGAATCTGTCCCAAATCTCACTGTTTGTTTCTGTTTGGGTGTTGTGTGTTGGGTTTTTGTTTGTTTGTTTGTTTGTTTTTCCCTCCAACTAAGTCTCAATCTTTAGTATGGGCATTAAAAATCTCTGGGGCTGAAAATTTTCTGTTGTGTTACTGAATCATCTGCTTAGCCAAAATGAGGGTGGTCAGTCAGGAGGTCACAGAAGCAACAGTAAATATGGCCATTTTTCAGATGGAAAGTAAAAATTATTTTTAAAAAGGCAAAACATCGAAAAGGCCACATCTTCCTAGGATTAGAGATAGCCTCTAATTAATTACATAATAATTATTTGGTAGTCTGTCAAAAAAAAAAAAAAAAAAGGTCAGTAGTCTTCTATTTGGCAAGAGCTGCAGGAAAAATGACATCTGAAAATAAACCAGGCAATTCCAAACAGCAGCAAGAAACGAGAAGTAGAAGCAGACATTACAAAAGAAAAGAAAAACCAAGTCCATAAATTAGCAAGTTTAAGCAACGTTTGAGTGCCTTCTACTGTAGCAGCACAGCTATTTGATACATGCAGATTCAGTGTGGAACAACTTGCCCAGCGTAGGAAAGTACTGAACTCTGTGCCTATTCTGGAACAAGAGATTTGTTTTAAAGATACCCTGGTTTAGCCAAGATAAAGATCAAGTAGCATTTCATTTGAGTCAGTCCGCAATAGAATACACATTGCCCTGTTTGACTCTCCTGTACCTGGACCGTAGATGGGTTACTTTCTTCTCTTCTCACTTTCCCCATCTCTGCCTGTAAATATTTGTGTTTGGAAGGATATATGAAGTGATTTGCTTGCACAGAAATGCACAAATTTCCCAACTGCCTATATAGCTTGGGAATACACTAATTTTTGCTTTATTCGCATTGTTGTTATTGACACTTTGAAACTGAAAAGGACCAAAAATAAATCAGCTATCTATACAAAATACCTGGGCAAACATGGATTTTGTTTAAAATCAGGGGCTTGCCTAAGATATGACTGAATTTCAAGTCAAACCAAGCTACTAAACCAAACCTTTGTTTCTTCTTGCCACCAAACTCCCACAAATAACCATCTAAAGAAACTGGTAATTGCCCTATATTTTGGCTTGTAATGGAAATCTACATAACATTCCAAGCACTTGGGAATGATTAACATTTATTCTCTTTCTTTTCTGCCAAATATCAATATAATTTAAATCTGATTGAAACTTATTACAAAGAATTCTTTTAAAAAATTACAAAACGGGAAGAAAAATAACCCAACTCCCAGAAGTAAACAAGAAAACCAAATCAAGCTAAGAGGAGAGGGGAAAAAAAAGGTAGCATGTTCAGAATCCATGCTAGTTGTTACATACAAGATAAACAGGAGTATTTCAAATATAGCAAATTAAATTGCTGCAAATATAGCAAATTAAATTGCTGCCTAAACATTAGCAATATTTTGTACTGCACAAACTCAAATTTTTTTTTGTGAAGAAAACATCTTGCTTTTTCCCATTTGGAAGGTGAATGTACAGGAGCTAGCAGCTGCAGAAGTGTGTCTCAAAGGATGAAACATGTGAACCCTCTACACTATCTTGGGAAATACATAATGTGTAGATAGATAGAGATAAATATACACACAAACATCAAGACAACCATCTGCATCTTTGGTGGAGTTTGAAAAGGACTTTGCACACACACTGAGGAAGCACAACAAATGCCTTAAAAAATTCTGACACCTCAAAGAACACAAATTATTTTGTTAGGAGGACAGTGTCTCTTAAGGGAAGTGCAACATTTACTGCAAATCAGGAAAGGAATGTTTGAGACACTCTTAATAAATATGCTTTTGCTAAATATTGAACTGTTGAGAAAGCTATAAATATATTACTGCAGATCAACTGATAGGCAGAGTGCAGAAGAGAAATTCAAAGGTGTCTAATGAATGGTTCTACCACTTTATCAACACAATTTGATTTTCCTTTATTTTACATAGATTACAATCAAGCCATGAAATCTGTAAAGTGGTTCTGGGGTCTACAGCAACCTTGAAAAACTAAAGCAAAACATGGATATGTAACATCATCATTAAATTAAATTGAAGTTTAAAATTTTTTTTTATATCTATTCCCACATCACTTTGTCTTACTTTCCTAGCTTCTGTTTTGAGAGGATGATTGGTTAATTTCTGAGAGGAGTGGTTCTTTAAGTACAAGGAACAGCTGGAAAGACAGATGTCATCTATGTTACCATTTTGTTGCTAAAGAAAAATAAAACAAGATGGTAATTCCCACTGAAGAGAAATTTTAAAGTTAATTCCAGCTGTGACCATGTGATCAACATCTACTTTGTTCAGCCCTTCAGCCATGCACATCTGGTAAAAACATTTCAGAGGTGTGGGGAGAAAGAGGGCAGTTTGTGTGAAGACTATGACTTCTTTTTAGCATGTATAATAGTTTATTTTTCTGATGGAATTTTTTAGAAAGACTTGTGGTCAGATAATAGGAAGAACACTGAAAATAGGAACGAGCACAGAGGATAGGCCCAAATAGGAATGACATGACAGCAACCATAGAAGTCAAGCTATAGTGGACTCATTTAAAATTATTAGAAGTTTCAGTACAGTGTTAGTATTAAAAATAGCCTGTATAGATTCCTTTGAAGATCCTTATGTTACTCTGAGACAAAGCAACAGGAAGTAGACAGAAGATCATTTGATATCCAGATAGAAATGTTCTTATAATGTGTCACCTAAATAGCAAATTTTACTGACAAATTTAATACAGTTTAGAGTTGTTAAGACTATTAACTACACATGAATGAAAGGATCTACAGAACAAGGTCAGGTTTTGCAGTTTACTATCTAAAGCCACCTACATCATATGCGGCTCAATATTAAGCCTTTCTTACAATCACGTGAAACAAATCAACTCCCCCTGACTTCTACTCACAAATGCGTTTGGATTTTTGCTTATTAGTGAAAAACTGTTTCAAAGTACAACTTTCTTCTAGTAGAAAATAAGGATTTCTAGAAAGTTCTGTTAGTGGGTGAGAACATAAAGAATACACTTTTCACAGACCAGGAGGCATGAAGTTAAAGTGCATGAATAGAGAAAAACTATTCTGTGTTGATAAATGCCTTCTAAAGACTGTATTCTCAAAGAACTGAGGTGCTATCACTTGTACAAAGTCTGTGCAGTTCTCTCTTCAGAAGTTCTCTACCCAATATATCAAAACAAGAGACCTTTTAAAGAGCTGGATCTACGACCCATATTTGTGCTGCGGCTCATTGTTTTAAAAGTTATCAATGGCAAAAAAACTCAAACACCTGGAGCTGGGAAGTCACTATAATAGAATATGCAGGCTCAAGCTACTTTGCCACAGTTAATTTTTACATCTGCCTATTATTGCAGAAACCCATACAATTCTCTAGCTGCTGATAGGGTGGTAAAGCTCAGCAAAGCCTATCTGTGTTTTAAGTACTGCAATGTAGTGCAATTATTTGAAAATAAACAACCTGTTCTGACAATTAAATATTATTTAGGTTACATTTTTTATATACCACACAACCGGACTTCAGAGCTGCTTCTGTGAAAACTGACATTTGTATAACAAACAGCAAACAGATCACACAAAGCTAGACTTTAAGAGGACTATAATCTCTGTCCTACCTAGAAGGTATATAGGAATTACTCTTTGTCTACATAACAGCATTCAGTGACAGTAGATAGTTATTGCTCCTTTTCATTCTTTACAGGATGACACAGAAGCACAGAAGAAGGATTTAAAACATTAGCAGAAGTTCTATTAGGGAGCCACTTCTGAATTATGTATAATTGTAGAGACTCAAACAATTGACTTTGCTTTGGTAAAATACCAAACAGCATGATGTTAAAGGTGATTCTCAGTATTACAAAACTGTTCCTACTGCCAGCCACATCCCACTGTTCTGCCTCCAACTGTGTGAATTACTGATTTTTCCATCAGTTGCTGGTCAACAAGAAGTAAGTTACTTCTGTTTTCTTGGCAAAATACAATAAAACCCCCTACCAAAAAATAAACAATAACAAAAACAAACAAACAAAACCCAAAACAACACCACCACCACCACCCCCAACACCAAACCCAATCAACCGAAAACCAAAACAAACCTCGAAGATACAAAATCACTAACTCACAGACTTTATGTTAAAGAAGATGTTTAGTACTTATAAAAAAATATTTTTGGGGGTGTGTGTTGTTATTCCATAACTACTGTTTTCAAATTTGAATGTGGCATTAATTAATTTAGACTCTGCAGAACTTAACAAAAATTTTCAGTTGCCCTTTGGGATTTTTCTTTTTGGTTCAACCTCCTCTAAAGTTTTGCATGACATCTCAATATTGAACTAGAGCTGAATAATCAAATATTTAGTCCACTGAAGTCAGCTGTTGTGAATGAAGTATTCCTCCGAACAATTTCACACAGCTCTGTCGATAACATACATCAGGAGCCCTGATGCTCAAATTTTGCACTGTTAAGATTACATTTCAGTGATCGATTCCCGTTTTGCAAATTACCACTCTTACTTGCCCAAGGTACTGTTTAGCAACCAGGCTGTAGGTGCCATTTGTCAGACTAGGAACGTCGTTCTTCTCAATGGGAACTGCATCTGCTATTTTAATTCATGTCTTCTAGGGTTTACGTCTATGCTACATGCAAGCCCAGGAAATATGTCATAAAAGCACCATCTCTTTCAACCAAAGGGTACAGTGAGGCCAGAAAACTGCCGAAGTACATGGACCATCTCTTCCAACCAAAGGGTACAGTGAGGCCAGAAAACTGCTGAAGTACATGGAATGACCAAGATGACAACTGTACACAAAACACATAGTTAATGGCAGTAGCAATTGCCTCAAAGTCTTGTAAAACAAGATTACAGTCAGGAGCACGACTTTGATTTACCATATACAAGACTACCAGTGGTAAATGATACTTTTAGAATTAAAACAACATCTGTGTTCTAAAATGTCAACACATTTCAGAGATGAGGTGGGTTAAGCAAAGAGAACTGAGGTTAGCAGAAATTAAATGGTTCAGACTCAACCTGCCCTGAAGGAGAAAGAACATATGTGCTACATTTGGATTTTCAGAAAACTAGCATTCAAACATGGACATGACTGTGTACTTACAAATAATGCCATTACTAGATATGTAAAACAGAAGCTGCATCTGCTTTTAGAAATTTGCACATCAAAGTTACACTGTATTGGAACCTACAATACCAGCACAGGTCAGCAAACAGCAACATCAGAGGTAGAACAGATCAGTCAGATAAACAAAGCACACGTTAGGCCCTGTGTCCAGGAGCAGCACTCTCATGGGCTACAGTACCATGTGACAATTCTTTGCTAAAGTGCTTTCATGCAGATGTTCACACAGCTGGAATGTTTGGGGTTTCTTGTATTTTGCTCTGCCCTCTAGAGCTTTGCACAGCGTCTCAATACTGTGTGTCAGATTTTTCTCTCATTTTTATTCATTCCAGACTGCACTGAGACACAAGACAGAAATGCAATCAGGAGATTTTGTTCTTCCATTAGAATTAGAAAACTTTGAAAAACTTTACATCTTAAGACAGGCTGTGAGAAAAAGGAATGAAACATTTGTCTCCTTCTGTAGTGGAAGATTTGGGATGGAAACTTAAGAAACTCTTCACATGCATGTATAATTTTTACACAATAGAGTCAATTACATCAGAAAGACAGAATTTAACTACCTTTCCCAAATCCTCAATTCAACTCTCAATCCTGTGGTGCAATTCCATTTAGAGTGGGGTTACCTATCAAACAAAGGTAGTACCTACATCCAAGGAAATGTAATGCCAAAACTCATGCTGTCAATAAGAACAACTCACATATTGACATCAATGACATGTCTGTGATAGTTCAGCATCATCAGTGATGTTCTTACAGGCTTTTATATTCAGCACAATACCCTCAGCTCACATAAGCAGCATCAGTCATTAAAAGCCAATTTCCAGCCTGTCTCTGGTTTGCCTTCTATGTATTGTGCAGAAAAGTGGTGGAACTTGTCTTTTCAGGTTTATGGAGAACCAGAGGAAACCTGAGGTCTTGATTTCCATTAGTAGCCACCAGCAAAAGCTGGTCTAGGATATTTTGAAGGATATCAGACTGCTTTAAACAACCACTGACAAACAAAGACCGTGGGTGGAATTCCACCAATTACCAAATATGATTCTGTATGCGTCCAGCAAAATATCAGTGAAAACTGGACAGATATGGTTCCATTTGTGCCACTCTCTGCATCAATAGCACTTTGCTGAAAGCAGGGATAGAATTAGATGCAAGAAAATGGAACTATTATCATCAACATGCAAACACGATTTTTCTGAAGAGATGGCACAGAGCATGCCATGGAATGCACTGGCAAAAAAATCACAATTATTATGCATCTCTCCATCTCTTGTCTCCTTTTCCCTCTATCACTGAGTGGATATAACTGTTCAGATATTGCTTTACAGTTAAGGAATTTAAACTCAGCAAACTCACAAAGTCAGCTCATTTCAGTATGTCCATCAATGCTGATGCAACGAGATCATTGCTAACATGTGTGGGAAAGGGTCACAAGAATCCTGTCAGCTAATGCATCCAGAACCAACTGTAGAAGTAAGACTTAAAATCTACTCAAACATGTGTATCTATGTAAAGAGCTGCATGCCAACTTCTATAGTTGTTAATTGCTAATACTTTTTAGGGAATTCATTGGGACAGCATAGAAACCAAAAGTATGGAAGGAAATTGCATAAATAGAAATTTTTCCTGACTTCATGTATTTAAGATTACTGTTATTTAACATCTTACAAAGGAGCCTGGGGCACAAAGACCTATGAGGAGAGGCTGAGGGAGCTGGGGTTGTTCAGCCTGGAAAAGAGGAGGCTCAAGGATGACCTCATTGCATTTCTCTACAACTACCTGAAAGGAGGTTGTAGCCAGGTGAGGGGTCAGTCTCTTCTCCCAGGCAACCAGCAACAGAACAAGTGGACAGAGTCTCAAGTTGTGCCAGGGGAAGTATAGGCTGGATATTAGGAGGAAGTTCTTCACAGAGAGATTGATTGGCATTGGAATGAGCTGCCCAGGGAGGTGGTAGAGTCACCGTCCCTGAAGGTGTTCAAGAAAAGACTGGATGGGGCACTTAGTGCCAAGGTCTACTTGATTGGATAGGGCTAGGTGATAGGTTGGACTGGATGATCTTGGAGGTCTCTTCCAACCTGGCTGATTCCATGATTCCCATGAAGGACATACCTGACTGTACAACTGCCTGGGTAAATAATTAAAAAAATACATCTGACAGAAGAAAAGGCTTATGGAAATCAAACAAGGGTGTATCATAAGTTTCTATTAATTGCAAACAGGATTCTCCTCTTATTCACAGCCAGACTTTCATTTTCATTCTTGGATTTCTCAATGAACGTGCTGTTATCACAATGTTTAAACATCCCATACAAGTTATCTTGATTCATAGTACAGAGACATCTTTCCGCTTCGCACACTTCCATACTGTGTTGGATAATTTAGAGGATTTTGGCATGTTTTCTGGTAGGTATTAATCCCTGCAAGACAACATCTTCCACAGAAGCAACCTCAGTCCAGATCCCAGGATAAATCAGGTCAACACCACCTGCACAAATTTGGCATCTTGAGGAGGCAGGAGAACTGAGTAGTGCATCTACCCATATTCTTTCTCATTTCTATCAGTAGTTAATGTATAAACTATGCTGTAACTAAATGATCTGCAGACAGAAAATTTGAGTATGCTTTGGAAAATCTTGATGCAGGAGAAGTAAAAGATTTTTCAGTAAGAAAAATAAAATTAAAGACAAAGCTGACCTTGGTACGCGTTTGCTCATATCTACATTTAAAAACTGGCTGATCATAAGAATAAAAAGATACTATACTGTTTCCTACAGTGCACACAGGTACTGCATCAGGCCCAACACTCAAGAAAGATCACAAAGTAATTCATCATCACTAGCAGGACAAGTTCCATACACAATTTCATTATATGTAAAGGAGAAAACATACGGAAACAATACAATGGAAAATATTAGAAGTAGAGAGAAAATAATTAAAAACCCTTAAAAGAAAAAAACACTTTGAGCACAAAATGACTCCATTAACTGTACTGCGCTTTTGAATCACACCAAATGCTGGCACTGTGCCTCCCCGAGTGAGGCACTTTGCCAGGACATTGCCATGGGCAGCCAGTAATCACCCACACACAATGGGCAACAGAGATTAAACCCAAATATTTGAAGGTTTGCTTTAAAAATATTTTAACAATATTTAAGAAATAAAGCAGTATTTTATTCTTTCATATTGAAACCATTAAGCAAATTTCTTCAACATTAAACAATTCTTTATTTCCACGAGCCACTGCTCCAACTATTTTCTTTCCCAGGTGCCCTGTCATAGTGAGCATGCACACTTGTGTGAGGCAAGTAAGTCTAGAGAATTCGTTTAAGTCACTCAAGTCCTGTGCCAGGTGTTTGTGAGGATTAACCTTGCAAGGACTTAAACAGATTGAGGGTTTCTACAAATTGTTTTCAAATCCAGTTCTCAGACTGGATGATAACTGATATTACTGGATAGAGTTAAAGAATAGCCTCTCTCATGTATTCTTTTTTTTGACTGTTATAGCACTCTTGTTTCCTGTTTCATGCTGGAGCCAAGGCGTTAAGATATGTGGCAGTTTTTATGATGTAGCAATACAGAAAGACTACTTTTCTTAAGGAAAGCAGGCAGAGGTTGTATTTTGCTATAATTACTATGAATGATTTGGTTTTAGTGAAAAAGGCTTGATTCATTCTTTGCTATCAGTAATTGATAGGGTCATAGAAAATGTGATACAAGACAGAGATTTGGGAAATTTTGTTTTAATACTGTGGTTGAAAAGTCTTCTGTCTAACAGTACACGTTCCCTCTGGATTAAGTAACCTTTGCAAGTTTTCCACAAACTGATTCTGCTGAATAGAAATTGATTAATGAGCTCAGACACTGAAATTGTCACTAGAAAATAGCCATTGAGATTCTAGTCAGCAATCACCAGCCTCAGGGTCAAGGAAGACCATGGACCAACTTAGCTGAAAAGAGAGCAGCCTTCATTTGTCTTCTCACTAACTTCATTGTAACTGCGCCTGGTGGCGTTGGGTGCACCCAGGAGCATGCCACCACTTTTTTTATAAACCCATGTACTGAGGGCTTCTTAAACAAGCTATAAAAAATTCCTTCAAGGTTATAATTTAATTTGTCTGGATCTCCACTGCCTCAAGGCTTGTAAAGTTATTTACACCTGGTCAAAATCAGAGAAAAGTTGGAATTGAACGCAGTCTGTAACTCCAAGCATTAGAGACATCATTTATGACACTACCTCTAAAGACTCATACTAACATTGTTTTCAGTTTCTTTTGAAAATACATGCTGTAGTAGCACCAAGCTTACTTAAGGTGACACACTTCACACTGCTTCATACTATGACAGCTAACATAATTAGTCATGTTTAAGCCCTTCATAAATACAAGACTCCAAAGTGCTTTTTGTGGACGATATTCAACACTAACATACACCCTTCCCAAGTCTGTATCAGCATGACTGCAGTCAAATCTATCTTCCAGTCCGTTTGGAGATGTGTCTTGTTCAACAGATATGAAAGGACACAAAGAAGGGGGGAATCAACTCTCTTGCTGCTATGGCCACCATATTTGATGATGTGAAATAAAAAGGATATAATAAAAACAGGAACAAGGAAGGAGAAAACAAAGCTGTAGAGAGGGTAACCTGTCGGCATACATAGAAAGCACATAACATTGAAAGGCTGGACTTTTGAAAAACATACTCTTTTTGCCCAGATATGGTCAAAAAATTTTGATCATCATACAGGAGGAAAGAATTTTCTCCAGGGTGGAATGTATCAAGAGTACTTTCCTACTAGATTATTACTCTACTGCTAGGAAGACCTGTAGCTACTCGTGAGATCAGCAGCATCCTATCACAATTGAAAACATTATCTTCACCAGGGAAGTTTGAATTGCCAGTCCTTGAGCTCTTCCATTTTCACATAAACTGGACATTGAAAAGGAATTTAAAATTCCAACTTGAAACACTTCACTTTGTCCTATTTATCAGGGATTTGCTTATTGACTTAAAAAATAAAATTGGAGATCAAAACATCTATACTTCATTTCTGCCCTCATATTGCCAATTATTTTCCTGAAATGTAATATATTCTCATTTATAATATCCTGAATTTATAGATTTTAGAGAGATTATCTTGTAATTTCTTTTCTTTATTATTTTTCATCCAAAAGTTGTCATTACTTCATTTTTAATTTTCATATCTTGAATTAGTTGATGATTTTTATAAATCAAACAACTAACTACAGACAGAATTATCATTCACACACACCACAGAGAAAACCTAAATTCCACTACAGTGTCACTCATTTTAAATTTAGTTTCATTTCGAAGATGTTGATGTTCATTAGAATTCTAAAGAATAGGTTACTGGTAGTTCTAGTAGTAACTCTAGATATCATAAACTATGTGAAAGTTGTACCACATCATCATATTTTAACTGATTCTGGTTTTCTAGTAGCTATTCCACCAGTAAGGCAAGATCTTTTATCTCTGAAGTTCACCTATTTATTTTTTTCTTGTGAAATCTTAACACATCTATTCTTTTCCTGCCCTTTATAAATACGATTAGTCAACAGTTCTATAGTTTTAAACATCAAAAAGATGAGTCCTGTGTTTTGTTTGTTTGTTTGTTTTTTTAAATTCAGATTTTCTGCTCTCATTCCCTGCTTCCTTGGTGATTTCCTTCTTCCCACTACATGCTTCTTTCTTGGGCAGATGCAGTCTCCAGGGTACAAAGTGCAGTAAGCCATTTAACTGCTCCACTTTTCTGTTTCTCACTAGCAAGATGGATATTGGTGCAAAAATCCCATGCACTAAGTTTGGTGACATGGTTCTGAAAACCCTATGCCCATGGGCAGCATGAGACCTGAGCTACTAATTTCTCTCTTCCCATGTGAATATCTGTACTTCTTGAGTATGTTGCACTCACTGTTCTATAACTGCCACGTTTGCACTTCTAGGTCAAACTGCACTGCAA
Source organism: Eubucco bourcierii (assembly GCA_013396675.1). Lineage (NCBI taxonomy): Eukaryota > Metazoa > Chordata > Aves > Piciformes > Ramphastidae > Eubucco > Eubucco bourcierii. The sequence goes on from VWZE01005167.1 coordinate 224,604, forward strand.
AGCAGGTTGACTTAAAACAATACCAATAAGTTATACCAAAAATCTCATGTGCTACAAATTGTACTCTGCACATGCTAACATTTTTTTTGGTGTTTTTTTCTAGCTAGCCACATTAAAAGCAGCCAATTAACTAAAAAAAAAAAAAAAAAAAAAAAAAAGGGCACTCCAGACACTAAATTGCTAAGTATTAATGAAGTATGTGAAATTGTACATAATTTAGTCCAATGCATATCCCTATTTCCTTTTTTTCCAATGCACTCTTTGCAACAATAATTGAGATGTTAAAAAAAAAAATAAATTAACAGTATCTTGCATCTGAGAGAAGCAGCACTGACAGACATACAAGTTTTGCTGCCTAGAAATGGTATTTCCAGTTATAATGATAGCCAGACAAAAAGCATAGAGGCCTGAGTAGCTTCTTTGGGATTATTTTCATTAGTTGTCATAAGGTCCCTAGGTACTTGTACAATCAGTAACACTTCACAGAACCTTCACTTCTAACAAATAATTAGCTAAAATTGAACCAGAGATTTCTTACATGCATGTCATAGGTTTGATATGAATAATGAGCGAAAAGGTTAACAGCAGGTCATAGACAGTTCCCTATCTTTCAGCTTATTTATTCAGTGAAATGAGAAATTGATCACATTATTTCTTATAGAAGAACCTGATTCATTACAATCAGCTCTCAATTGGCAGTTTTTGCTTTAGGCAATTTCAGAACATTACTTATGCTTAAACAGTTACCGGTAAAGTCATTTTACAACTTGTAATCACCTCTCTGACCCCTTCATGACCATAGTCTCAAAAGCTGAAGCATACGTGAAAATTGATAAAAGCATACATAGTAATGGAAAATCAACAGTTAAGCGAGAGAAGCTGAACAAACAAATCCACACAATTGAAGTATGGATGACCACATGCAGATGTACTAGAAAATACTGGGAACATATTACAGTTTGCATATCATAAATGCACACTGAACCACCTCTAATTTGGCAAAAAAATATCTACTTGAGGGAGGATGAATTTGATACTGTATGCAGCATTAGCCAGTGGAGGGCAAGAAAAAGAAAAGGCAATGGAGATAACTACAGGTAAGGATCTGGAGTTGATGATACTGTGTGGGCTAGAAGGACACAAAAGGCTAGTTATTTCTTTTCCCTAAGAGTAGCAGTGGTCACTACTCCCATTTCTGCTGCACCAAACTCACTTATCACCATAAACCAAGCTCTTTTTATTCTGTTTACCCTCACCCCTTTTTTACTGCTTCAACTTTGTCAGCATATTGGGTTTACAATTTGTTATCTGCTAGGACATAAAGTGTTTCAAAGAACCAGGCACTTTGCAATTATTCTAAAAGCCAGTCACTTTTTACTCTAGCTAGCACAAAGAATACATGGATCTAGACAAAATAGCACACACATACATTCCTGGCCTCAGAACCTCACAAGTGATCCTGCTTCTGTGCAACAGAAGACTAAAGAGAAGGGAATACATTCCTGATAGAAAAATATGCTCAGTTCTTGTCATAATTCACTGAACCTTTGTGAATTCTTTCCATCCTGCTCCTAACTTAGACTCAATAGTTTTGATGATTGGGCAATGCACTAAGACCTGAGTTCCTTTTTTCTCCTGTTGGAAATTCTGTGGTTTGTAAAGTCAAGTTTTCTATTGTGAAATCGAAGAAAACTTGTTTTTAAATATGATGCAACCATCCCATTTTTCTGAGATACTCCTACATGAACAAGAGCTATCAAAATTCAGCAATAACTTACTAAGCCTGGCATAGGAACAGCCTTGAAAAACATCACTGACATACAAAGCACATTCACCACTGTGACAATCTCCTTTATCTTTGTGAATTATGGCATCTCACCAGAATTCAGAAACTGTACATGGGCTGAATCTCCGTATTGTCAGAAATACACATAAGTAGGAGCTAACTTTATCTTGCAGAAGTCCTTATCTGATACAAATTACAGTATGTTGCCTCACGGCTCTATTACAGCATTCAGAATCATTTTATTCTTTCAGAGCTTTTGTTGGTGCAGTTCATATGACACTCAGGAGGCCTTTTTCAGGAATAAGAGGTAATTCCTGTCACAGGTAGTTTATTATCCTTGCCCTCATATTTGCAAGTTACAGTAGTGACTAGAAATATTTCACCTGTGTGTACCTTTCATGATCAAAGTTCAGTCCTGAGGAAATTCAAATAATTAATAACTTTGCAATGTTACTCATTCAGATGTTAAAAGCTAAACAACACCTAAGAAGTCAACACAAAGACCACGAATTAGCCTTGTGAAAAACAAAAGCATTTTTCCTCTTTAGAACCATAATCTCTAATCAATAAGTTGTCTCGGGTCCAAAAGTGAATAAATAATTACAACAAAATATGGATGTCAGCAAGAATACAGCTAAAGTATCTTTTGTCTAATGACAGAACTAGAATCTGCTTGTATTTTCGAGCAAATAAGTGTTTGCAAAAGGTTGCAATATTTTGTGGAGTCAAGAGTTCCGTATTTATTTATTGCTTCCAAGAGGGACTCTCTTATCGGGGAGATTAAATTATGGAGGGGAAAATTGAGCATTCTACTTTACAGTTAAATCTAAAATTAAGTGCTGGTACTGCTCTGGCAGGGGGGTTGGACTCGATGATCTCTTTGGGTCCCTTCCAACCCCTGACATCCTGTGATCCTGTGATAAGCCTATTTTGTGCAAGTATTTCAAAGGATTTCTGCCTGAACACAGAGCAAACTCACATTTTTTGAGCTTTGAAGATCACACAAAACAGAACTGTAATTTTTTGTCAGGCTAAATGTAGAGACACTTGTCCCATGATAAATTGTGCATTCAGCTACAAACATTAGAGGCCTAAGAAATAGTTACCATCCTATTTCTGAAGCAACAGTATTATACCCTTTCTTCAAAGGTTCCTAAATCCCTGTAATAAATTGAAGATATTTCATTTTAGACACTAGCAGATTCCATAATAAGTTAAGCCTCTTTACAGTTGACTTTAATAAAGCTCAGCTTTCTAAATATACAGAGACTATAAAACATGCAGGTTGCAGCAATAATATGTTTAGTAGCCTTGCTTGATAAAGTGGAAATGTTTCCATGTTTCAAATTACAAGCAATTTGAAGTAGGAAGTAAGCAAACTAGCTCTTGTGTTATGAAGCTTGACATTGTTAAGCCTTAAGAGAACACATACTTCAAAGTCATGCGGACTGAAATATGCCCTCTAAGCTCAGCAAGAGGAGTAATGATGTACCGCACAAAAATCATCACAAGCTTCTGTTTTACTGAGAAGCTGCCTAGCAGTAAACTCTAAAATTTTACTGCTGGTCCCATTTTTAAAAATCAATTCATTATTAATTCTCATGAAAAGATCAGTGCATATGAAAAACATAAGAAAGCTTCCATTTGGATATCAACTAAGCAAAGTAAGCACTGCAAACAATAAAGAGCAAAAACTATGCCAGTATTTTAAATTAACTGATAGAGTCAGAAATGCCACTTGACAATAAATCACCCTTGGATTTCAGACCGCTGATTTTTGATTGCAAGTTGCATTTAATGCACCTTCTTATTTTTCTTTTGCTCCTTTAGTACTCATTTAGATGAAACTCATTGGCTGATGTTAGACATTATCATACAGCACATTGAATACCATACATAAAATGTTGTTAGGGCCATATAAAAACAAAGTCTCACCACTGAATTGAGAGTTACTGTTTCTATCCATATTCTGTTATCACTAAGTAACAGTTAAAAAAAAAAAAAGGGGCGGGGCAGGTGGAAGTGTTCATTGAAGAGCTCCTCACATGTCTCAGAAAAGAGTATCTCCTCCACAGCTCTTTTATTCTCAGTATATGCAGTATGTCTTTGAGCACAAAGGTGCTCCCAGCAGTCAGCAAAAGCTGACAGATCTTACATTGGGCATATCTTTCTGAAAGATCATTAAGTAATATACATGGATGGTACTTTAAGCTAACCGAATGAGATATTCCAAATTGACTAATTTAATGGTAAATCCTAAATCATGGTGGGGCTTTTAAACATTCTTGTCGGTATGCCTGAACACAACAAATGCCAGTACATTTTAAAGGCCCTGACACGTAATCAGCATTGCTTATGTAATCCACCTTGAGATGCTACTTGAAAGACTGTTAGCGATGGTTTATTGTCAGTAAGAGAAATTAATGCATATAAAAAAATATTTTTCTATCATCTTCTGACAATCCTGAGTCCTAAAGCTGACAAGTACAAAGAGTCATAGACATGCCCTTCCGTGATTCAAAGATGTTTGCTTAGCAGCTGTGGATGCATCACAGAGAATCATGTGAGGTAACCTGCTCTGTCAAGGAGGTCAGATTAGCTTCTTTACTGCTCTGGGTTGTTAAATAAGACAGCAGGATGACTCCAAGAATTCTGCACTACATGATAATTCATAATGTTGGCCTTCTTTTGGATGTATAGAAGTTTATGGCGGTCTTCTCAAATGGACTTTCATAAGATGAGTTTAAAAGACAAAGAAACAAAGACTTGCCAAGTGAGTTCAAACAAAGCTGCTGGTAGAACCAGACATATAGCACAGGATTTTGAGTTCCCACACCTTTGCTTATATGTGCTAGGAGACAAACAATTTTCAAACAATTTCAAACAATTAGAAAGAAAGAGTAGCAGCAATATCAGCCTTTGTTTGGTTTTTTTTGTGTTACTAGATGTCTCTGGACACTATCTCTTCAACTATACATGATGTATGCAATGGGTCCTTTTTTTTTTTTTTTTTTTTTTTTAGAAAAAAGAAAAATTAGTCAATTCAGCAGAAACAGTGCTTGTGGATTTCTGTGGGCTCATATAATCACAAAAGGAATTGACTAGTTTGATCTAGATCATATGAAGGTGATGATTATGTCCATTGTGCCAATTCTGATTTAATAGGTAACTTCAATTTACTATAAAATAACATCCAGTTTTAAGAGTCTGGAGGATTTGTTTGTGTCTTTTGCATTTTTATGAGGGTTTTTTGGGGGGGAGTGAGGTTTTCTGTGAGTTGCTTTTTTTTTTTGGTGTTTTGGTTTGGGTTTTTTTCTAAGTCATGTGCATTGAGAATCAGAATGCTTTGTCAGGTAATGCTTTCAGTTGATGCTTTTGGAGACTTGAATGCATGTAGCTCCTGACAATGATTATATGCATGTGTTCCATATAATTCCAAAAGCACACCCATTATGAAAGATTAGTACAGTTGTGCTTATGATGTATTTAGGTCGTCTGTTACCGAATATTTCTACTGTCAGTATAACAAAAGTGTGATGATCACAGTTAAAGCTTAACAAAGAAAATGCTGTCAGGCAATTAGTAAGCTGAAGTCAGCAGTACTAAAGTGGAATATATCATGTTTGGAAAAGCACAGTGGCTTGCTTGTGACAAATGTTGAAATGGGTCCTCATATACAGAACATACACCAACCTTGGGAAAAAAGTTTACCACAGAGTTAAAACAATTCAGCTTTAACTTGGTCTTAGATTTCTTACTTTACAAAACTGTCTCAGCTGCTGAGCATCGTGGAAGGCGAAGCGAATATTCATTCATTATAGCAGATTTCCCTTCTCATGAAAATGGTCACAACAGCACACCATAGGAAAAGACTGTGCTACACACAATATAACTGCTTAAGAAAAAGGAGAGTCTAGTAAATGAGTCATCTGAGAAAAAAAAAAAAAAAGAGATTTGGGGAAAAATTCAAGTGAATCTTATTCCAGAAAGACTATTACACATAAAAGAAGTTATTTGGCAAAGATTGGTAATACTGGGCTCTCCATTCCATTGGAGGAAATAGAAAAGTAGAAATGCAGTTAATTCCTGAGCAGCATGAGATCCTTCCAAAGGCTTCTAAGCCTTCCCAGTAGACAGTTAAGCAATTATAAAAGCTATAACAATATAATGCAGAGAGGAATGACACCTAAATTCAGGTACAGCCTATTCAAGCATGATTTCATCGCAAGATAGTCAATACTGGCTGACTTAGAGTAGGTTGCAGTTTGTTCAAAGATGTTTTACTGGCCCCATTTTATAATTGTCAGGCTTCAATCATCCTTAGTTTAGTTATTGTAGCTTTGAAAATAAACCCTACTATATTGTGCTATAGGAATATAAGCTAAATCATCCCTGAGCACAACGTAAGTATTTAGAAAATCGACAAGATGGAGTTTAGAAAAAGGACTGATGAAATGAAAGAAGCTAAAGCACAAATAAGGGACAGAGGGGAAATTTAAAAAAAAAAATTAAAACACAAACCTATTGCACTTCAGAATTACCTAAATTCTCAGAAATTTAAAGGAGTAACTTAAGGAGCTTTTACAGAATATGGGGAGATATTATTCTACTGAAATTTACAGTAGTGACTATACAACATGACACTGAGAACTCAGGTCTTCCTTTATTACTAAGCCTATGCCTTGAACTGCCCAAAACTAGCTTCTAGATCTGTTAATACAAAAAGAAGTGAATTCAGTAAAGAAATACTTTGCAGGATTGCTAAAAGCAGCAATACCAAATGTTTGGCAAGTTAATAGCTACGGAAGACACAACTGCTTTTATTTATATGAAGGGTACAGATGAAAAACAGTAGTAAAATTTGCTTGGTGGATCAAACTTTCAGTAATTTATTAGAAAGAATGAAAATTGGGGAGGAAGAGAAAAGGAAGTCATAACTTGGCCTGATGCTTTGTTTAGGGGAACCTCCTAGCTGCCTGTATGAATCGATACCTTGGCTTGCAAGTGAGCAATCAGTGACCAATGCGAAGCAGTAAGTCACACAATCACTCTTTAGCTGTTACAGTAAGCCAGGAAGTGTTCTCTGATAATCTTTTGGTACTGTTTAGTGGAATTTGTGCCTGTAATGGAACCCATAAGTTAAAATTCCCTCCACTTCGCATATATTGCAGATAGTTCATAGTTGCACATATGTGGCCTGCAGCTTTTCAAGACTGTATCTTCAGGACAGACAGATATCAGACAGATGATTTGGGAAAGTCCATTGCTGTTATTCCATAGAAAGGGAGAAAGCAATTCTCTCTTACAAAAAAACCAAAACAAACCAAACTTACATCCTCATTAATTGTGGCCTCTCTTATTGCGGCACTGACTTCCTGTCAGACACTGTGTCTATGAAACAATCATTTAATGTCATATTTTCATATTACTGGCCTTCCACATTCTTCATTTACAATCTGCAAGCACCGTGCAGGCAGGTAGAACCAAACTCGCTTTAGGCACTTATGGTTCCGACTTAAAGTCATCTTAGAAGCTATTTAATGGCAATGAACTAGTGCAGAAGAATGTCTATGAACACTTGACATTGAAGTCTAATTCACCATTTATCTTTATTGACATATGTCCTTTGCTTTGACAGTCATGAGTCTCTCCAAAACTTCAATTTTCTTTGAAGTTCTTCTTTTTTGTCTCTCTAATCCCACTGTTCCACTTAGTTCTAATGGAAAATTTATTCTCCCAAAGGAAAAGACATTTCTCAGGTGTCTAGATAAACACCTGAGCATCACTGTGTTCCACCTGTACAGCATAATCGGTGTGCGTGGACACCAACCACTCCAGTGACGTCTTCCAAAATATTAATAACAGACATGCAAAGAGAGGATTTAAGACTTCTCTTAGTCCCAAATTTATTAGTCATCAGTGAAACACCTTAGATATCAGGTGTCTGAAAGTTGAAAGTCAGCTGCAGATGTTTGTGAAGTTCCTGGCACACAGGCTTCACTTTGATTTTTGCATGCATCTATAAATTTCTCAGTCTTTGATCCAGGTTACAGTTTCTTAATCCATTTACTTCCTATTCACCATAATGAGGATCTCTCTTACATTTGCCCTCTTCCAGACACAGTTGGCATAAGCTCCTTCTCCTTCTCTCTCCTTACACAGAACGATGACATTATGTTTCTGTTTAATGCATTTTAATTGCTTTTAATGCCATTTAGCAGTTGAAAAACAAAGGAAGAGAGAAAAAAAATCACTAACCTTCAGATATAAAGCAACCATAAGTGTTGTGCACAGCACATCTCAATAATTCTGTAGGAAACAGAATTATGACATGACTGAGAATACAGTCAGGCACCCAAACAACGACCTTTAAAATTCATTTTGCTTGTGCTTATTTTCCTTATGGTGGCTCTGTTTCAGCTTTTAATTACGTTCAGTGGGATATAAGGATGGCTGTCATGGAACATACATGTCCTGGATTGCCCAGGCATGATCCCATGGTCCCTTCCCTGTGCTGAGGGGGGAAGAAGCAGAGGACAGGGAGAAGACAAAAGGCTTGGAGACACCCACTTTGAGGGTCCAAGACGTGCCCAGACTTGTTCCTCCCAAATAAGGGAAAGCAAGCTCCTGATTTCACCTAATAGGGTCAGGTTTGGCAAAGTGCCATTCTGATTGGTGGATTTGTGTGGCCGAGGCAGCCATTACATTCAGGCAAAACAATAAATAGGTTCTTGCCACATGCTGGTTTTGTTTTTGCTTTTACTTTTGCTTTGCCTGCTCTGCTACCTTATGCTCTGTTTTGCCTGCAACGACTTTCAAGACACCAACAGAATTCCCTTCAAGCTTTGGGTACTGTCTGATAATATTTTGAGTAAATATTTCAAAGCCTCTCTCTAAGAAATTCTGTAAATAGATTCCATTACATCTTTCTGCCTTAGTAGCAGAAAGGAGCCTCTCAAGTGCCCTGGTGGGCAAGAGGTATAATTGAAAGAATTATAATTATAATATTTTATATTAATTTTAATATTATAATAATATAATAATTATAAGAACCTTTTTCCAGTTGTAATGTTTGCATTTGCTAGTTATTTCTTAAAGTGTTCTAGTTTTGCCTGTTCCCTGTGTGTATAAGAATCCAAACTCTGCATTTTGAACATTGTAGATCAGTTTTCTGGTGAGATTTAATGTTAATAAACAATTTTCATAGTTATTAACAATCTTTGCCTGGATATAAAAATTAATATTGATTATTAATTTTGCATCATTCATAACAATGGCCCAGACTTTCTTTGACAATCTGAATTGTTTTCTCAGGGCACCAGCCAACACTGACAATATGCTACATTTTGGGATTAATTATTTTGATAGGCAGGACTACAGTGATGTAAGAAAAACAGTAGCCTCAACATTAGTAATGATAGTACTTTCCTGTCACTCAGACTTGCCTGATGGCCTGAAGAACTTGCATTCTCTGGTAAAGAAAACACTCTGGAAGTGAATAAGATTGATCTACGTAAGTCACTTGTTTGGGTTTATTTTTTCTTTCCCTCTGCTATGACCTTTCATTTTGAAAGATGCTGAATTATCAAGCAAGCTGCACTTAAACCAAACCAGTGTAACAAATGAAATCAAAATGACAGAAGAGTAAGTACAATGTCAGGGCAAGAATGCTAAGAATACAAAGAAGTTCTTGAGTTGCATTAGCTTGAGGATCCCCAAATTAACTTTAGGTTCTTTTAAATTATTTCCAGAGTGATTTTATAATGCTTTACTACCACGAATAGAGAGAACAATCCTAACTGCATACACATTCGGTCATAGGCAACAAACAAGGGAGGCCATTGCCAAAGTAGCAAACCAACAAGGGGTGGTAGAATAACTACAGTTCAGTGACCCGGCCGCCTCTAAAACCAGGCTTGCTGCTGATGCTGTTAACAAAAGAGTCAGGATCTGAGAGGAGGCTGCAGATATCTGCAGGAGCCCTATTCAGCAACAGTTTTCAAATCCACTGACTGCCACCAGACTTCACCAGTTTGCAGCCTCAGATGCATCCCTTCGCTTTCTCTTTTTCCTTTACAGGAATAATTCAATCCCTTTTCTCAGGGACAGTAAATCTCAGATTTATTTATACTTCCTTGAGTAGCTTCTTCCTGATGTCACAGGGCCTACAGGGAAGACAGAGTTACATCTTTACTCTTTATCTGAGCTATGTGTGCCTTTGAAATCAATGTTAGCAGCAGAAGTAGAAAGTGAGATTTCAAGACTTAATTTCACTATCATATACAAATATACAGGTCCATCTGACAACCTCAGAGGGATTTTTTATTTTCTGCCCTGGTATTACCCTGAATACTGTGACTGGGAAAAGTGAAGTATTTAACATCCGCAGCAGACAGGGAACCTAACTCCCGAGTTCCCACTTCTTCATTTCTACTGCTGCTGTTGTTATTATGATGTACTCACTCATCCAATAACTTACACTTTTACCAGGTCTGTGATGATGTAACTACATTGTCTTCAACTAAGTTACTGATTTAGAATAGCACAAGAGAATAACTGGACCAAATAAGTATTTGCAAGAGGAGAATAAAGAACAATTAGTGCTTGCACAGAAGTTGCACCAGAATTAATTCCATCTGTAGTAAATTTATACAGTAGTCAGAAATATCCATAGAAAATCAAAGATATTTTATTTTTCCTTTCTCTTCCTATTTACTTTATTTTTAAGATTTATGGTTTGGATTGGTTTGTTGTTTTTTGTTTTTCTTTTCAATCAATATTATTTTTTCAAGTTGTCATTAAATGTAAATGGGTTAAGCTCAGTTGCTGCAGACAATATATGCCATTCAAGAACCTTATGGCATGAAAGCATCTTCCCTAGATCTAGATTTCTGCACAGCAAGGGTTCTTCAATGGTTTCTAAGTATTTATACATATCATCTCACATCACTGACTTAGCTATTACAAAGAGACAGTGGTACCTTCCACACAAAGGTCATAGGCCACTGTTATTGACATATGCCTTTAATCCCTTGGATGCTTCAAAAGATGAAGATTAGCAGCAATCCTCAGAACTCACACCCAGGAGACAGTTATTTGTCAAAAAGTTGATATTATTGATGCTTACAAAAGAAGGGGAGTATGTAATTTATCTACTAAAAGTCAGGTCTTGTTTGCCTAGACTCCAGAGTTTTGACAGTTCCCTTGCTGAATTATTTGATGTCAAGTTTTATATAATAAATGCAAATTTTTCATCAGCTATGCATCTTCTTAGGAGCAACTGGTATCATCAGATGGATTTTCTTCTTTGGTTTTCTCCAGAGTTTTTCCTTTTAAAGTCTTTGTTTCCTTTAGAATTCATTATAAATGACATAATTACATGTCTTTTTCTCCCTTGATTTAGAGCATTTCTTACAGATAATGATTTACCACTTGAAAATTACAAATAGCATGAATACATACAATTATTAAACTGCAGAATTTCCTTTAATATCCAGAAATGTAGTTTAGCTGAACTGTTCATAAATTAAAAGTAGGCAGGTCACATTATTTCTTCTAATCTTCATATGTGGCCCTTGACACAAATTGGACTGGTTTTGTTTTTTTTTTTTCAAACTGAATTAAAAGGATTCCTCTGGAATCTTGAATATATTTAATACTGGTATGAGTCGAAGTGAACATGAAATGGAAGTAAAAGAAATTAAACGAAAGAAAAACTTTTAATGAAGATTCCTTCAGGCAATCACAGTGTTTCAGTAATGCTCCAACTAAACTGGAGCTGAGGTACAGAGTCTGTCCAAACTCCACTGAACCTACTGAAAACCTTTTCATTGATTTCAACTAGACATTAGCTCAAGTTTAAGAAGATGCATTAACAACTCTTTCGATTTTTTTAGTCCAAATTTACAAAGAAAGAACGAAAAGTAATACAAAATTTCAAGGCTTAAAGAATGATTGGAGGTGTCCCTGCCTATGGCAGGTGGTTGGAACTAGATGATCCTTGAGGTCCCTTCCAACCTTATTATTCTATGATTCTGTAAGGTTAGTAGTGCTGTTATAGCCACCTGATATCATAATATCTATTTATGGAATTGCTTGGCTATGTTTTTGTAGGTCATTCTTCACAGCTTACAAAGATAAACCAAGAGTATCTTCTTGACATAATACAAAAATGCCATAGTATTTGCCACTTCATTTCTGTTATTATGGAAATGCCAGAATTGCTATGTTTTCTGCTTTAGAAGGAGATTTAAAGTAAGAATGTAAGCTACTTTTCCTGAAAATGGTGGCCGTTAATTAATGAAGTCAAAGGCCAGGAACACTTTCCCACATACATTTGCATGCATCCCTTAGTGTGTTAGTAACTGCTGGTACACATATGCACTATGGGCTGCATCAGTGTCTTAAAGAAAAGTATGGCCTGAAGACCACTGAAATCACTTGATGAATACAATGGCATCGGTAAAGTCCTAGGTGTACAGGTTTGCAACAGATGGGTGCTCAACAGACAGTTCTGAGTGTTTTAAACAGACTCATCCTCTCTACAAAAATGAGAGCCAGAGTGTTCATTAACAGAGTGAGAAGGGGAGGTAAGAGGGCCAGGGGAATAAAAAAGTCTACAATTAGGCAATGCTAATGAGGAATACTCTCAAAAGGTTTCCACTTTTTAAGAAGCTTTCAGTTTATTTTACAAACAGGACTCTCTATAACACAGAGACATCTAACCATTAATTCAGATTGTTTTCAGGCTACAGTCTTTGCCAGAGAATGGTGAACAATCTGAGCAAAATCAAAGTCAAAGCTCATGTTCACTTTAGTCATAACAGGGCTAGGCCAGTGCTCAGGATCTCCTAATATCCTATTCACAATGTCTAACATCGAGTTCCATTTCTCTAATCACATATTTGCAGATTAAAACCAAAAGCAAACAAACAAAAAAATCAAATCAACACAAAACAACCCAAAGAAACACAAACAAAAACTTTAACATTTCCTTCACTGTCTTCAAACTAGAAAATAAATAAAGAAATAAACCCCAAATTCTGCAACTCAATTATTTCTGATCAAACAAGATGCTAATCCAGGATTTGATCCTGAAAGTAATGCACAACAACAAAATTCACTCACACAAAAAAAGCTTGCCATTATCTAACAGATACTGCGAAGGTTCCTGTCACTTCTAACTCACCCTTTCCCCTGATCATACATTGCTATTCCTTTGCTTCTTACCAGGCTAGCATTTTTCTGATCAGGGAGATCAGCTGACAGAAAATACACCCTATAAGAAGCAAAAAACATAGACATGTATTGCTCCATACAAAGAAATCAAAATCTTGACTACAGTAAGAATGCAAAACCAAGAAGTAAGCTTTAATTGCTTATCACCAAACCTAAGCCAAACAATCTCAAAGAGTTTAAGAAACAGCTTCTTACTGAGATAAATTTATCTGTCTGCAGCTTCTGAGTAGGTCCTCTCCCTTCACATGTATTCCCTTTTTCTCACTCATCCGAGTTTTCTTTTAGGTCAGTACAAACTGTGAGGCCTCAGAAAATGACAGCCTCCATTGCATAGGGAATTGCTTTCGCAACGTTGATAAATTAAATAATTCCAAATGAGCAGCAGGAACACATGGCAGAAGTATCAGAAGAGGGACAGAGCAGGATCACCTTCTGCTGTGATGAATTTGTAGATCTGTTTGTTAAGTCCATTGTAATTTAACCACCTGGCCAAAATAAAAATGTGATATGCCATGAAACTAGCACAGAAGAGGCCAGTTATCAATTGTACTGTCCTAGTGGTGTTACACTGAATCACTATAATGAGTGAGTTCCCAAGCAAATACATGAATGATGTCTACATAATTGATAGCAACTGATATATTCCCTCCTGACACACCCTTTGTACTAGGAGGGACATACTCCTGGCAGAAAAAATGTACCAGAAAATGTAAGTGATGTTCCAAGTGGTAAGATTATGTCGACATCTGAACTGACCAGTGACAAGGGTCACCTGAACCATCACAACTGAAGCACAGCATTTACTGACAGAGATAGTAAGAGCTACAGTGCAAAAATAATCAGGAAAAAAAAATTAAGTTGGAAAATTGTGTCTACTGTAAATGCAAAACCTCAAATATTCATGTATATGTTGGTATTATTAGACTGTCCTTAGCACATTGCTTATATTTTAATTGGACAATAAAAGTAAGACATGCTGCTTTCTGAAGGAATGAGAAAAGTCATGATCTCTGCATGTGAGACAGAAACAAATTTTTTTATCTGTCTAACCAATAATGATTACATTATTTTCTTCTGCTCTTCTATGAGTCTGCTTTCTGAGTACTATACCTAGACTACATGGGATCTTTATGTTTAAAGCATCAGCGATCTGCTGGTGCCTTTGACTTCTACATGTTACTTTGACATTAACAGTTGTTCGGCCCCCACATATAAGAAATCCTTAAAAACTTCTGAAAGTCAAACACAAAATTAAATCCACATTTTTTTCTGAAGTTTGTCAGGTTGCTTTACCTTTCAGTTGCCTTTTTTTTTTCCCTTAAATACACAATTAGATACTAACAGCACATCTTGTTTTTAATAAAAATATCCTGCAAAGTTCAAAGTAATGTTTTAATCATACTATTTTTAGTTTACTGAAACCTGTTTTTGAAAATCCCTCCTATGAAAACCATATATAAAATTCAAAATAATTTGTAACGATGAACAAAATAATCTAAAATCTGAAGGATAAGTATTTTCTGTTGTGAACCTGCAAAATTTAAACAACTAAGAAAGTGCAAAATGTTCCACAAAATCATCATTTTGTTTTTTCAACCAGCTCTAGTTATACACTTATTACAGTAAAGCAGCTTTTAAAAAGCAGCTGTGTTTTCCACCAAGGGGTGACAGCATTTCATTGTGGGGATAATGTGTGTAAATGATCCCTTCTGACCTTGTATTCTTTGTGCTTTCTAAGTTCACACTGAAACCAACTATGTGTTAACAATAGTATTCTAGCCAAATTCTAATAGCATAATTGTGTCATTACAACTACCTAAATTTCCCTTGTTTCATTTGGATATAGCATTTTATTTTCTGCTACTGAGCCAAAGTCTTCAAAAGGAGTTTTGCCACAGATTGTCTTGCTAAGACTTCAGGTACCTTGGTATATTTCCCTGTTGAGCCAGGCACATCAACAGCAGAGAACTTTCTCCCTTCCATATTGCAGGATCTGGCAAGTGTTCAAAAGCAAACTAACACTATCCAAAATAGATCAGAAAATAAACATATCTACTCAAATGGAAACACAAGAAGCCATTCAGGTTCTCACTATTATCACCCAACCTGGAATTTAGCTTGGATACTTCATCAACATAATTACTCTCACAGAGACTGCTTGTCAAAGGTTCTTCTTCTGCCTCACTGGTCAATGGACATTTTGCACAGACAGAGAAGCATAAACAATCTTATAAAGGACAAAGTAACTCCTGCAAACATTTCAGTAAAAGTTCCACAAAAATAACATCTTCCCACCTCAAATGTAATCTGAAAATCTTTAAGTCTAAGATAAAAGAGCCGTACACCATAAGGGCCTGCATACTCTTGAGTTTGAGGATTTGTTGTAATGAAAACATGAAATAATTTCAAATTAATAATAAAAAAAAAATCTGAGGACTTTGTGAGGGAAGTCAGACACAAACGCAAATTTTGAAGACTAGAATTTGCATACTTCGTGGTGAAATGTCAAACACATGGCAAAAAAAGTAAAAAAGGAAAACTCCCAAATTGTTGCTTGCAGAATCAATAATATAAAACATATCTCCATTACATTTTGATTTAATTGAAACTACATTTCTCTAATGCTTGCCAGGAAAAAAAAAAAAAAAAAAAAAAGAAATAATATGGCTACAGAATTCATGTGCCTACATTTTAGCTGTGCGACCTGCTTCAAGAGCTAAGCCAAGTTTCATTAAAAATTACAGGTCTTATAACTTTTGGGGTTTTTTTTTCCTTTTTCTTTTCTTTTTTCTTTTTATTTTTCCTTCCCTCCCCCCACCCCCCGCTGCCTTAAAGTTTCCCATATGGCATTCAACACCAAGAAAAAAAACTGTGGCAGTGCAAAGTTTTTCCCACTCTTAATTAAAAAAAAAAAAAATAAAAAATTACAAAGGGACCTTGTAGGAAAGTTTTAAACTGTCAACAAAGAGAAGATCTCACTTGCAGGAAGTCTAATGGGCAGTTGTACAAGTCTTGAAATAGGATCTTTTCATCTGAAAGATTACATACAACAAGATGGTCTCATGCCTTATGTATGGTACTGAACTATACTGGCTCAGTGGAATACAGTCCACTTCTTGCTGGGAGCTCTGCTAACTCATATTGTGGTATTAAGGAATTCTGTTGTATTACTGTGGCATCTGCTAAAAACGTCAGATGTGATCACAGCCCTTGCAAAACAAGTATTTTAACAACCTAAACCTTATGATAGGTTATATTTCAGTGATTTGGAAACAACACTGCATTATCTGAGAAAACAGCACAGATGTTGCTTAATAAACTGCTCAGTTTATGCATTGTATTAACCTCATGAAACATTTATGCAAATCTTGCATTAACAAAAGGTAAAAGAATCATTATAGGTTATGAAGAAAACAATGTGACAACCTTTGTTTTTATCTTCATGTTTTATGGGGGCATTTTAACTCTTAGGGGTTTCTGTTTAGGAAGACACAGGGGCATTATAGATTTTCATCTATTTTGTTTTCAGTTCTGCTATCATTCCTTCCAGCTGATTTCACATTTTATAATGCTAATAGTGGGTGTATGGTTTTGAGTTTCTCTACTGTCAGCTGGTCAGTAGGTCTGAGGGATATATTTAATGGAATCTGACAGCTGATGGAACTGATCTCATTGAAAGGGGATTTGATATGTGGGATGAATGTGGTGACCCTCAATTCGCCATATTAATGACCATTATTATTCAAACTCTTGCAGCCAATATAACTCTTTTTTTTTGGACACAGCAGTACATGTGTATAAAAGAAATGACTTATGGATGAGTTAGTCTGTATACTAGTTTGAGTGTCATTTAGATAGCATGTCAAAACAGATTAGCTATTTTACCCTGAGATAAAATTAAAGGAAAAGCTTTTGTACTCCATACACGTGTAAACACAGTAATCATAAAAATAGATAGTTTCACTGGCCTGAGTCAGAAACCCAAATATACACACCTTCAACTGAGGGGAAAAAGGTACTTTGCTCTGAGCAATATAAAATAAAACATAGCACTCAGATACTGCAACCAACAGGTCTTCCTTATGGAAATTAGGGGGCCCCCGGTGTGCACAAATAAGTTTTAGAGAAATATATTAGCCTTACATTACACAAAGTAGAACTTAGCTAACTACACCAGAACTGGATCAGAAAATAATATATTATGTTGATTTCTGAGGAAGTATTTATTGTTTTATTTAGTCTCTGCTTGTAGAAAGATAAATTTGGCCCAAAGATATGCATGATAGGGAAAATGATGATATATTTGAAGAAAGTCATAGATTTCTGTCATCTTTTACCAGAAAGGAAGTTGGTCACATTAAAAGATGCATAAAGGATACAAAAGAAAATCATAATACACGACAGAGTGACAAGGAGTCATTCACTTTTAAATTACACAGTGCTGCTACTTTTAAAAGTCACAAATATAAAATCTATTACTGATCTTGAGCATTGCTTCCTATTTTGAATGTCTTTTAAAGCCCAGGACACTCTAATGCTGTTTAATCAATAACCGCTTTCACATTTTTGAAGCAAATATGCAATTTGTTTACAGATTTTAAAGGTTACTAATGTCCATTGCCTTTCTTTTCTATCATGTCTGAGAGGAGGTGATGTTCTACACTATTCAGCTAGGGTGCCTGCCATGCTAGGCAGGACATTGAAAACCTTTGCAGCCTGTTTTATGGCCCTTGTGGTACATGAATAATATAAGCACGCTGCATTTCTCTCCTTTCCTGCTTCAGCAAGTTCTCCAGAGGGAAAGCAAGCTTTCAAAGGAACCACATAAAGTGATGCCACCACCAAAATAATGCACCAAGACACTCAACCTACACATAAGTGATAAGTATTGCAGCATATGAGGAATGCATCAATAACTTTTAAGTTATTAAGGGAAACATCTGAGAAAGAGGATGTAATTAGATCATAGCAGTGAGGTTCACATTTGGTTTCCATATTTTTGAGTATTTGACATCAGAATATCTCAATTACTGCATGGTTTGAAAGGCTTAACCATATGATGACACTCAATTACTCACTCATCTAGCCAAAAATGTAAATGTACTTGAAAAGTCAGTTCTTTAATCTTTTATGAATTGCCTTTATATATATATATATATATATATATATATATAACATATATATATATGTTGTCACCACATGGACAACAGCACCGTACATCATCATCAGCTTATGTTTACTTTCTGGTTCATCCTCTATTGATGGAAATTCTAGCTAGGATTGTTTCTGAAATTCACTATCTTCACTTTCAGGTTACTGGAATTGAAATGAAGGAAGACATACAAAGAACATGGTCACATAAATGCAATAAAAGTAGATAAGAGGAAAAACTTATCACAGATGCTAATGTTTGAAACTTCAGACCTTTAATACTCTAATTCACTTTCATTTTTCATGTGCCTCCTGACAAGAGTCCTCTCACCATCCACAAGCTTAGACAACATTATGGTTATTCTTTTCTCACTCTGGTAATAATACCTCAAATGTATCTGTAGAGAAAAAAAAAAAAAAGCTGATAACCTAGCTTTGAATCGTCAAACTTGTTTACAGCCCTGTTTCAAATACTGATTTATCAGTTCTAGCCAGTAATAATCGATGTCCTAGTATCCGTACTTCATTTCTGATCTTTCCATTGTTCCTATGCAAGAATGATTTCACCTAGTCATTGGTAGTCACCTATACCTGTGCACATTTACATATGTGCTTCTCTACATTACATAAACAAACAGAAAAATAATGTGCATGACATTAATGTCTTTCTTGGAATTTAATGAGGTCAAACTGCACATCTGCTGTTGCACAGAGAAATTTGAACCAGAGATCGGTGATGACCCCACTTTATGTTAAGGGAAATCAGTATAAAACAAAACAGGGAGAAACTGAAAGAATCAATTTTTAGTTGGTTTTGTTCTACTTCATGTAGAATGACTATAACACTCTGCAGACTTTAGGACCCTGAATGCTACATAATCCCACATATTGGCTTGCTGAACCTGAGCCACAGCTGTTCTGATAACAGACCCTTTGAAATTGCTACAACTTTGAATAAAGGCAGTGTTTGCAGTAATGGTGTTGCACGCGTGGTAGATTAATCATTGCTGTGCATATTTCTCAAGGTTTTTTGGTGGTGTTCTTAAATGAGTGCACGGCAGTTTGAACACCCAAAACTGTGGTCAACTGGTCAGTCAGACTAGAAATGAAATGGGTCTCTCATCTACTAAAAAGGACAAGATTTTATATGCCTTAAACACTGTAACATTTATCACCTAATCATGGGAGCAAAGCTAGTTTCAAGTCCCTAGTACCACCATTATATGTAAGAAAAATTCTGGAAGTCAAAAGAGCAACTAACAAAACAGAACAGGGTTCACACTATATAATTTACTAATTTGGATTTGTACATTACCCAGTAAAAAGGGAAAGGTGATGAGTATACATAAATTGAACCCTGTGACTTTTATCAGAAATTTAGATACCCTGAATGTCTAAGACAGATAATATTCAGCTAAGAGAAAAATTAATTTTCTTTTAATCAAAATCACATTTCTTTAATCCAGACCTAAAAGAATTGAGCTCATCTATATGCAGTTTGAGATCAACTTTATTTGTACTACAAATGAAGTGTTCCCATTGCTGCGCTTGGTGATCTCATTATTAATTTTAGAGTCTTTCCATCTTTCCATGAGGGCTGTAGGTCTATCCTAATGCTATTTTCCCAAAACAATGGAAGATACTGTTAGTTTTATCTTTTTAAAATTAATTAAACAAGCTTGCCCACCTAGCTGGTGACTAGTTGCATTTTTATGTGAGAAGTGACAGAACAGTTAGATTGGTTAGGCTTGATGAGCTGCTGCACTAATTCCCCACTATATCTTACTTCAAGTAGTTCCTTCTTCATTGTTCAGTCTATAATGTTTGTAGAGTACTTTCCATAGCAATCTTGGAAGTCAAATAAATTCAGTGAAAGTGGGAAGTTCAGCCAGAAAAACAAACTTCCACCTACTCCATGTCAAGCGCTTCCTATTGTTTAATTCTAGGCCTTCAAAGGTAGCAAGCCAACAAAACATTTACACTAGACATGCCATAGCTTAGATTTAGAACACCTCTGCTATGACTTATTGATACTTTGTACTTTATTAGGTAATTTCGATCCTTTAAGTAAGCATTCATAGATACAACAAAATTAAAACCAGCAATAGTCGCTTCTGTCTATCATAGAATTGCCAAAGCAAAAGTATCCAGAATTGAAGCAATGTATTAATATTCCCACGGGTTCTCTGATGTATCTGAGGTGACATACAGCGATCGAGAATAAGTTATGAAGAAAAAGATATTCTTATTTAAATCAAAGTGGCAGGGCTGTATCCAGTAGGGGTAGACAGTAAGCAGGACATTGCTGAAACTGCCTGGTTAAGTCATGATTTTTATTATGTGACAGTATTGACTGAAGAAAACAGTAAACCGGCTCTGCTGTAAATCAATGAGCTTTTGCTAGGCTTTCACAAAATAAAAGACCTGCTGGATTCAAAAGTAAAATAATTGATTTTCTTGCACAGAACAGGTTGAAGATTGCAAGGAACAATTCCATAACCATTCACAGTAATAATACTTTAAAGGTACTGAAAATGAGCCAGGTTTTAGTAGCAAACTTGAAATATTTAGTTTGAGCATATACACATGGACAAGATGCAATAAATGTAAGGTCCTGACAAGCGATCTAGCTCACCACCAGACAAAGTTATTCTGGAAGTAAATTTCAACAGAAAAATCACCATGTGAACAGCCTAAAAGAGTAAGCAGAAGGAAATAGTTAAGATTTATATATATGTGTGTGTGTGTGTTCTGATAATTCGTGGATTTTTTTTTTTAAACTAGTATGTTTGGTTTATAAAAAGCAGAAATAATCGGGGCAAAAAGTACCAATGAATAGCGGAAGGAACAAATACTGATTCCAGCCACACAGTAAAGATATGTATGCTTTTTCACCTGATCTATGTTATCTAATGACAAAGTTAAATAATTTATCAGCATTTATAACACATTTCTTCATTTTTCTTTCCATCATGATTAAGTAGTAATAGAAATTATATCTACAAAAGTATAATTTAAAACAGTTCCTCTCTTTTAAGGTTTGGGGATTACATTGAGCACAATTTCTTCCCTTTTGTTCAAATTCTATTAACAGCTGAATTCTTTGCAGCACACTATTGGTAGTGCTCTCAGGGACACCAGTTACAAATTATTCTATACCTGACTGGTTTTTCCTGTTGCTAAAATATCTTGAATTATATCTCTAGTCCTGGCAGGAGACTGTTGTGCTGGTTTGAGGTTAATTGGAATATTTTAATAGAGAAAATTACACTATAGGCTGTGAAAGGAAAACATGGTGATGTCTACTTCACTCATAGGCTTGCTGAGATGTTTAAGAGAAGAAACCAAAACACAGATAAGTCAGTCTGTCTCTCTCTGGGGGCACATCATCTCAGGTGGTCTAGCTTCTGGCTCCTCTTCACCGATTAATCTTCACTAACCACTTTTCTTCTAATCCCCCTGGCCGATCCTCCAAGCTCACCTTGTGCGTAAGGCAAACCTTGGGGTAAGATATAGGGGTGGGTAGAAGATGGAAGAGTGGTTGGGAGCCCCTCTTGGGGTCTCTGACTTCTGGGAGGGGAGTTGTGTTTCTGTATTACCTTTAACTTGTCTATTTCTGTAAATATTCCTGTATATAGTGTCTCTATCTGCTTGTACATTGTGCTGAGCTGTAAATAGAGCTTCAGTCCTTAACTTCCAGATGGCTGAGTTCTAGTCTGGGTCATTTTACAAACTGTGGTGGGTGGGGAACTCCCAGACCATCACAACTGTACACATGGTGTGATGGAAATTCAAGGATTCATGGATCCTCAGTCAACTGGATGAGAAAGAGGCCTGCCCAAAGTAATGTATATCTTTTTAGAAAAATTTAAATAGCTTTTAGCAAATGTTGCCCTCAATCGAGCTAAACCAAGGTTTACTTCACTTTTAAATCAGGCTTAGTAAGGCTGTAAAATCCCTTTCACCATACCAAAAATAACTGCAACCTCTTTCCTTGACAAATAGCTTCTGAAAAGCACCGAAACAGAGTTATAGGCTAAAAAGCACTAAAAATACACTCTGTACCACACGTGCAGCAAAACAGCTTGATTTCATCATAACACTTAAATGCAATATTTTTCCTGCACAGTATTATATTAATACGATAAAGAGTAGCCAGCCAAAAAAATAGCTGAAGAGCTGCAAAGTGATTTCAGAAATTGAATATCAATTTCAAATGTTTGGTAAACATTAACTTGATCACTGCATCTATCAAAACCAGCTGCCCATAATTCTAACCTTTTTCCCCTTTCAAAAATATAAGGGCTTGAAAACTTACATTAATGAGAAATTAATATGGTAAGTGAAAGAGTAAATCTAATTATGAAATAAACCTCCCACGACTGAAATCTTTCCTATTACATCAGCCTGTTGCACTACAGGAGCAACTCAAAATTTTGTCCTTATGCAGGATACTTCTGTATCTGTGCTGATAATCAGTAGGTTGCATGAAATTTTAAAACATTCTTCTGCAGGACTCAGTGACTAATCTCACTGAAGGCTCACTTGCCACAGCTCTAATCAATGAATGGAGGAGTGCCAAGAGAAAGAACAACACTGGAGTTGGTCACTTGTATTATGAAGACCTTCGAATATCCAGCAGGCAGTAACACACACACACACACACACACCCCCATTCATATACAGCAATCTGGAAGAAACCATCTGAGACAGCTGAGAAATCTGGTCACCATTCTGCAAGCATTTGGATAAATGATTTTGTTTTCAATCAAAAGCTTTGGTCTACACCTAAATACAAGTTGTTATGTAGCAAGCAATACCCTTCAGCAATTGTCTCTCTTAACTTTCAGATCTCTAACTCTCATTCTTTGCAGAACGTGGAATACGATTGTAAGCGGAGTGGCTGCCAGTTAGCCTGTATAAACTCACTTTGGTACTAGCACATAATTATATGCTCTGCAAAGCACTTCAAGATGTCTGACTACTAGAAATATACTGCAAGAAAATGAAGCTGCCATTGTTCGTAAATTTGCAAGCTTCAGCACCAAAGATCTCAGCAATTAACAGCTTCATGCACTGCAATCTTAAAGAATAATTGATTCCACAGATAACTAAAAAGACAAGAAAGGTTTAAAATTATGAAGGTTTGAAGTGAAAAATGAGAAATCGCATATTATGCAGAGTCAGCATTGTGTTAAAAGATATGACCACGACTACACTTGAACGTGTAACTTACACTCCCGCTGCCACTAGGAACAAAACTTAATTCACCAGGTTTTGTTTTTCTCAACTGTCACCACTGAAGAAGGCAGGTCAGTATTCATAGCATGGAGAACACGGACACAGAGGCTGCGTGCGACCAGTGCAAGCCAACTATGGGGCTGATGGAGCAGCTTATACAAAAGAATCTCTTTTGTCACTGGACAGAGTGAGGTCGCAAAGAACTGAAAGTGCTCCAAAAAAATGAAGCAAACTGAAAAGTTGTTCTTCATTTTAATACTTCCTGCAAAACCTGTAACAGGAATCGGTTGCAATGAAAGATTATTCAGTAATGACTGTCTTGTTACTGTAACACCAGGCAGATGTCCTAATGCATTAAAAAAGAACAGCCAAAGAGATGACATGCCAGATGTGGCATGGATCTCACTAATCTCTGCAGGTAAAAAGGACAGGTAAATCATGCACTCTGAACAGTGCTGAAAGGGTTTTGAGCACTGAACTGTAGGGGATTATTTAGCTCTTGTAAACTACACATGAAAATATTTTTTGCTTCTATGTTACACAACACTCGCATCATCTGTTTTGTAATAGCACTTCCATTTTGTTTCAAACTCACCTCTTAAAAGAATGAAGGTTAAAACACAAGTCTCCTAAAGGGCAAACTGTTTCCTTGTTGTAGTTTAGTAACCATCCTAGAACATGAAAGTATGACCAAAGGCAAACACTCCAATCTGTTTTATTCCCCTTTTTCTCCACCTTTTCCTGATAAGCTTTGAAAGACAGTTGTCTGTACAGGACGCTTTCTATGAAGATCTGGAGGAAGAAGGGAAAGAGGAGGAAAGGGAAGGGGAAAGGACAGAAAACAAGCTGAGAGAAAACAGCATTGTAACACCTCAGGAGAGTACTGGGAGGTGGAAAGAATATGAAATCATCTCTCTGTCAACACATGGAGCTATAAGCAGAGGTTGGATCTTACCACCTCCACTTTCCGATCAGCTGAATGTATAGTGTCACTGACTTCCACTTTACCTAGCCTCTTTCCAAAAGCTGATGCAGCTCTATTACAGTCATACAAATTCCAAGTAAATTTCATGTAATAAAGATCAGGAGTATCTGTTCCACAAGACCATTCCTCTTAGATCACACCTTTTATACATATAGATGAAGCACAGGAACTGTGCACACCAATTCTCTTTTTCCAAGTGCCTTTGTCAAGACACCTGCCGCCTGAATTATTTTCTTTTTTTTTTTTTTTTTTTGGAAGATGATTTAAATATGAACAAGGAAAGGTGTAAAGAACCTTTTTCCTCAAGGTAATACTTTGCTGAAAGTTTTTACTTAAGGTGTATAAATCTGTATGACAAGTTAATACATTGCAATAGCGTTCCATAGGTAAGAACAAAAGAAAATTCATTATTGCTTTTAATTTATCAAACATTTAATAAGAATGTCATTACTTAATTGTCCCTGCCTTATAAGTAAAAACAATAGCCCGCTTCCTTGAGCTTTATGTTGCCATAAGACCAAAACCAAATGCATAGTTTCAAGGGGAAAAAAAAAACCCAAACCCAAAACAATTCTTTTCCATAATTGCCTAATGGAGTGTAAAAAAAGCTCTTGAAAGTCCACAAAGGTTAAAAACCTGAGTGACAGTGAGACATGCAACAAGTTTTAAGCAAGAATGCAATGTTTTGTTCTTGGGTCACATTAAAATCTCTTCTCTAAGTCACATAATTATTCAAAAGTAGCACCTCCAAGCAGGATACTCTCAAAACTGAGTGAGAGAGTCAATAAATAAAAATAACTTCTCAGATGCAAAATGGTTTCAGAGGTGACAACACAAACATTTGCAATGGAGAAAAAGAAGCGAGAAGACATCTAAAGTTGTGATGTCTTTTATGCACAATTTTCTAAGAAACCAAAACCTTTCTATTACTCACTTTGAGTTGGCCAAAAAGAACGTTCATGTAAAGCATGAAAATAGATACTTCCAAAAATCTTGCTAAAGAGCTAGTACCAGCAGCAGATTGCTCCACATGTAGCTAGTTGAGATCAGCGTCAAAACTAGCTAGTTTCATTTTTAAGGTAAATCACCTTTTATCAACACTAGAATTTTAAATTATTTTGAGTCTCCTTTTCCAAGAAAAGACCTCTTGTTACAGAATAAAAAACAATATTTTCCTGTTTATAACATTTTTATTCTCAGAATCTCCACCACATCCATTTCTTCAATAAATGAAGCCCTCCCTTCAGACTAATCGTTTCCTTTTAAAGATGTTCACCTCTGCATCACCATTCATACCACCTAGTGATTTTGATTTCATAAACAAACAGAATCTGTCCATTCGTATCACCAGAGCTCATGAGTTTCAAGCATGAGAGACAAACCACATTAGCAGATGACTTCCAAAATATTGTACAGTTAAGTGTTATAACCTCACAAAAACTGCTGATCAAATAATATGACATTCAAGTAAGTTATGCATAGGCAGAAGCACAGATTTTTTTCACATCCATTTAAAAGAAGCTCCACTCACATGCTTATTCATAGAACATGCACAGAAATCTCATCTTTTCTTCTGAGGACTGGATTCTCTAGATTGCATCAGATAAAGGAAACAGTCCTTGGAACAAGCGGATTCTTTTTATCTGAATTGAGTGCCAGCACTTATCAGCTTCAATTAAGATTAAATAAGCAATTAATTAGCATACAAGATTTAACTACCTTCCTCCATCTTCCTATTAGCTGCACTAGCCCTATCACCCAGATGCTCATGCCAATTAAACAGCAGGCCAAGCCACTCTCTGAATTGAGTGCTCCATAAACTTGGTCTTAACCCATGGCTTTCCCATAAAAGTTAAACTTGGAAAGTCCCTAACAGGATAAAGCAACTTAGTGGCATACTCTGCATGAGTCTAACAGATGACCACCTCACAGCTCTCCACCATCAGCAAAAATGGCATCACCATGAATTCTGTGTGACTTCGTTCATATGCTGAGAGAAAAATACCTTGTGCTCCATACAATACCTTTTAACCTGCTAACTATGTGAGACCATCCACTCCCCCACCTGAGCTACCAGGGTTTGAAAAAGAATTCATTTAATGTGGAAGTCAGTCCTTGGTCACAGGCATTGTTCACCTGGTAGAATTCCTTTCATATTGTCACACTTTTAATTTTGATATCAAAGTGTTTCTGGAAATGAATATGGCTTTTTATTGACAATTAACAGATTTTTAGAAGTGGATAAACGCAAATCTCCTGAGAGAGATGTGATAGCCTTTTGTACAATATAACATGATAAAACATAACATAGATCTTAATCTATATTGAGATTGGGGGCTCTTTGTTCCTCTCTGCTAGCCACACATCTGGCATTCCAAGGTACTCCTAAACACAGGAAATGAGAAAAAAATGTTTTAAAATTCAGTTGTCCATAGTCCTATTCATACACTGATACTACCACAAAAGGAATTCTACTTCAGGATATTTACATGAAAGACTTCTCCCTTCAAGAAATAGCTTTGATAATATTTGTTCATATAGTATGGCAAAAGCAACAATTTTACATACACCAAAATTTTTAAATTGTAGTTAAATTGACATTAGTCAACAATTCAGTTTCTTCAAGAAACTGTTAGAGTCACTTTTAAAAATTAACAATAGACCACACCTTCTTCATAGCTTTCACGTGACTTTTGCTTAAATGTATTTTACCTTCCTGGTCTATTTTTATAAACATATTGCAACCTCATTTCAAAACACCTTGGGTTTAATTTACAAACACACACACATAGCACACAGATCAGCACAGCTGAAGAAGCATAAAAGTGAAACAGATTCTGCTGGTACTATAGCTTTGGACTCTAGTTACGTGATCTGATTCTCCATCAAATCAAAGTTTGGATGAGTTCCATTTCTCTTGATGATTCTGAGCAGATCCCTGTAATATTCACTGCTAACAAGCACACATAGAAATAAGAAGCAAAGACATATTAAAAAGACACAGATAAGACTGGCATACAGAAATAAATTTTAAAAAATATTCTGGCTCTGTTTTGTGAGGGGAAGTTGTAAAAACTAAACACTTGTCAATGAATCACTTTTATTCCAGTTCTTAGCTCTTATTCCCATATATATCCCAGCAGAGCCCTTGCTATGGAACCTAGGGAAAGCCACTCCCTGTGCATAAATTGACTTCTCCAGCTTCTAGTACAGGGATTCCCTTTCCAAACCAAAGATTTGGTATTACTTCAGTTGTCTAGAGCTATTGATCTAACAAATACTTATTAAGTTTGTAACTTGGGAAAGATCTCACAACATCCACTAAAGAACTGAAGCAAAACGACTGTATTTGTGCTGTCCTTGCTGAAAACACCAGGTAACAACAACTGCGAGTCTAGCGGTTGCTAGACTCCATTTACTTTAACTTCAAGTATTAGCCAGCATCTCAGAGTATTAGTCAGTATTAATTAAAAGACTTTAAATTGCTTCTAAAATTTGTAAAAGCCAATAGGTAATTGATCAAAAATTATCTTTTGACATAGTATTTCATGTTACATTTTTACTAATTCCTAGAACAAGAATGAAGCTAAAGTCAAAGCTTTCTAAATATGTATATTTTATGCTTATTAAAGCTTACAAACAGGCAACAGTTCCATTGCAGCAAATACCTGAACTTTGCACTGAATGAACTAAAGAATTAATATTCATGCCTCAGTAATAGAGTTAGCATTGATTAAAATAGAGTAAATTCTGAGAGCTCCCTATTATTCTCACCGAGGTAAAAGTGTCCCTTTTTTATCTCCAGGTTGGTGATTAGTCCATATTGGTTTTTCCTTTAGTTACGTTCAGACTAAGTAGCATCCTGCAAAAAGTTCTTTTTATAACCAGGCCTAAACAATACTTCCCATTACACCAACTTGCTCTTGGTGAAAACACCAGTAAGCAGCATTTCTTACATATGGATTCTTGCTCTCAGCTCAGGGCAGGCACATGTTACAATCAGAAAGGTAAGGGGGAAAAAAAAAAAAAAAAAAAATTATCTACCAAAATCTTAAAACCAGGAATGCTAACGTTCACCAAGCAGGTCATTTCTTTACCCAAGAAGTAAAGAATCTTATGTTTTCCAGATTTTAGTGAAGGAAAAAAGATTAAGGATAGAGAATACAGTGCCAAAAAATTCTACATGAGAAAGTCGGTTTACACAAGACTTTTTTTGTTAGAAATTAAAACCTGTGATATATAACAGCTGACTGTTTTAAAGACCTTCCTCATCAGTTCTGTTTCCTAAATTATTATCCATGAAATTCAGTGGCTGAGCAACTAATGTTTTGAACACTGAAGAGTTCTTTGGCCCAAGAAATTTAAATAAGTGTGTGCATATGTAATATCTATACCACCAGAAGCAGCAGGAGGAAGCCATTACCATTACTTACACAATCTATTCTCAGTGAGAATGTTGCCCAATATAATTTACAAAATTTCTTTTGGAAATGCATTAGCAGCTGAGCAGCAAGCAGTTTCTAAGGGATAAATAGAAAAAAATAAATTAAAAACCTAGCTCCCAAGCCTCAATGCTACTGAATGTCAGCTGCAATCCCTACAGCCAGCAGTCTATAACCTTTTAAAGTCCAAAGAACACTTTTTTTTTTTTTTAATGTGCACATTTCATCTGATTTTGGTTTAAGAAACACTTTATGGATTCACTTCAAATGCAAAAACATCCTTCCACACAAATTATAAAGTGCATGAACTTTTCGTACCAATGTATGAAGTGTACATGCAGACACGTTGTACACAAACATATATATACGTATACACATGCACACACACACGAGCATAAAGTGCAATTTCAAAGTCACACTTTATTTGGTAGTGAAACAGATTCCTGCTAGCTGCACAGTAATCTCAAGTGTTTAGTTAAACTTTGCATTGTTTCAGAATCTTTAATAGCCATTTGTGTTCTTTACATTTTAAAACAATAAAAGGATAGAAAGCATTTTCTCAGTATAAACACAATGATTCCCTGATCCTTTTGTAAGTGGATCTCTCTACTCCTATTTTAATTTCTACTGAAAGTTCTTTTGGTACAAAAGATCTGGCCTCTGAGAGAATAAAGGCTTCACTCTGCCTTCTCACACAAAACCTTCAAGTGGGTACTAGGATTAGTGAAATGCTTCAAGGTAGATCTCATGAGGTTTTCTACTAATCTCACCCTCAAGGGAATATGGTGCAAAAAGTAGTTAGAGGTTGTTGCTTGCCAGCTAACCCTTTCTGGGAAACCTAGAGGAGATGGATGTCATCTCTGACTCCAAAAGCTAGTCAATCATCTTCTTTAACCAGAAGCACCCTAGTACATAGCAACTACTCTAACACAATATGCTCTGCATTACGGAAGACTAATATCCTTGTTATCTTTCATCCTTATAGTCTCAATGTGGCTGCATTCCTTTGGTGTAACCTCAGAAAAGAGAGGGAATGCACTGTTCTACAAACTCTTAAAACCTGTAAACCTGGTAAAACAGTGGACATTCCTGGTTTGTTACACCAGTATCATGCCTGCTTGTTATGCTGCATTTCATTGCACTTTATATATCATTCTCTATACAACAGTAAGATTAAACATTCATTACTGGTAACAGACTAATATCCTGAGATACGTACAGAAAATATAGGTCATATGGCTCTGTGGATGGTGTTGCCACCACAAATTTGGGTTCTTCGACAATTCTGTGGCCTTTACAGCAGCAGGGTTGGTGAGCCCAAACAGGAGACACCTCTCTCAAAGGGGGAAGAGGGTCCTTGCAGGAGGGATTGCGGGACTAGTTGATAGGGCTTTAAACAGGATATGAAGGGGGAGGGGGACAATGTCATCAGGATTTCAGGTGGTAAGGTATGGGAGGGTAAGGGAAAATTAGCCAGCAAGTCAGCTCCAACAGAGGCAAAACTGAAATGCCTCTACACTAATGCAAGGAGCATGGGAAACAAGCAGGAAGAATTGCACATATGTGCAAGTCTCCAGAGTTATGATGTAATTGGCATCACTGAGACGTAGTGGGATGCATCCCATGATTGGAATGTACGGATAGATAGCTATAGACTCTTCAGGAAGGACAGGCAGGGGAGAAGGGGAGGGGGTGTTGCCCTCTACATCAAAGATAGACTAGAGGCCATGGAGCTCCACCTGGGGATGTCCAACGCAGAAACGGAGAGTTTGTGGGTAAAATTTAAAGCGAAGCAACAGGAAGGTGATTTCATAGTAGGAGTCTGCTACAGGCCTCCTGATCAGGAAGGTGAAGTGGATGAGGCCCTCTACAAATAGGAGAAGCTTCACATTCACAGGCCCAGATCCTCATGGGGGACTTCAACCACCCTGACATCTGTTGGAAGGACAACACAGCAGAGCACCAGCAATCTAAGGCTGAGGTGGAAAAGTAGCTTAAATCCTGATGCTAAATAGGGACCAGTACTCTTAGATCTCACTGGGTACTCCTTATATAAGAAAGTTTAACATCTGACGTTGTGTAACATCTCTGTCAGCGATATGGACAGGGGAATCGAGAGCACCCTCAGCAAGTCTGCAGATGACATGAGGCTCTGTGGCACAGTCAACTTGCTAGAGGGCAGGGATGCCATCCAGAGCGACCTGGACAGGCTGGAGAGGTGGGCCCAGGCCAACTTCATGACATTCAACAAAGGCCAAGTGTAAGGTCCTGCACAATCCCAAGCACAAATACAGGCTGGGTGGTGAATGGCTGGAGAGCAGCCCTGAAGAAAAGGACCTTGGAGTCTGGGTTGATGAAAAGCTCAACATGAGACCACAGTGTGCACATGCAGTCCAGACAGCAACTGAGTCCTAGGCTGCATCAAGAGCAGCGTGGCCAGCAGGGCAAGGGAGGGGATTCTGCCACTTTACTCTGCTCTTGTCAGACCCCACCTGGAGTACTGTGTGCAGTTCTGGAACCCTCAGTGCAGGAAGGACATGGAAGTGTTGGAGTGGGTCCAGAGGAGGGCCACAAAGATGATCAGAGGGGCTGGAGCAGCTCTGCTATGAGGACAGATTGAGAGAGTTGGGGCTCTTCAGCCTGGAGAAGAGAAGGCTTCGAGGGGACCTGATAGTAGCCTTCCAGTATCTGAAGGGGGCCTACAGGAAGGCTGGGGANTTAAAAATCCAGTCAAAAGTTGCAGATAACAGCACTAGTTTCTCCACATAAGCTTGGCTTTCTGCTGCTCTCTATTCCAGCTGTCACATTTGTTCATCTTTGTGCCAGACGACATATCCCATTAGCTGTGGTTCATACTAAGAATCTGTATTCACATTCTATGAAACAACTCACTTAATGTAGAGCCACTAGTACTCAGTGTGCCTGTTAACCACCGCTGACCTGGGCCAGTAATCTGGAGATTAGAGAGAATGTAAAGATTGTGTATTATTGTACATTACATAATGACAATCACAGTATCATTTATAACATACACAGAAAATATCAGACTGATGAAACTGCTATCTTAATAAAGGGGTCGATCCTTTCTTGGAGATTGTGCCATTTTGTTCTTCAAATATTTTCATTTATGTTGCCCCTTGTTTTGCAGATTTCCATTTCTCCTCTTTGAAAAGGAGTTCCTTCATTACATCATACACACTTGTTTAATCTACTGGGTGGTAGCCTTGCATAATACTGTGACTGCCTCCTCTTGGTGATACATACCACAATCCACCTTCTCTTGATGAGTTTAAGCAATCGTACACTGGAATGCAACAAACTAACAAATTTGGTGATTTGGTTAGTGAGAAGAATTGCATGCTGACTGCACCTGTTAGATATCCTGCTGCTTTTTTCAAAGAATCTTTTAAGACTTACTTAGAATTCCATTAGAACAAATACTAATAGGAGAATAGAACCTGATTCTGACTTTTCTGTCTTTCAAGCTAGTGATGTTTTTTGGCAGGTTTTTATCTTATTTAAGACCAAATACTGTCAGTGACTGCACTATAAACTGCTCATCTGGGGTCAAATTCACCTCATCTGCTAAAAGCCAGACAGCTGACATTAACTGTGGACTAAAAGAGTGGCAAAGTCAGCATTCCCATAGTTACAGGCATTTGACAGCCTTTCCCATGAACCTTCCAATCCTACCCTATTCTATTCCGTAAACACACATTCATGCCTCTCTATAGTAGTTATACTTTCTTACCATAAGAAGGTGTAAATTTGTCAACAACAACATGAATTTGCTCTCCCTACCCCAATAGACTTTCAGACAACACAAAAGAGGGATTGCCATGTGAGTAATTTCCTTAATTTTCAGGAGCAAGCAGGTACTGCTCTACTTAGGACACCACATCCCCCATGCCACTTAAGTCTTGTGCGGCCCCAATGATTACTGTGAATTTTTATAGAATAGCACCTATTTTGAGACTAGGATTCCTTTGCATGAGCTTTTTACTTAAGACTGATGTACATATTCTGTCAAACATTTAGACATTCTTTGGAAGATTTTTTTTTGGGTAGAGAGTACATAGATTACAATATAGCGATCATAATACAACGGTAAAGTGAATAACTATAGGTCTTGGGGTCAAAACAATCTCAACCTGTGACACTGCAGTGTACATAAAATAAGATAGAGTATAGAAAATATGAATTTGTTAGCACAAGCAAGTGAAAACTGCTACAGGAGTAAGCTGCCTATCTAGATAGTGAGAAGTAGGGTACAGAAGTCCTGCCACATACACAGAACACATAATTTTCCAGCACACTAAGTGTGTTGCCCAGGCTGCATACATATCAGCCCTGCATCTAATGCTCACTTTCTGTGATGACTGTCCAGTGATTATTACAAAACCCCAAAACATGTGAGCCACATTTCTACCCTAAATCATTCTGTCAAAGCAATACCTGATACTGAATAATTGAGTCCAGATCACCAACGACAAAGTCAGTATCAGACATGTAATATGGGTTTACAATAGAAATTTATCAGCTAAATATACATAATGAAGGACTATTCCATATGCACTATAGTATCTACTGTGATGGTGAAGATAGGACTGATCAGTCAGTAGGCATTTCTTTATCAGTCACATCTTGTCAAGTAAAATGTAAAAAAATTAGTACTCTCTGGGATTTTTAGAGGTCTGAGTGCTTACAAAAATTGATTACTTCTTCAGCAGATCATACTAGTTCATCTTCTATACGGCTTATGTTAGGCAGCTCAGTACATACAGAGAGTCATTAGACGGACAGAAATCATTAGTAAATCATTGTTAATCTCTGGCATTGTGTTTCCATACAGGGTAATAGAAAGCATCTCATTTTAGCTTCATTTCTTTCACAGCTTTTTATACAGAACTGAACAACTCTGTCATTATGCTAGAAGATGCCAGGAGCTTAGGCAGACATGCAAGTAATTACAAACAAAGTCAGTGCTACACAGGATGGAAGGAAATGGGAACAGAAGAACAAGGGCTCTCATCATTCTGAAACTCCAATACTTTTCCTAGCAGGATGTTAAGTGGCTTTGCTTTTCTTTACAGTCAGTCCCCTTCTTGTAAAAGCTTCTAACTGCTGTTTGAAAACTATCCCATTCGCCCTTACCAGCTATCAGTGTTAAGTCTACATTATTTACAAGGGTTTGGCTTAAGCAGTTCTGTAGAAACAAGAACCCAATTCAGTGAGTGAAAACCCCTCATCTCTCATTGATTCGAGGAGAGATGAGGGCATCTTTATTGCAGAAGAGGGATTTACCAGCGCCTCAATCCCATATACAGACTGCATCCAGAACTGTAGCTCTTACTTCAGCAGGTAATAATTAACTAGTGTTGCTAATCTTCAGTTGTATGAACAAGGGTCTCAGGATCTGGCCTTATACCTGTTAGGAACTATCTAGCTGGTATTTCATACATGATAGATAATGATAAGGCCTGACTTACAGCTCATTTATACTGTAACCAGCATTAAGTATGTGCTGATTCCACAGTTAAAGAGTTTAAGACGAACTCTTGGTAAACCTGAGAGAACACCACCCAGAATACGTGAAATTTGGATAGTTTTTTTTGAGTCATAGGTAAGTATTGCATTTGCTTGTGTAGCTTTGCACTTTTAACAAGCAGAGAAGCCAATGTCAGCAGGAAAATTGTTCCTAGGCAGTTTTGTCACTAAATCTTTCTAAAAATCTTAAGCTCTCAACAGTAAAATACTAGAGTGCAAAAAAACCAAGGACTTACCATTAATTTAGGTGTTCAAATGGGATCCTTGAAGTTGTTCCCAATATTTCAGAGCCAATTTATTAGTACCATAATAATTTTGTGAATCCTTCTTTCACAGTCTAAGGATCAAAACCAACCATTTACTACTTCTGAACAAATGACTTACCAACTGTACAACTAAATGCAGACATAAATAAAGCAAAGAATTTATGCAGCAAGGTGTGGCAGAACCTATACATAGAAGATTATTCATTTAATGGATTGGAAAACAGAGCAGAAAATAGGCTATTCTACATTAACAGTCATTACAAACTTGGAACCATATGCACATTGTTCGTTTACCTAAATGACTGTAGCTAACTGGAGTGTAAAGACCAGAAGACATTCAGTTCTCAACTCAGTGATCCTGCTGCCAAAATATAAGCCTTTTATTACTATATTTACAATTTTATACCTCCTAGATGTTTTATGCAAAATAAATCCTTGCCAACTTCACTGACCCAAATCTCATTTGAAACTAACCATCTTTAGTAATATTATGATATGTTCACATTCTATTGCAGTAAAAAAACCAACCAAACAAACAAACCCACACGAATCCTTTAGGGTACTGCTCACCAATTAAAAAGTAGCATATTAAATTTCTTAAAACCTTTGTAATCTGCAGTATAAAAGCACATTTTATGTTAGTAGATAATTTAGCATCCATAAACTAATTAAATGAAGTGAGTGACAACTGTATTCTCTGCATAAATGATATATCAGTAACAGATAATGTATGTGCTTAAGAGACTGGAACCCCATCAAAAATGTTGTTACAAACACTTGCCCTTATCATAAATCCAGCTAAAATTATGGGCTATATTCTACTGCCTTACTGACATCTCACCAAGAGGGGCCTATCTACCAGAGGAAGAATTAAAGGAGGGAAGTTTGGGGAGATTAAACTGCTGGAATATTTTTTTGCTTAAGTAACACACAAACAAACGTATTTCTCGTGCTACATAGAAAAACTACATCACCCTATAAACATCAAGTAATGCCATGCTCAACTCCACAGTGAAAGTTATTTCAAAAATGCACACAAAGCATCTATGGAAGTACTTCATGCTGGCTACAGACATTATCAGAGAAAAAAAACCCATAATGTGTAGATTGGAAAAAAAAAAAAAAACAAAAACCAAAATCCCCCAAATCACTACAACCAACTAACCAAAAAACCCTGTTTTGATCACCTGCCATCAACACAGAAGATCATTGTTCTAACCATTTATCTGGAACACCACAAGACAGAGGAAAAAAAAAAAAAGCTAAGTAAAAGACAACCTTTGATACATTTAATAACGTGGCCAGATTATTACAACTGCTTTGAGGAAACAAAAAAATAAAAATAAGGAAAACATCTCATGTTAAATTATGTTTCCATAAGTCATGGGAATTCAACAGGTGACAAGTTGACACAGTGCTCTACCCTCAGAGGGCACTCTGCAGGTTTGCACTCTCAGCAACTACTCTGTTAGTCCTCGTGAGTCCTTTCCACCTTTTGAAGCAATAGCTTTGAAAACGTCACTTTTCCTAACCAGCCTCTTTTATTATTGCCTGTGCAATGGGCAAGCCAGTCGTGCTGACAGCACTATTGGCACCATGTCTGCAGTCACAGCCTGCGATTATGGTACCTTGCTGAAGTGTGGGACACCTGTGTACCCTGAACTTTTCTAGTGTTCTACTGTTGCTTCTCCTTAGTCATATTACTGATGAGAAAACAGCTTAGAAAAATCAATGGGTTTAAATTATAACTTTATGTACTGCATATACAAATCCACTGCCAACACAGGAATACTTTTTTCACGACTAAAAATCAATCTTTCTGATGCTTCTACTTCTTTAGCATTTAAAAAAAAAAAAAAAAAAAAAAAAAAAAAAAAAAAAAAAAGCTTTTCCCCAGCTGCATCTGGTTGCTTTGTTCAGGCTTTCTTCAGGTTTCCTGCTCAAGAGACTAGTTTTATCTAAAAGGTCAATTCATTCAGTGGGGCACCAAGCAGAATTGAATATAATTATCCCAATCTTTACTGTGTAGAATTC
Organism: Eubucco bourcierii; assembly: GCA_013396675.1. NCBI lineage: Eukaryota > Metazoa > Chordata > Aves > Piciformes > Ramphastidae > Eubucco > Eubucco bourcierii. The sequence goes on from VWZE01005167.1 coordinate 261,294, forward strand.
ATGCTTGAATTCATTCAAAAAATAGCAAGCAGTATAATTAACTCAGAGCCCAACCAAATCTGTTGAGAATGCCTCAGGTATCATACAGTCCCACTTACAATAGAACATTTTCATTTAAGAACATTGTACATATTAACCCTAGTCAGCATCCAATTACTTGGAATAAGTGAATTCTCTGTTTCAGGAATGCAATTTGAAAATGCTGTCATGCAATCTGAGGTAAAAGGTCTTTTTTCATTAATCTAGCTCTCATTAAACTGGAAGCCGGTAGGTTATTTCAAATCCATTAGATTCAAATATAGGTGATTACAATACACAATTACATGTAAGACAATAGAAACTTCTTCCAGAAAATATTCTGATGAGTTTGTGAATTGCCTCATACTTAAAAAAAAAAAAATATTATTTACCCACAAAGTGTGTGATATATTAATAGTTAAACTGCTAACAAAACAAACAATATGGTAACAATCAAATTAATTTTTATATGCAGATGACAAAGATAGCAGAAATAACTCAGATAATTCAAAGGTCAAGAGAAACACCCCAATATTTTCATGCATATTCCTCAAATACACAACACTATGTTGTAAGTATCATTATTTTTAAGATTTTACACATGGTCACAACTGTAAATATCTTAATTTTTCATTTAGTGGTCTAGCAATTCAATCTCTTGACTTAGTTAAACACAAAGGGGTGAAACTTGAAGGATCTCAGATTTACATGACATAAAAGTCGCACAAGAGGTGACATTTTCAGACCAAAACATAAAAAATTCACCCATCATTAAAAAATTCCAACTAAAATCTCCAGAGCTGCCCAAAACTCATTGCTTAGAGACCGTCCACTTTTTTGATCTGCCTTGACTGAAGGACAACAAATCCCTAAGACAGTAACTGTATTTTTACAGTGAGAGTCAAATTCCCGTTTGTCTTGTTCTAACAGACTTTGCACATACAGGTAAAACCATCATGAGCACTTTGAGTTTTGGGACATTCAGAATATGTATGTTGAAGAAAAATTGGTGCTAGTACTTGCTCTTTTCACTCTCCTTTGAGTGTGCCTTGGGACCACAGAGAAAACTGAATGTATGTGGCAATTCTGTTGCATTGTTTACATGCAAGATGAACCAGAGTAGTGCACCACCTCAGACAGTATCCTTTCCCCAATGTCTCCATCATTCATCTCTTTACCAACTTTGCTCTTTTTGTTTCTGCCTCTGTTTCTCTCCCATTAATATGAAAACACATGAAAAGAGTACACTGCCTGTCTTTGGAAAGGCCAGATTGTACCTGTCAGTCCATCTGTGCACCTGAGCGTACACCCTCCTACGGGTAGGAAGTTTGTCACAGCAGCACTAGCTCAGAAGACACTACCATAAGCATTGCCACCCTGTATTTTCCTTCAGGAGTGCAAACACGTTATATCCAGTAATACGTGACACTACTGTATTGGAAACCATACCACACTGGTGGCAAAATATTACAGTCTGTAACTCGGTGAAATATCCAGAATATGCACACACACATACAAAGAGCTATAAACTTCAGAGTGCCCACTTAAAAATCCAAAATTAACTTCCTATTAACTCTTTCAAGAGCGAGTGAAAGGCTTAGTAAGGCTGAGGAATAAATATCTCATAATGACTAAACATTGGCAAATTAACAGATACTCTTGAGGATAGAAATCTTGAACACAGTCTTCACTAAGGCTCTTAAAATGTAGAGAGTAGAACAATTTATTTTTCTTTTCAAGGGAGATATGTTTGTCTCCAATTTATTAGTTATCTGAACACCAATCTGAAATGTGAATGAGCTGTAGCTTTAATGGAATATTAAAATCAAAACAGCAAATTAATTCTCTGAACCAATGTTCTGGCTACTTGTTTCAACCAGACAAGAAAAAAATTCATTTGAACTCTCCCAAGAGTGTGCAGTATCTGCTATTACTTCGCATCTCAAACACAAAAACACTGCACCTTAGAAGATCTTCCTCCTTTGTTCACTCCTCTGCACATTTGGTTTGTAGGCCTACTCCACAGTCTGTCTTGCACATAACAATGACAGAACTTTTCTCTCGTGAATCCGCCCACAACTGTAGTCATCTTAATTTATAATCTATTGCTTTGGACCTAGTTACGCAGTAAATCACAATGGCTATCACCTTCTGATGTGGCACTACAACATTTTTGCTATATGGGCCATCAGAAGTAAGTCTGAAACCTGGAGCCAGAGTAAATTACATAGACAACAAGGGAGCAGTATTTTAGAGAAGCATTTATTACATTTTTTTAAATGAAGAAGACAGATGTGTTCCCACTGTGATCCACATAGTCCTCACAGTATCACAGTTATGTTTTGTTTCACATGAGTCTGCCCATGGGGAGGATTTATGGGTGCTGGTTAGTCCTTTTTACTGCATGTGATCATAAATTATACGTACATGTAAGCATAAACACATGCACACATACATTACATGTTATATTTACACAACTGACTCAAGCTACCAACTTCAGTGGCTTGCAACTCTGCATGTACGTTTATTCCACTACCCATTTACATGCATGTATAAGCAATTATACAACTGACATGTGAAAAGCTACTCAAAGAAGATCCTTATTCCTAATTCTTATAAAGGACAAAAAAAAAAAACCAAACACACCAGTATTTCAAAAGATGCTCAAGAAATTTAGACTAATTCATACATTCATAAATTCATAGAATGGTTTAAGTTGGAAAGGACCTTAAAGATCACCTAGTTCCAAGTCCCCTGACATAGGAGGGAAAACCTTACACTACACGAGATTGCTCAAGGTGTTATCTAACCTGGCCTTGAACACCTCCAGGGAAGGGGTATCCATGACCTCCATGGGCAACTCATTCCAGGGTCTCACCAGACTTACTGTAAAGATTTTCTTCCCAATATCCAAATGTCTAAATCTACTCTCCTCAATCTTCAATCCATTTCCTCTTGTCTTATCACAAGAAGCCCTTGTAAAAAAGTACCTTCCCTTCTCTCTTTTCATTTTTTTTAACGTGTAAGGGATTGTTGTTATTAAAAAGATACTTTAAATCTCAAATTGAAAAGTGCCTTAAAAGATAATTCAGTGAGTCAGAAGTGTGATTTAGCAACAGGGACTTAAAAAACAGAAAAGAAAATCTTGTGTAATAAAATAATAATAAAAAAAATCTGCCAGCTGCTCTCCAGTCTCATTGATGTTTAAGCCTGTCAAGAACCTACCCTTCTTATTTAAAACAACTGTGATACAGATTGCTGCTGACTGTAATATTTTAGAACATCAGTATCATTGTGTATTTCCACACTTCATCCAACTGTCCATGAAACAAAACTCAAAATGAGTTACAGAGCTCTGCACCAGAATTTTCCACAGCTGAAAACAACAGGACAGGTAGATTACAGAACTAGCTTGTGTGAGCCAGATTTCTTTTGCAACAGGGATTCCCTACAAGCCAAAAGCTTGAGAAATAGGCTAAGTTTCAGTGGACAGATGATTAATGCCTATTTTGTTTGCTCACAGCAAGGCCACAAAATTGCTCATCATTCCTTAAAAAGGTGGTAACAGACTACTTAGCTGATTTCTTAGGTGTCCACCTGAGGTCTCTAAGAGTCATTATGCATGCACAAATACAACTCCACTGGAATCTCTTTTATTCCGACAGAGTAGCTATGATTGTAATTTACTACAATTTTAGCAGAAAACAGGCAACTTCATCAAACCTTTTTACTATAAATTACTGTTCAATCTCACAGACACTACCTGCACTTGTGGACAGCTACTATTTGTATCTCTAAACTCAGTGATTACTTTGAAAAGTTTGTTTAAAACACTTACTGCACTTTAGGAGAAACAATAGTAGATGGTAAATGTGGCTGTTTTGCAAATAAAGTGCACAAGCAGAGAAATCTAACTAATAAAATTTGCGATTGACATTATTCTTCTTTTGCAGCTGACAGGAAAAAGAGGCTTTGGTGGTTCAGAGATAATAGCATTTTAATGAAGAACTTGCAGAGCTTTGTGAAGAAAAGGAGAGACTGTAAGCATGAGCTGCTCTGTATAGTATTTTTTAAGAGCAATTCCTCCCCACACAAAAAGAACAATTCCTTTTAAGGAAAAAAGACCATTTGTCTAATTTTTCAGGTGTGAGTGAGCTTAAAAGAAAACAAAGAAAAGTTTTGTTTTCTTTTATATTTCAAAAAAACCTCTAGAGACCAAAATATACAAATTCAAACATATCTAACCCAGACAGTGAAAGCCTGAGGTCTGATTACAGTGTATTACCCTCACACAGGTTTAGGTTAACTGAAGAAGACAAACAAGGAAGAAGAGTTCTTACCACTGATGTGTGGCCTTTTGGAATGAAGGGGCTTTTCTTTAACAAAGTAACGGGAGATATCATCTTTCCCAGAGAAGGAATCATTCACTATAAGCACAATGTGTTATTATTAGGATTTTTAATTGAAATGTAAATTCTGGGAACACTGTGACCTAATTTACTCCCAGAAAAAGAGGGCAAAATTCTCATTTTCAAAGCACTATATGGACACTTCACCATTATTAATGAGTCCTGCTCAGTGGTGTGGGCCTCTACCATTCTGTAAAGCTGACAGTATTTTACAACATTCAGCTACAGTATATTTACACAACACTGTCTATTGTTTCATCAAGTAGCTCCCCTGACTTGTTTCTTTGACAAACATTTTTAAGAATTAGTATAAAACTAATTCTAAAATTAGAAGTTTCTGAGGACAGGATCCGAAACACATCAACTGCAGCAGCAGACTGAAGCAAAGCCTACCTGACCCAGAGAGTGAGATTGCACTTCAAAGAGCTTGTCAAATCAGAGATGGTGAGTTGTTCTGTTTTGGTTTTTTTTTTTTTTCTTTTTAAACAAGTTAACTGTAATGTTGACATCCTGAAGTCCAAATAACAAAAAGGAACCAAAATATTTCCATGATACGTCCATAGTAGAAAGAGAAGTGAGACACATAAAAATGTTCTGGATTATCCTTATTTAAGATTTAGTCTCAGAAAAGTCTTCTTTTTTAAGCATTTTCATGCACCAGAGTTCTGTATCTATCACTTCAACAAATCTAAAGTGGCATTCAACAAATCCAAGCGCCACACCTTGAGTACTGTGTCCAGTTCTGGGCCCCTCAATTTAAGAAGGACATTGAAGTGCTTGAGCATGTCCAGAGAAGGGCAACGAGGCTGGTGAGAGGCCTTGAGCACAAGCCCTATGAAGAGAGGCTGAGGGAGCTGGGATTGTTTAGCCTGGAGAAGAGGAGGCTCAGGGGAGACTTTCTTGCTGTCTACAACTACCTGAAGGGTGGTTGTAGCCAGGAGGAGGTTGTTTTCTTCTCTCAGGCAACCAGTACCAGAACAAGAGGACACAGTCTCAAGCTGTGCCAGGGGAGGTTTAGGCTCGAGGTGAGGAGAAAGTTCTTCACTGAGAGTCATTGGCTACTGGAATGGGCTGCCCAGGGAGGTGGTGGAGTCACCGTCCCTGGAGGTGTCCAAGGTGCGTTTGGACGTGGCACTTGGTGCCATAGTCTAGTCTTGAGGTCTGTGGTATTGGGTTGGACTTGATGATCTTTGAGGTCTCTTCCAACCTTGGTGATACTGTGATACTGTGATACTTGCTTTTAGATAATACACAGCCAAAACTAAAGTCTATTTTTTTTCCAGTGAAGTTTGCATTCTTAAAGATTTAGGCACAGGACTAAACCAGCCAACGACCACCACATAAAAGATAAACACATTGATAAAGTCAATGTCTTGTTCTCAACATCCATGTATTATATGAAACCAAAATTTCTAGCTGATATAAGAAAAAAAAAGCCTGAAATACCTTAATTTCATATTTCTCTGTGCGAAGATCATAATATGTGACTTCTGTTCACAGTTAACAATAATGTTAGGGTTAGGAACTTCCTTCTCCCACACTATTGAAATTTACCAGACCAGCTTGGACAGCTTGGAAGTAAGATGAAGCTGTATTTACAGCAAAACAAAATTTACAAGCCCATATATACAATACATTTAGCAGTATTCACAACTATATACACTTTAGAAATAATGCAGAAATCCAAACTCCATCCCAGGCAAAGAAACTGCTCAGAAGGGGCTCAAAGCTATCCCCTTTCTCTCCCTCTTCCTTCCCAGACAGACAAGTAAAACAACTAGTAAAGCTTACATTGTTAATCTGTTAGCCAAGGTTAGTGGAGAGATATTAGAGTGGAGCAAAGGGGAAGCGAACAAAGTCCCAGAACAAAGTAGTAGGACGAATTGTTTACATTTTGGCTTTTCCTCCCTTTCAGCAAACCAATGAATGATACAAACTTCATAGTTATTTTCTTTTCACAACCAATGATATAATTTCTCTCATTATAATATTCCAGTTAGCCTCAAACCAGCACAGCATATCTCAACATGTATAGTTATTAAAGAAGACCTACATAAGAGTCCAGCATTTTCTGCAGAAAGCTGAAATCAAAGTGCAATTTGACAAAAAGGCATAAAATAACTCTGCCAGCAGAAAGATCAGTTAGAAGGGTAATAATAACAACTAGAGAAGGGATCACTGGTCTTGGAAATCCATAGGGCAGGAATTAAACACTATAATCAAATTGTTTGTGCAACCATTTAGCATCTCATTTTCCTGCTGTGCAAGCTGAAGAACCTCTTGAGACAGGCCATCTTAGAGAGTAACAAAGTGCACCAATAACTAACATGGGATTAAAAGAATATTGATAGTCTGTGACAAGCAGCTTCCTGAGAAATGCTTCTTAGTCAAATAGCAGCAATCATTGAATATATGAGGGTCAGTCAATTTAATGTGCTCTTTCTATATGGATTAGTTTAGCAAAGTAACAGAAGAGACAATTAATGCCTCCATAGCTTTTCATGCCTTGACACTAGCCCATCATTTTAAAAACAAATACTTGAAAGATGATTTTCTACACTACTGCATATGGCCATTACTTCTTTCAGCCACACTACTAACAGCACTGATAAGGACTGACTTTATTATGAGGTACAATTGCACATTCCAGAAGAATCATGACACTAGAAGTATATACTATCTTTTAGACAAATAGATCCCTAAATATTTTTACATAAACATTTAAACTCCTATACTTTACAAGCTGAAATCCTCATTCCAGAGGAGCTTCACCTCTCACTCCCTAACACTACGTGGAGCAATCAGAGTTACATCTAGGGACAGAACACTGGCATCAATGAAACACATACAATACTTTCTATATGGTTCCTGTTCAGAGTGGAGAAATTCAATTTTGAAAAAAAAAAAAATCAGGGCAGAAGGCAAAGAAAAATTCTCATCACACTCTACAGAAAATGTCTGTAGAGTGAAGAAACAGGTGGGATCTGCATGGGGAAAAAAAAATTGTACTACGTTACATGCTACAGGAAAGACCTACACACAGCTAAAGGAATACTAATTTAAAACTTGTATTTAGAAAGGCAGAACACTGGTCTACAAAGAATAATTAAATGAAACCCTAGAAGAATTTCTAATAGATAAACTATAATTAGAATTTGGCCAGGATGCTAGGGTAACAGTCCAGTTCCTGTCAGGAAGTGTAATGAGCCATTTTAAGGCTGGCCATGAAGCTCCTGTAAGCAGTAGCCATCTGTCAAAGACTACCAAAGAACATCCAGCAGCCACAGAACCTGATCCAGAATTGCATTTCCAACCTTCCCTGACACAGAGAATTTTGACAATGTTACTGGATTTTTCCAGGATCTCCTTAAGCAGCTGTTCATACACGATGCAACACTTCCATGCACAGATCTTTTAGCACTATGCTTTTCTCAGGTGTTTCCCTCTTGGCCCTTTCTGACAGTTGTTTGACAGATGATACAAATTGCCTGACACAGATTTTAAAGTCAGATATTTAAGAAAACGAATTACAGCTGATGTCTTTGGTGTAATGCTTTGTGACACAGATACTTAGAGTGACATGGTTGGAAAATAATGTAAGCTGAAATCGTTTGTAACAACTCAGGATCCAAGGTGACTTTGTGCTGTAGTTCCCTACTTTAATGATTGTTTTGCGATGTACTTTCTGGGTCAGATGCAAAGCCCAGAAGATTCAACAGGTCTGTTTCCACTGACTTCTCTATCCATTTCATCAAGTCCTAGTGAGACAGTAATTCCAAGTAAAAGTATGCTCAGCAAATCCGGTACAGAATTAGATCTTGAATTAGTCTTTCAAACTCCACTCTTTTAGCATTAGTTGTCAAGTGTGTATTCCAACCTTTTTTTATTTTTTCTCTCAAGAGGAAAAAAATTTTGTTTGAGCTAGAGGAAGACACATCACAAACATTTCTGCCTCATCATGCATGTTCTTAAAGAGTCATAGAGAACTCAGAATCTTTTTTCCTAGTTTGTTCAACAATGAATTAGAAGAGAGGAAAACAAGTGTGTGCCCCTGATGTTATTCAGGTTGGTAGCAACTGATCTGATGCTATTATTCTAGAATCTTTCTTTTGATAGCTGTACACTGCCCCAAAGACATTAATCAACTAAATAGCAGAGCTAAAAGCACCATCCTCTAACTTCAGTTTTGTTGGCGAAGTAAAACAAAACCAAACTAAAACAAACCAACAAACCCTTAACACACATCCCTCAAAACAAACCAACCTGAAGATTGGGTGGATACAAGCTGAGTTATAAAAATAAACTATCACCGCTAGTTCTCAAAATTATTTGAGACTCAGTCTTCTAAAGACCGTAGTGCCTCTAAGAAAGTAACACACTGAAAATAATTATAACTATGATTACGAAAAACAAGGCCAAAAGAGTAGTCAAGGAGCAACTAAGTGGTACTACAGAGCATGATTTTTATTAGTTGTTTGACAGGCAGACAATCTTATCATTCAAAGTTTTCAACTAGCAGTTAGAAGAGAGAAGCATTGCGTTTGATCTATGACATTTTTACAACACACTGATCCACATACACCACTCATACCTAGAGTATATCTTTCCATTAGTTAAAATATATTTTAAAACAGGGTTTATGAACGTTGGAAAATTACACAACTCACTCCAATAAAAGCACAAAGGACAACGCACCAAGTGCTCATTTAGACAAATGATGCATTGTATCTGTTTCATGTGGTGAGGGAACTGGGGTCCAAAATATGGATCCTGGTGTGCATCTGACTGTTCTTCAGAACGAGGGTTTGAACTTACTATTTCAATTCTGGAATGTCATTAGGTTAAAATAAGCATAGGACACTAACATATACAGGAAAAAAGTAGCAAAATCTGGTTCTGTGTTGTTGTGCAACAATTCAGTAAATCTAGCCCTACTTAAATTTCAGTGGCCACCAACAGTGCGAAGTATTGCTCAGTAGGAGAAAATAAGGCAAATCCAGTCCAGAGTAACCCACCCATTTTAATTAAAAAACAAGAATGGAATTAAAGGTTGCTTTAGGCAAAAAGGATAAAGTTGAATTAACATCAATACGGGAAACCTTCCACCATTCTGGAATGATCAAATTTTAAACATGTTTTTTGCATTTATTATTTCTAAACATTTCTGAATTCTAACAGTCTATAATAAACTCTAAGAACAGAAAATTTCATCTTGGATCACTAAAATGGCCTTGGAATTCTTGCATTCAGTTGCACAACAGCTACTCAGTGTCTTGGTGAAGAAACTTAACCCAGAACTGCAGACTGACTCAAACACCATCCAGTGGTAAATGGCAGTTATTACATTACAGCAGTAGCCCTGTCTACATTCTCCTCCCTTTTCAATAAAAAAGTAAAATATTTCAGAAAAGTGAACAAACAGGAGGGCAGCTCTACCTCAGCTGGAGGCAAAACAGTTGAATAAGAAACTTCAGAATATTGGGATATAAAAAATAGATACGAGAAAAAAACCAAAACAAAACAAAACAACAAACCCCATCAATGTCAGCTGCCATTTTATAACAGACTTCCAATAAATGACCTTCAACAGCTTGAGGTCTCTACCATGAGACAATGAAAGTGTTTTCACCGATAAGCTATAATCCCTGTGCTGATTCAAATACGACAGAAAGAAGGAAGGAGGAAGGAAGAAAGGGAGACAGGGAGGAAGAAAGGCCAGAAACAGAAAAGCTCTTTACTTCTTTCTAGACAGTCACTGTTTTTTTGCATCATTTGGAGAAAAGAATGCTAGGAATAACAATGTCATTGACTGTCCTATTGTAATGTAACCAGAGAGACATTGTTCTTCTCCTTCTGCCTCTGCCATCTCAAAAAACCTCATACTGCTGTCAGACTTGCATAAGGCACTTCACATATTACTTGACTACACTGCCAGACTTCACAGAAAATACAAAAGGAAAACAACACAATTTGCAAGATAACTGCTTAGACCATCCCTTTTTCCTTACTTTAGCCTAATTTCCAAAACATTTATATAATTGTCTTTCCTATCTTTATAATGCTTTTAACCATGCACTTCAAATCACAGAACAATTTCAGTTAGGAGTGATCTCTGGAGATCACCAGGTCCAATCCCCTGCCTAAATCAAGGCACATAAAGCAGCCTATGTATAAATTAAAACATTTCAGTTGAGATTCTGAGTTGTGTTTGACTTCAGTGAAGAGATCCTAATTTACAGTTTATCATACATTTGGTCTTTTGTACAAATAATTACAATTTCCGCAGGAGGAAGTTTTTGTTATTATTTAAGTATGTGGAAAACTGAAGCAGAGAATTTGAATGTATCTCTGTTCATTCATCTAGGAATCATAATTAAGATCTGAAGTTTGTTTGTAGGTAGGGTGACTTCATGAGTATATAAATCATTACACCATATTTCTGCCTTATATATCAGGCAGACATTTAAAACAGATCTTTAAGGTTTATCAAATCCTCTGTTAGTGGTAACTTGTATTAAAGAACGGAAAAGCTTTATAGCCTGGAATAATCTCTCTATGTTGGATTATTTTTTAATTACACTACAATGGGATTCAGGAGATATGAGTCTACTTCTGCATGATTCTAAGCAAGATGCATCATCACCCAGGACTTTGCTCCCCCACCTCCCGACTGTAGAAATTGTTGGAATCTGGAAAATTCTATTAACTGCCACATTGTTTGTCTTATTTCAAAGCTATAAATAAGTACATGAGCAAATCAGTAGCAACTAGATGCTCCTAGCATACTCCTTATGTTCCTTACCAATGCTAAAGGTTACAAGCTAAGGCTTATACTTTGTTTTCTAAAAAGCTTTGGAAATACTGCAGTATAGCATAAACAATGCCATATTCTAGATTGCACACAAGCATATATGTGCTACTGACCTGCACTGTGAGACTGCATTACAGGGAGGGTGGTGAGGCACTGGAACAGGTTGCCCAGGGAGGTTGTGGCTGCTACCTCCCTGGAAGAGTTCAATGCCAGGTTGGATGAGGCCTTGAGTGACCTGTTCTAGTGGGAGGTGTCCCTGCCTATGGCAGGGGGTTGGAACTAGATGATCCTTGAGCTCCTTTCCAACCTAAACCATTCCATGATTCTATATCATGAACAAGGCATCTAGCATCAGCACTTCTGTGTTTCACTGCACTCCTGGAGTGTGATTAAATCCATAATTATATCAAGAGAATAAGTGTTAGAGGCACTGAGACATGATTTTTCTCTTGTTTACATCTGATTTACACCAGTATAAATAAAAAAGGGATCAGGATCCTAGATTCCCTCCTTAATTCTGTCACCAAGTCACTGCAGAATTTGAGCAAAATCCTTCACTAATCCTTACTAGAAAAGTGCCTGACTTCGGTAAGGAGGTAAAATGGTGTCTGTGTAGTTTAAGGGAACTAGTATTGTCCAATACCTACATTTATAAAATATTTTGAGATACATATATAAATGATATTATTGAAATAAAAAGCAGTATCACCCTCTTTTGACTTGAGCAGCCAGCTAAGGTATAGGGCACTCTCTCTGTATTAACAGAAATTGATGATAATGTCAGCTCTTTGACATAAACAATATCCTCTTTCCCTGAACATAAGAGGAATTAAACAGATGGAGGTTGTTTCTTTTTTCTTAACTCTAAGCTTTCTTTTCTCAACATTTACCTTAAAAAGCAGTGACACTTTCTCAAGCAAATGCTACCAGTGTTCACGTGGTCTGGCTGATGCTTTTTTACTGTTATTTCTCTCTCCTTACAAGCTGTTTTTCCCTGCATCATTCCCTCAAATAGTTGTGCTAAAGCAATAGTTTATAAAGCTTCTATGTCTGTAGCAAGTCTCTTGTGTGTCTTTGTTTTGGGTGGTGTCATACAGATGTGGTTTGGTGGAGGTCCTCACTGTTTCAGCTACATGGTTCAACATAACTTCTTACTAACTTTCTCAAATAGAGGACAATGTCAAAGGCCCCAGTTTCAACCTACAGTAGTATTATCATCCACAACCAATTATCAATAATAGCAACATTTCCTGTCCCTTCTCAAGTAAATCTAATCTTAGAGGTGGCACACAAAAGCAAAATAAACTCACGCAAAGATTGCCACTTGTATGGTATTTCAGGAAGGAAATCGCCCTGTTCAGAAAGAACATCTTAATAATTGTTTTATTTCCTTGTTTTTCTCCTATTTTTTTGCAGATACTTTGTGCGCTCTCATACTGCACAGATGCTATCCCTTAAAAAATGTCTTATTTCTGTTTCATTTCCAAATGGAACCTACTACAAATCCCAACTCAAGAGAAAGAATCAAAAGAGTGTTGCAGCACCTAGTTTTGTCTTCAGGGGGAAATCTGCTTCTATCAAGAATTAACAGCACAATTAGACTCCTAATAAGACCACAGTGTTACATGGCACCTTTGTTGGACACATGCCTTTCCTTGCAATTGAAATTTTATTAAGTACAGAAAGAGAAAAATATGGAAGCATCTTTGGGTTTTATATCCTGAAGACACAAGACATCATTCTTTCAGGCAGCTGTGCCTTCCTGAGCAGCTGCTTAAGAATAGTAAATGACAAGCTCAGGATTTTATTCTTAAATATGGCCAAAGAATAAAATCTTTATTCTAGCAAGTTTGAGTCAAACTGCCACAATGAGCACCTGTTGAGAAAGCCCATTATTTGAAGCTGGGGGATTCTGGGTGAAAAGATCACTGTGAATTAATTTTGATTGCTTCACAAGTCTCTGCATAACAAATGGTCTCTGACAGGGGTATCAAGGGACTTCCATTTGAAGGGAAGAAAAAAAGATTTTGTTTCTAGGAAGGTAACATAATCTCTGCAGTGACATTAAAACACATCAGCGGCTGCATTTGCCTGAATCTCTCTTCTGAAACAGATTGCATGTACTTAGGTTACCAGGTATTATGTTTTGGGAGGGGAAAAGAGAAACAATTGGTATCAAAATCTTATCTGAAAGATAAGCTCAAAAGAATATGATCAGAAATCCATGAATCCTGAATTGTTAAGGCAGTTATTTGCTCACAACTTTATCTGCAGGCACATTTCTGTATGCTCTAGATTGCCAAAATGGAAAAAGATGAGACAACAGAACAAACCTCAGTTATTGCAGTTGACTAAATAAATCAGCAGCTTTCTTGTATGATTTAACTCTAGTACTAAGTTTAAAGTGACATTAAGGATAATATGAACAGCTGATTGAATATTTTTCTATCCCGGTATACAGGCCATTGAATATGAAGCAGTTTCTGTCTCTCTGAAATTTTCATCCAAAATACACAGAAGTGCTACCTGTCTGTCACCCTCTGATTAAATCTAAGGCCACGATTACCATCTGTTTGTGCAAATGAAAAGCATAATATTCCACCAACTACCCTGCATGATCACTTTACTTGAGTGTTTTCTGCAAAATGATTTTCAGTTCATCCAGAGCTTATTTTTAGAACAGAAAGAATCACCAGAAAACACTATGCTTTTAGCTAATAATCATGATCCAGTTGATTTCATGCTTGATTTGTCAATTCTTCTCCATTAATATTACATGAATTATAACTTCTAGAATTCTTTCAAATTTGACTGTAAAAGCTACATACATATGAAGATCAAAAAAGGAAGTCAGGACAAGCACTTTATTATGTTTGTGTGTTCTAAGACAATCTGACTTATCACACAAGGATTTAGATGTGTTTAGATTCATATGGGTAAAAGAGGCTTGTGCCTATGAGCAAAATCATAACAGCCAGAATACAGCCACACACGACTAAAAACAATGGAAAACGCTCTAGATAAATCATATCCTGCACTTTGTTAACTTAAGGTATAGGTAGGACTCATTCTAATATTAGACCACCAGGCACCTAATCTTTCCAACTTTTGCAGTATCTCTGTATTACACTACAGGGGCCATCAGGCCACCTGAATAAAAAAAAAAAAAAAAAATTTAAAAAACCAAAACAACCCACCCTGGTGCTGCTCTGTTTCACTATTTCACTCTAAAAATGAGATCGCTATACTGTCACAATCCTAGAACACAGTATCACAGTATCACAGTATCGCAAGGGTTGGAAGAGACCTCAGAGATCATCAAGTCCAACCCATCACCACAGCCCTCAAGATTAGACCATGGCACTAAGTGCCATGTCCAAACGTGCCTTGAACGCCTCCAGGGACGGTGACTCCACCACCTCCCTGGGCAGCCCATTCCAGTGACAAATTACTCTCTCAGTGAAGAACTTCCTCCTCACCTCCAGCCTAAACTTGCCTTGGCGAAGCCTGAGACTGTGTCCTCTAGTTCTGTCACTGGTTGCCTGAGAGAAGAAGGTAACCTCCTCCTGGCCACAACCACCCTTCAGGTAGTTGTAGACAGCAATAAGGTCCCCCCTGAGCCTCCTCCTCTCCAGGCTAAACAGTCCCAGCTCCCTCAGCCTCTCCTCATAGGGCTTGTGCTCGAGGCCTCTCACCAGCCTCGTTGCCCTTCTCTGGACACGTTCAAGTACCTCAATGTCCTTCCTAAATTGAGGGGCCCAGAACTGGACACAGTACTCGAGGTGTGGCCTGACTAGTGCAGAGTACAAGGGGAGAATGACCTCCCTGCTCCTGCTGGCCACACTATTCCTGATGCAGGCCAGGATGCCATTGGCCTTCTTGGCCACCTGGGCACACTGCTGACAGAAATGTTAGAAGACATCTTAAAGCAGTGATGATTTGTTGTTGCAAATAAAACTCATAGACTGACCTGTTCAGAGTTGAAAGTAAGCTCTGTATTGTCCAAATGTATGCCAGGTCCATTTACCTGCACGTGCCTCTGATACAACTACTGCCTTGCAGCCCTCATATCTGGCCCCTGTCGTGCCAGAACCTTTCTAAAGCTGGACACACAAGAGAGATGCTGACTGTACAGACAGTGCCTAGTATAAGTCATTTATATTGTGATAACCATTTTTCACCACAAGCTTCAGCTATTCTCATTATCTCTTAAAATTATGACAAGTATCTCTTCAAGCAATGTGTTCATTTTTGTATTAATTCCACTGTTCATCTAATATAAGGCATGAAACAATTGCTTTTGTTTTGTTTCGGGGTTTGTTGTTGTTTTGCTGTTGGGTTGTTTTGAGTTTTTTTTAAGATAAGTGTATTTCTAATGATGTCCCTGTGATTCTGTTACAGTCCATTCAAAACGCAAAGCACACTAGAAAAGTATGAGCAGTGGGAAATATGTAATATATCCCTCTGCTTTTTTCCTTCATGTCTCAAAAATAAACCACAAATTTCCCATGTTGAAAAGTTCTTCCTTAAGTTAATAAAATCTGTCACTTTCCATAATGGTTGATTTGAAGAAAGTCCACAGGTGCAGTATTCTGTTGTTCACAGCTTGGGAAGTCAAGGCTTATAATAAAAAGCCCTCTGTGTTATGGTCCTCCTTCCCCATCAATGCACATCAAGTATTATTAGAATCATCTGCCACCTCAGTGGTGCTTCCTCTGTGCTCAAACTGCAGAAGCAACAATGACATTTTACTGCTCTGCAGGTGCTGCTGTGTGTGGTCACCAACACAGAAGTGTGGCCTGCTATTGTTCTTCAGTAGCACTTTGATCTCAAACACAAAAAGCCACATAGCTGGCTGCCCTATTCATTCTTATGCTGAGTTTATACGGGTGAGAGAAAGAACGAGGTGACAAGAGATAGGCAATCCATAATATCTTCAAATCTTTTTAAACATCATAAGAACATGGCTCATTAAACTACAACAGCCTTGAAATTGTGTTATAAAACCACAAAACAAAAATCAATACTTGTGCTGGAAAGGAGGTAATGAAATATATTGAGTTGTTTGAAAAGTGGTTTGTATGAATCATAATAATATTATGTGCACATCACTTCTACTCTCAATACTTAAAGTTAACAAACTAGTGAATGCTTTCTTTCCCCTCTTTTAAACAGGTATTACAAGGTGGTATTTAACAAAGCTATTTCCCAGAATCAGTCCTTCTGCCATAAATAATGCTGGGATATAGGAAGCTTAGTAAAAGAAGATCAATTCAGTGCATA
Source organism: Eubucco bourcierii (assembly GCA_013396675.1). Lineage (NCBI taxonomy): Eukaryota > Metazoa > Chordata > Aves > Piciformes > Ramphastidae > Eubucco > Eubucco bourcierii. The sequence continues at coordinate 277,815 of VWZE01005167.1, forward strand.
TTTGCTACCTGAGCTTCAGCTATTGTATTATTTCACAGTTTGATCAATACCACACGCTTCTTAAGAGCAAAGGAAAAAGCCGCACCACCCTGATGAGTCACTGTAGGCTTATTACTGAATCAGAAGTATGTAACGTTTCCAATTTCAGTAAATACTAAACTTGGTAGCAGCATTTGAGCACTATTAAATAGTTTAACTTTCTGTTTCAAGTCTTTTGCAATGACTTGTCCAGGTTTTATTCAGTGTTGCATAAACATTTCTGGAATCAACACTCCTTCTGCTAAAAACAAAACAAAACAAACAAACAAAAAATCCCAAACCAATCTGGAACGTTATTGAGAAATCTCTATTTTAAATTGGAGTTATTCCTCTTCAAGTAATTACAGAGAAATATGGTATTTTAAAATCCATTAATGCAGGCACCCAATAATAGCATGAAAACTGAACAGTGAACATACAAGATGAAAGAACGGGAAAGAACCACTCATGAAGGAGACCTAAATTATTTGGTTCTCCCAGATGTAAATGTAGATTTCTCACTCAAACTGTACCATAAGGTTATATCAAACAAAACACACCCACAGCCCTTCACATACATATACTGTGAAAAAGTTTGTTTCTTAACATCTTTCTCAGGAAAAATCAAGAAACAATGAAGAACAGAAAGAAGGAAGAAAACATTGAAGAGTAACTAAGTGAGACCAGCAAAAGTCTCAGCAGGTACAAGCAGCTACTCTACTCCCACCATCTCAGAAGTAAAAAAATTGAAATCTGGCAAAACTGGTAGGAAGAAAAGCAGGCAGAGAGAAAATAAATACAAGAGACAGCTTCTAATCCTGAAGAGTCAGAGATACATGACATTACCACAGGACTCCCTGCTACTTTAAAGTCTTCCGCAGTAACTAATTGTATAGTCATTATATATTAGTCATTAAGGTCAAATATCCCCTAAAAAATACCTAGAAATGTAGTACCCTGTATTTGGCCCTCTACAAAGGATTAACAGTATACTGCATACATCATTTCACAATCACATCCCATGTCAGCTACAGGTGCCTGACTACATCATGGCTCTATCAGCACACTGTCCCCCACTTGTACGCATAAAGACTAATCAAACACAAACTAATTGATTATTTTTAATAAGAATTTTTTTAAATAAATAAAATAATTTGAGGGAGAGGAAACTATTAGCCAGACAGATCAGGTATTAGTGGGATGGAAGCATGTAAATCATAGAATCATAGAATGCTAAGGTTGGAAGGGACCTCAAGGATCATCTAGTTCCAACCCCCTGCCACAGGCAGGGACACCTCCCACTAGTACAGGTTACTCAAGGCCTCATCCGACCTGGCCTTGAACACCTCCAGTGAGGGAGCAGCCACGGCCTCCCTGGGCAACCTGTTCCAGTGTCTCACCACCTATGTCTACTGCCATAGGATTTGGGCAATGATTTTAAGTTACTTTGTGTAAACACATTTTAAAAGCCCAACTTTTCAGACAGAGTAGCACTTTCCAAAACTCATAATTCCTTGAAATGGTTTTAATTGAGCATTACATAAACTGAGATAGAAAAAATAACTGAACAAGCTTGAAGTCTAGGCCCAGTTGCAAAAAAAAAAAAACTGTGGAGCAGGAGGTGGAAATTGCTGGTCACATTCCTCATTTGTCCTATTCTTACTGCTACTGTTGTCAGTATCTAATTTCAGAAAAAAAGAAAGCTCTTTGAGATGAGCTGTAGATAAATGCAAGATTTCAGGTTTCAGTTCACAGTTACTTCAGAATCCTGATGAAATAAAACTCACTCTGTTCTGTTTCTGTACAAGACAGCCAGGGAAACACCTGAATGTGTGTGACTTGATGACTTGCATCACCCATGGCCAGTGCTTCAAAACCTAGAGTAACCCTTTCATAAGAAAAGGCTGTCACTGATGTGTATATGGCTATAAAGAGCAAACTGGCCAAACAGAAAATACCTCAGTGGATGCAAAAATATTTCCTGTCTTTATTGTCATCCCTAGTGTTCAACAATAGAGTAGACAATGGACATACCTATAGCTGCATTTCAACATATAGCTGCAGTACTGTGCTTGTTGCTCGTACAGTATATATTTTTTGAGAGAAAATAAAAAGCATGCAGAGGATTCGTTTGCACACCATTTTAATGCATTGTCCACACTACACTGGAACTAGGTTTTTCGCATCTTCCCTCCTACCTCACATACCACCCTCAAACCAACTAGGAAGTTGCTAAAGCAAAAAGTCTGACCCCAAAACCATAAAACTGTATATCATCCAGGACTTCTGATTAAACGTGACCTTTACAATTCCACATACTTCGGTTTACCTTTTTTTTTTTTCCCCATATATGGGGAATACATCAAGAGAATTCATTACCTAGCTGAAAGTTATCTCTCATCACCGAAACTGGTAATCAACTACAGGCAACTGCTGCAAGGCAGCAAATGCAACCAGAGTTTCCTTGGACTGTGCCTCAGGACATTTTGTCTGCATGGAAAATGTTAAAAGAATGTGGCTACACAGAACAGTTCATAGACTCATAGAATGGTTTAGGTTGGAAGAGACCTTAAAGACCACCTAGTTCAAATCCCTTTGCCACAGGCAGGGACACCTTCCACTAGACCATGTTGCTCAAGGCCTCATCCAACCTCTAAGGAGAGGCCATTCACAACCTTCCTGGGCAACCTTTTCCAGCATCTCAGCACCCTCCCTGTAAAGAATTTCTTCCTAGTATCTAGTCTAAATCTACCATCCTCAAGCTTACAGCCAACCCCCCTCTTAATCAGACCACACAGCTTGATGTCATCCACAAACTTGCTGAGGGTGCACTCAATTCCACTGTCCATATTACTGACAGCACTGGTCCCAGTACCTACTTAAGGGACACAACTGTCATTGGTTTCCACCACTGATCTCAACTCTGACCGTGGCCATTCAGGCAATTCCCTACCCAGCAAGTGGTCCGCCCCTCAAGTGCATACTTTTCTAGTTTGGTGACCAGGATGGCATGCAGGACAGCATCGCTTTACACAAGTCCAGCTAGATAACGTCAGTTGCTCTTCCCTTATCTGTAGCTTTAGCTAGATCATAGAAAGCGACCAGGTTTATCAGGCATGATTTGCCCTTTGTGAAGCCATGCTGATTAACTCCAATCATCTCTTCTTCATTTTCCATACACCTTAGCAAAGCCTTCAGGAGAATCGGCCTCATGATTTTACCAGGTACAGAGATGACACTGACTGGCCTATAGTTTCCAGGTTCCTCTTTTTTCCCCTTTTTGAAGATGAGAGTAAAAATGTAAGCATAACATGGCATTAACTTTCAAACTTCATCTAATAAGTGGACAATGTTGTACTGAGGTACAAGCAGAGCACTTTCAGGTGTTTTAGTAGATGATGAAATTCAAATAGCTGGATATTTTACAACCATTTATATTCAAAATAGCTGTATATTTTATAACCATTTATATTCCAAAAGAGTAGCTTTGTATGTTGTGCACACATTGTAAAAGATCAGTCTGAATAGCATCCTATCAAAATAGCTAAAATAAACAAAAATTAAAAGCTAAGGAATTATTGTTAACATTACTTGGAGTGCATCAAGAAATTTAAGCAACTTGTCTGAGGTGATATGTGCCCAAAGACAGGTTTGAAATTCCTAAATTAGCCCTTGACACTTCAAGCACAAGCAAAACATTTACATAAGCTTCCACATCTCCAAACCATGAACAGTTAAAATATAACAAATTCCATTCAGCAGCACTAACAGTAAGGGGATATGTGTGCATCAATCTAGTGCATGCATCAGTAAACACAGGGTGAAAACTACAACAACAAAATCCTGTGTTCAAACAGCACTGATGCAGGAATTAAATTTCAGCATTGCTGTCAACTTTTCATTTTCACTAATGGCTTTTAAGAAAGCTGGACATTTTTTCTCAGCCCACTTTACCTTTTCCCTCCATGTGACAAATATTGATTTTCATTTCCTCAAAGTTTAAGTGCATTGAATGCTATTGTGACTGGTTTGTTTGCTTTTTTATTTGTGTCCCAGCTTTATTGAGGATACCAGCATGAATGCATATAAGCTTTGGAAAGAGAGAGGTGGTTTAATAACTTCTTCAAATCCAGGAGAGAACACAGGAGCCCAATTTACTTTTTTTGTATAGGTCAAGCAAGGAAAGTGACTCTAGGCAACTACTTAACATCAGTAAGGAGACTGCTGAAGTAATAGTCTTGGTGGTTTAAACTGTTACAGCTATGCTCTGTCACAATAGGACAAATTATGGTGTGTTCTCCCTCCAATGCAAAGTTAAACATACTATCTTAAAAATGCCTTCAGTGACATTTTAAGCTAAGTTCATTTTGTAGACAGTTGGCCCTTCAGGAGTCTTAGTTTGGAAGGTAAATATCTCATGAAATTCTGGCTCAAACAAGCTGTAGCTTTATGAATTCTTTCCTGCCTGACTTCAATCTGCTTTCATAAGATGATCTTGTTAAGCCTTGCAAACCCGCCTGCTATATTTTGGACACTTCCTTAAGATCTTATTCTCCAAATAAGAAATCACTGTCTTTGCAGTGATATCAATAAAGATGCCTTATGCAATTGATTCCACCCATTCAAATGTGGAGCAGGGGAGGAAATCTCACTAGACAGAAACGTTTAGACTGAAAGGGAAAGACACTAACACCTTAAAGAGCCACAGACTGACAGAAATCTCCTGTGCAGCATTCAGACATTCTTCAGTGTTTGAATCCAAAATAAGCTGAGCCGATTTAGGCAGACAGTTATAATAGTTTACGTGTATCAGCACCAGAGGTCTATGCTGGTATTAAGGGATCCCCACAACAGAGCTAAACCAGTGATCTAACGATCACAACAGCCTCATTCTCAGCAGCAGCGCTGACACAAATTGTCAAGAGGACTCGGTATTCAGCAGAGACAAGTAAACAGACATAAACATTTCAAATCTGTTCTGTCTCTCTCTGGATCCTCCAACCAAGAGAAAGATAGGAGTTCACATGAATGCACATTTAGCACTGAACACAATTATCTACTGTACATATAAAACGAATATTAGCTTCACTATCTATTAACTGACTTTTAAAAATCCCAGTGAAAGAAAAGCAATTCAGAATTATTCAGTGCTAAAGAAAGCTTTCAAAGTGCCACTTTGAAAAAAATCTCAACCTTATTCATCTGGTTGGTCTCACTGACTCTGCTTTGAAGTTGTTTTTCACAGAAAACATGGGAACAAGAAAGAAAGTAGTGACCAACTGGGTTAAATCCATGACAGTGTGCCAGACCTCTCAATTTTTTGTTTTCCATATTCAAATCTGAATACTGCTCATGTCACACCACCTGATGTCAGGTGCTGCAGGGCTTCTACTTCACCCGTCTGACATTGTGATGCTGCATTTTTTAGACCTTTAAATAATGAAAATAGACCTTTGCACTTCAGCACTACCATGGTTAAGAGAGCTGTCTATACAGATGATGTGAATGTCTGCTAACATGGAGAAACTCCTTACATTTGAAACAAAATGACACCAGAAGTTTCAAGGTTGACAGTTCCAGTGAGGACCTTCCTTATTAGCACTGGTAACAAAGTCTAGCACAGGTATGGACATGGACATACTTTTGTCCCCAGCTACCTGAATTAAAACTGCTTTCCAAAAGTGACAATAACTTCTAAAAGTTAAGAGAAGCCTGCAACTTAGGTTAATTAGTTAACTTCTATAAAAAGGATGACTTCACTTCCTTACTCTACAATTCTCCAGTAGATATTCTCTCAGGCTTACCACAGGCTGAGCCTTAGCTGCATACAAGATGCTGGCCCCACCCATCATGCAGAGCACTGTAAAGACTGTTGTCTACCCTTCAGTGCATGCTATTCACCACCTCACTCAGTACCAGACGAACTTGAGCACTAAAGAAAATGTCTTCTGCCTGTTCTCACTATACTGCTCACTACTTCCCCTATCACTGGGAGACTTTTGCCTCTAAAGAAATTTAGATTAAAAAATACATGTCTAAAAAAAGAACACAAGATAAAATGGAAACCAAAGAAAAAGACGTGCGACAGGACAAAGCTGTAATATAATTTGAGCCAGAATTTGAATCACTGACGTGTTTAAACCCCACTTACCTGTAAATACTCCAAACACTGCATGTGGTTCAGGGCCTCCCAAATCCCATGTCCCTCGAACAAGATCTTCCCAAGGAGATATCACCATGCACTTGTCATCTTCCAAGTATCTGCTAGGCCACTGCCAGTAGTGACAGAGAGATTGTCTCAGGACAGCTATTCTGATATTAACTATAACCTGGATGTTGAAAAACCAGAGATATCAAATCAGGAAACCTAACAGAAATGCAGCTGTCATTAACTTTTTTTCTCAGATAAAGTTGCATCTTTTCCAATTATTTTTGTTCTTCCCTATTAAAATTAATATTTCCAAGGCTCTACTCTTCCTTAGCTTTTCATCTATAGATAAGAATTTATACAAGAGACTGTTACCATATGTGAAATCTTTAAGTCATTACATTTCAAGTCAAAGAGACCTTACTTCCAGCTTAAATAACTGTACCCGCTTAGTTGCAAAACATTATTTTAACTTGTCAACTCATATTCATGAAAGAATCACTTTTTAAAATGATGTTTTGATTTTTAAAAGTCCCAAAGATAAAACCGGAGTTCTTAAGACTGGCATTGCAAAAAGAAAGTGCAAAAAAGAAGTGTCACACTACAATGTCACGCCTTTTCCTGCCAAGTAGAGACACTGGCTTCCTCTTGCAAAGATGTAATCAGGTAGCTTGTGATTTCAGGACTCCCAAAAGCAAGAATTATGCCCCAAAGAAAAAGTCAAACCAAGCAGCAACTGTTGCTTTTTGCTGGTCAGCAAATATTCTTTAAACAGTAAGGCTGAAGGGATTTGTTGATTGCCGAAGTACGGAGGGCTTGCAATCTCTCCCTAAATCTAACTACAGTTCAGCCTAGGTAGGAACACCGAAAGGAATCTTTTCCCTGAGGAAAGAGCTTTGGGTTTGGCTGTCATCAGCACACAAAATAAGCCAGGCTATTTGCCGTTCCCTTTCCCTTCTCACCCTTGTCTCACCAATAGAGAAGCCTCGTTCCTACTCATCAAATGTGCTGCTCTGACTGCTGTCTCCATTCTGCTGCTATAGAGGGTCCTTTTGCTTAGCCCTCCACGCCCATTTCAGCCTTTCATTCCGTGTACTCCGCTACTTCTCCCGTTTGCCCCATGAAAGAGGAGCGACCACCAGCCAGGCGGCCAAGTTGCGCGTCCTGCTTAGCGGCCAGGCGAACGCGGCGCCCCAAAGCTCCCTGCTTCAGTCGCGGAACGTACCCGCTTCCTCTCCTCCTTAAAGGGTTCGCGCAACCCCCCAGATTCCCGGGTCCTCTACTAGCAAAGCTCCCGGCGGGCCGGGCAGCCCCGCAGCTTCGCAGTCGGGCCAGGCCGGGCGTCTCCGGCTGCTCTATCGTGGGCTCTTCCCGAACGGGGAAGTTTCGCACGTTATTAGACCATTTTTTAAAATAAATCACGTCTGTTTCTAGGTGAAGCAAATTACAAAGGCTGATTAAATGAATGCAATAAATGACTGTCGGCGTGAAGAAGAAAAACCCACCCCACTGTGCTTTCAGTCGATGATAAAATTGCGAAGGGTGAGAAGAAGGGGGTGGGGAGGGAAAGCAGGGGAAGAAAACTTTGTTGCTAATGAGAAAAACTCCGCCGTGCAAACAAAACTGTAAAGAAAAAAAAAAATCTGTTCTTGAAAAAGGATTAATTCAGTGTCTGTGAATAGGAAATCCTGCGCTGGGTAATTGCAGCGAGGTAGCGCGGCGCCCAGCTGCGAGGCGACGCGGGCACCTTTGTGCGCTTGCCAGAGGACAGCTCTGGGGAGAGGTAACTTCCCCCGGTCCCCACGGTCTGGTGTCAAGTAACGGGAAATTTAGCATTCCGCATTTCCAGAGCAAATTATTCCTCCCCCTCCCCTACTCCGGCAGCTCACAGGCGGCCAGCCAGGCGCTCCGCCTGACGGGGCGGGCTGCCCCTGACTCTGCACCCCGCCAGGTACGGCCGTAGCACCCTGACAAGGCGTCCCTGCGTTTCGCAGCAGGTCGGACAGCCGTTCTGTTGGGAGGTGGCAGGAACATGGGAACGGAACCGCCTCTGCGCGGATAACAGCCCAGGCACCCTCCAACTCCCGTGTCAGCGGGAGGCACGGGGCCGGCTGGTTCCCTCCCGCATCACAGCACCCACCTTCGCAAACGGTAGCGAGAGAAGCACAAAGTGGAACAGCACCAGCAACCCATCGGGGCAGTCCGCTCGCTAATTAAGGGCAACGGCAGCCCAGCCGCGCTCAATTTCGCACTGAGGCGGGCGGCCGAGGAAAGGGTGTTTCGAGGAGCTCTGGGAGCCCTGCCCGCCGCAGCCCTCGTCCCCAGGATGGGCTTCCTGAGGCCTTGGGGAAACGCTTCGAATGGGTGGGGGACAGAAAAGGGTATGTCGCCCTTGACGGGGGGCAGGGGGGAGTGCGGGCCGGTGGGTGTACTTCGCCGTGGGTGGGGAAACGCAGCCCGTCGGGCAGCGGGGCAGCTCCTGCACGGTCCACCGTGAGGGGTCCTTGGTTCCCGCTCCCCCAGCACCCCCTCAGCCGGGCGGGGCAGGGACCTAACGGCCGCCCGCAGGGGAGCAGATCTCAGCAGCCGGCGGGATCCCGGGCCCTGGACTACAAGGAACGAAAACTGACAGTGGCCTTCTCTCTTAAAACCGCCGAGTACATACAGTACCCAGCCGCGGGCAGCGTCCGGCAGCCCGCGGAGAGCGGGCAGGGCCCTTGCCTGGCAAGCCTTAAGTGTCCTCGGACGCCAAAGACCTCGCTTTAAGTGAGAAGATGTTCCGAAGACTGGAGTTAAAACTACTAATGAAAGTCAGCCGCGTAAAGGAAACCCTCCCAGAGCACTGGGGTCTGCTAACCCTTCCTTGCTTTTCTGTTGCACAAATCTAAACTCAGTTTAAAAGGAGAATTAGTTAGTATTTCACTGATAAAATCATCAAAATCCGTTTAATTTGCCTTTTTCTGAGACCAAAAGGTGACTTGAAATTCTTAAATATTCACATTGACAAGCCAGCTGGCTCTAGTATACAACTTACAACAAAAATGCATATCATGAATCATCACATTCGAACAGGAAGAAGTTCTAAAGACGTGAAGTCCAAGAGGTATTCAGACTACAGCATTTATACTTTACTAAGGATTCATAATCATAAGGGTAAAAGTCCTCAAGAAAAGTATTTCTCACCCCAGCTTTTCAGTGTTAAATCCTCTGTGATGCCCAATTTACAACTTAAGCTATTAACGGGAAGAGGAAACTAGTTACTTGTTTATAAAAGGCAAGCAATGCTTCCCACACTGATATTAAAGGAAAAAAAAAACAAAACATAAAAAATACCTGAATTTTGGAATTGTAAAAAAAAAAAAACAACACCCAAACTAAAAATTATATATATTCTTTTTTCACGTGAACCCAAATCCAGTTATTCCTGGGTTTGGTGGGTTTTGTTTTTGTTTTGAAGGCATAATTTGAACTTTTTTTTTTTTCATAAATAAGGAGATAAAATGCTACTGGGTGAAAACATTAGGCTGAATTGTTTCCCTAAACTCCTGTTCAGGTTAATGATCATTGCAGGTGCGTGAGGGAAGCCGGATCATGTGCAAGGCCAAAGCAAATTTTTTTTTTTTTCTTTTTAACAATCACTTTATAAACCCCATATAATATATGGAGGCCTGCAAGTGGACATCTTAACACAGATATAGCAGCGTAAGCATGCCACAAACATACAATCTCATAGAATAAAATTAATATCAAATATAAAGCATTTGAACCAAATCAAGCCTTAAATGTGATAAATTATTTCCTTCAAAGGAAACTTACCTAGGCTCAATAAGGTGTTTGCTAGCAGCACTTTTTTTTTAATAAAGAAATTAAAAATGTCAAAATATCTACAGTTTTATGAGGAAGAGTTGAATAGTTAAGGAGAAATTTCCCATTATCAGAGGGTATGAAAAATATACTAGCAATTAATATGTAATACATATATGTATACCCATACTTACAAATATAAACACGCACATACAATCTGGACAGTTCATGTTAACCAAGGGAAAGGCTAAATAATACAAAGTGATTACTAAATACAGGTACACTTTAAAAACACAGAGACAGCAAACTTTATCTGTTGCAAAAATGTATTTGATTACTCGAGTAAAATTACAGTATCTCTGCTGTTAGTAAGTATTAAATGTTAAAGAAACTGGACCTCTTTTCCTTTCAGCTTTCTGAGAAAGTGCATGTAACAGTCCAAAGTTCCCCCTGCCCCCCTCCCCAGTACCTAATACAAAATAAACAAACACTATACTTGTTCCCTTGGTCAGGGAGTGGGGCTTGGTCTTGTAAGGAACATATGTACATTTCAATGAAAGTGATGTCTTATCGTATATACAGGAGCATCTACAGTTGTCCACAGAAGTTGTTCAAGATGCCATACTTATTAGCAGCATTGTGAAAGTCCAGCACATTTTCTATAATGAATATACCTACAAGGCAAAATGTTATGTCTCAGTTTCAACTACCAAAACAACACTTCAGTTATCTTCTCTAATAATCTGCGTGCTTATTACTGTACAGAAATGTATTAACATTTAAGACGACTCCAAGTAAAAAGCACAATACAAATAACAGTTCAAAACGGAAAATGTTAAACCTACAAAAATTAAAGCAGTTTTAATTTTATAATAAAAATCAAAAACTGAGCTGTGTAAAGGACCCACACTGTTCAGTCTATATTCTCTCAGTCCTTAATTCTGTTTGGAAAAATTAAACAATGTGTTTGCTGACAAAATTTCCAGCAGGATCAAAGTGTACATTTATACACAGATTTTTATTAGAGATCTAATGCATCACTGAGGCATCGTATCAGTACCAGAGTTCATGTTAAACTGGATATAGAAAATAAGTTAATGCCAGAATAAGATCACCTAGCAGAACAGACTTGCAACTGCCATAAATGTTACAGCAAGTTTACAGCACTCTAGTCGATTAGTATTTAGTTCAAAATACAGGAGACCAAAGTTAATGCTTGCATTTGTTTGCAAAGCAAGGTTATATCACTAATAAATAAGCTCTCTTAGAACTCTAGAAGTAAAACATGGTACAAAAGAAAGTCTTTGTAATGTTGCGGCCTGCAGATTGGAAAAAGCAACCCTAGGTTGCACTATTTGCAGGAATGTTACTTATGGAGTTTTTTCTAATTTGTTACAATTTCTTTATTGTCTTCCACAAAATGCGTAAAACGGAAGTTTGTCCCATTTTCATTGCTTGCCATTTTCTCCAGACCAGCTAGAGGTGCATTGGGTTCTGAATTCTGGAGCTTCTCCAGGCTTCCCGTCAAGCCGCTGATGGGAGAGCTGCCACCGTTGCCCAGGCCCCCTGGTGCCAGAGGGATGCCACCGTTCTGGATGACAGAGATCTCGTTGGTCTTCATGGCCAAGCCATTGGAGAGTGCTGCTGCGTACTGGTTCCAGAAGCTGGAGGGGTCTCCATTCCCTGACCTCACAGCCAAATCCTTCTGAAACATTTCTGGGAACTTTACAGGATTGCCTCCTAGAAATGTCATGGGGCCATCTACAGAAAGTCGTCTGCCTCGTCTTGCAGGAGTACTGTTCCACATGTGGGTGCCCATGTGAACCTGCAAAGAAAGAAAGGAAGAAACAAACAAACAAAAAATAGAGGTTGACAGGGATTTCAAACTTATTTTGATCACAGAGAAGGCAGCAGTCCATGAACATGTCCAGTCTTGTTACATAATGAACGGCACTAAAGGTGGCGGGTGCAGGCTGCGTTTCCCATCTGGAATAATAAATAAACTTCTTCTGGATCAGCCCGTCACCATTACCCAGAATACCCTGTTTTCTTGCTGAACAATGCATTGCTTGTTACTCCTTCTTTTATTACATGTATTTAGTTTATAATGACTTCACGTTTTTCTGTCAATTGCAGATAGCTGCTTTCAGGGCTAGAATTGCTATGTCCACTTTCATTGCAATTGTAAGTATTGTATTTGACACCCTTTACCCTATAAACGTCCTTTTCAGACAGGCAGGAAGTATCCTTTACTGATTGCTCATCGGAGAGCCTCGTGTACAGACAGAATGGCCTGAAAGTAATTATTCATCTCACATCACTGGCAGCAACCTCTAGAGAAATACTCTGTCAACAGAAAAATGTACACAGTAAAGTGCTCAACTGGTGTTCTAAAACTTAAGTATATTTGCTTTTTCAAACACATATCAGTAGGAAATGTTATATAATCAATTAAAGTAATGCCCATTAGTTCCAGAATTCTGTTAATAGTTTCTTTAAACACTCATCATCTTACATGATAGTTATGAAAAATAGCACATTCAAGAGCCTTTCACTTCTTAAAGAGGTGTGAGTTACAAAACACATTTCGCTGTTAATTAGTACCCCTTACCATCATTTGGCTGTTCCGTTTCACACTCTACATAGACAGTCTTTGCTGGTAGATGAATTTTAATTAAGCATCAAAAACAGCTCACACTTCAGACCGACTGCCAACATGAGCAGTCAACTAGAGGCCATCTAGGTCTACCAGAGCTGACTAAATACGCTGTTTGTTACACCACAGATACCCAAAGGTACCACCGCTTGCAACATTAACAGATGTAAAAAATCAAAACCCCCAGAAGGAGAAAATGAAACCTAAGAACAGCAAGAGGAAAAAGTACCTTCAGATTGCCTTTTGTTGTGAATGCTCTTCCACATATAGTGCAGGCAAAAGGTTTCTCACCAGTGTGTGTCCTTTCGTGGATCTGCAGAGCACTGGAGGAAGAGAATGTTTTCCCACACGTGTTGCAGTAGTGCTGTTTTGGGGTTCTTCTGGGGAGTGCAGGGAGCAGGACAGGGGACGTGGCAGAGGAGGACAGCGGCCCTGAAGCAACTAGACCAGAGGGTGATTCTTTGCTATCTTGAGGAGAGCTGTGCACGAAGCCATTAACCTCAGTCTTTATGAGCGATGACAGTGAATTTCCAGGCATAACTGAAGAGTTCTGATTAGGGCCAATACTAGAATTGGGCTCAAAGAGTTGTGATGGTAGATCTCGCATTTGATGTGTCAACATATGCTGCTTCAAATTACCCTTTGTGGAAAAGCCACGATTGCAAACTGTGCAAATAAATGGTCTCTCTTTGGTATGACTTCTGTAATGAATGTCCAAGGCACTCTGACAAGCAAATGTTTTGCCACAAATGTCACATGCGGTGTTTTTAAATTTACCTCTATCTCTAAAAGGAAAGAGCATACTCAGAGACTCTTCTTTAATCATTTTATCAGTGTTACTGGATGTCAAGTCCAAAGCACCACTGTTAGCAGGGGTTGGAGACAGACCGTTGGCAAATTCACCTGGTAAAGCTCTCGCTGGCTTCTCTTCAACACTTGGTGACTTGTGGTAATCATTAGTGCTGTTGGATGGGGACAAGGCCTGCATGGAAGAGGTAGACTCTGAGACAGCAGGGCTTCCAGCACTTTGGCTTTCCATATCACCACCAACAGATGACGAATCGTTAGTCAAAACGTCCCCTTCCACTGACCCATTTTCGACTGACTTTAGGCTTGCTTGAAGTTGTTCAGCCAGTCCCGCATTGATCATCTTCATCTGATTTTCCAGAGCAGCAATACTTGACATTTCCAGAGGCAGAGGGGAAGAAGACAAGCTGTCTTGTGATGCATCTGCAGATTTAGGTGTATCTGGCACGCTGCTGTCAGGACAGTCTTCCATGTTCTCATCTGAGAAGTTGTCTATATCATCAAAATTCTTATCATCAAAAGATCCCGTATCCGATTCCATTGACTCAGGATAGTTTTCCGTCACTGGAGTGTTTGGGATCTGCCCTCCCATATGCATTCGTATGTGTTGCTGCAGCACAACAGCGTTGGTGAATTTTTTCTGGCAGATTGGGCATGAATGTTGTACTCTCAGTGGGGGCATGGCACGGTGGACACTGTAGTGAGTCTTTAAATTGCCTTTAGTAGTGAAAGCACGACCACAGATTTTACATTTAAATGGCCTCTCACCAGTATGTGTGCGATAATGCATTTTCAGTGCACTCTGGCAGCTGAGGACTCGGTGGCAAATGATGCATTCGTTAGGATCAGTTGCCTTTTTGTCAATGTTTTCTACCAGTTGCTGCAGCTTTGACGTTTCAGATGCTGATGTTGAATCCAGTAGTCCTCCAAATGGAAACTTTGCCTTAAATTGCTCTGACATTAGAGGCATCAGTGGATTTGTAAAAGTGGCCACACCGCCGGAGCCTGAGTCTGCTGCCAGCGAGGTCACAGAGCTGCTCACGTTAGTGATGGTGCTTGTGTTTTGAGGGGTTTCTTCCATTTTGCCATTTGAGGTAGGCAAACCACCAGCCTCTACCTCATCAGAAAGTCCATTGGAAATTTTTGATGTGGGATCAGCTGTTCCCGAGTCACTCTTGACAGAGTTGGGAGGGCTAGCAGAAGGATGGCTAATGGGAATCGGCTGAGGCTCCTCAGTTTTGATGAATGGGGTCAAGCTTGGAATGGTTGGTGGGAGTGGCAGGCCAACAGAAGTCGTCAGGGTGGAAAGGACTGGCTTGCTGTCCAGCCAGCTTGTGACAGGTTTCTCTGGTGGTATAGACATCCCGTAAGGAATACCTGTGCTTGTAGGAATATTGTCCAAATGCTCTGGCACCGGGTATGGATTCATTTGAATATGAGGGTATTTTTCTTTATGACGCTGAAAATGGACTTTTAAGTTTCCCTTTGTGGAGAACCTGTTTCCACATATGTTGCATTTAAATGGCCTCTCGCCAGTGTGAGAACGCAAATGAATCTGCAAGGCACTGTCACTCCCAAACACTTTAGCACAGAACCTGCATTTATGCTTAAAGAACGCCTCATCTGAATTACTTTTAGCTTCAAAAGCAGTTACATTTGGTGGCTTGCTTTTCCTTTGCTGTGCCAAGGCAGTCAAGGAGTTTAAATCCTCTGCAGGTGTTCCAATATTGGACAAGGGACTGGAGAAAACAGAGTTACTAGGAGTGGGCTGAGGTAGAAGTGGATTAGATGCAGGACTTAATAAACTGCTTATTGCAAAAGCTGGTGAAGATGATGCTGCTACTGGTGGGTTGCTGAGCTGTGAGCCACCAATACTTGAAGCCACTTTTTCTGAGGATGGTGTTGTAACTGCTGCTGCCAATATGTTAATATTTGGAGAAGAGCCACTACTAGATGGAATTAGAGTGTTGCCAGGGTTGCTCTGAGGTAGCTGTATAGGGGGTAGCTGTTTCACACCACTGATGCTGGCAGATTGACTAGCAAGGCTTTGTGCTAATCCAGCTGCTGCAGCCAGCTGCTGGGATAAATGGGAACTTAATGTGGACAAGGGGTTGGCAGATGTTCTTAAAGTACCTTGAGAAGGGCTAGAAGATGTTGGCATGTCTGTGTTTTGGGAAGCCAACAATAATATTTGGTGACGAATTTGTTCAATCAGTTGCAACTGATGGATCTGCTGCTGCTGTAATGCCAGCAGTTGCTCCATCAGGGCAGGTACAGCAAGCTTACTGTTCGATGCACCGTTACATCTTGCTTCCTGTGAGAACTGTGCTACTGCCACTTTAGTACTCTGAAGGTTTTCAATTATTACATTACTATTTATCACTGAAAAGTTGCCTAATGTTGTCAGATCCCCTATGTGAGGTAGAGAGGTTGTTACAGCTGAGGTACCCATTGTGGAGCTGTTACTGCTTGTAATACTATTGTTGACACTCTTGGAACTGCTACTGCCATTGTTAATGCTGGAAGCCTCCACATCCATGGATTCTTCCCTGTCAAGTTTGTTATGCTCTGAAAGGTCACTGCAGTCTACTTGATCTGTGTTATTAACTGTGTCATTCATCTGTTCATCAGGATTATCAGAAGGGGAACTAGGAGGGAAGGTTTCAGAAGGAGAAGCTGGATTTTCATTCACAATTAAAACTAATTGATTTTTAGTACAATTCTTCTTGTGTTGCAGGAGATCTGATAATTCAAAGAATTCAGCACAGCACCTGCCACAGACATGGGCGTCCTTGTTCTTAGTGGTTCGATTTGCTTGACCCTTTTCTGTGTCTCCTAAAACATCAAAAGATGATGGATTAGGAACCAAACAGTAATACAGAAAAATTCTGCAGGACATTTTAGTTAAAAGTACCAGTTTTATCTACCACTCTAAACCAGACTAAGACTGTACATGAAAACAGATCACTATTTCTATTTCACAAAAATAAGTCAAAAGCAACGTTTAAAACTGTACAAGGAAGTTTAGCAATCCTTCTGCCTTAGATGATCATTTGCTTCAGATAATCCATCAAAATATAAAATACTATGAACTGAAGGCATTGGGGCATAATGAAATTCCATAGCAAAGTATTGATTTCCAATAATTCATACTGCTTATTGTC